>WOVY01011529.1:600000-804201 GCA_013436015.1 Rhipicephalus annulatus | reverse complement strand
TCGGCGCGTGCGCAGTCTATGACGGCATTATGGCGGATAGGAAGTCCCACCCGAGGATGACGTCATGCGAACAGACAGGAAGAACAATAAAACTCCACATGTAAAGAATGCCTTCGATGGAGACTCTTGCAGTGCAGGGCTGCGAGAGGCGTTACTTGCTGTGCGCTTGCGGTGTGAAGCGACAGTCCCGAAAGGCGTCGTTACTTTGCGTAATAAACGGCAGAGATTAGCGGCAATAACAGAAACAGCGGCGCCAGTGTCCACAAGCGCGAAAGTACAATAACCTTCAACAGTTATTGCGACCACGTTAGCAGGAGAGAGCGAGAGCTTAGACAGTTTGAAAACGGCGCAGTTTCTTGCCTCTTGAACTGCGTGCTTAGTTTTCCTGGTCAGAAGGTCTGGGCCGGCGACGCATTGAGGAGGGCGATCGCGACGAGGAGAGGGTGCGCGCAGCGTCACGAAGTCGGGGTCGTTAGGAGGGGCATAGCGAGGTGACGAGACCGGCCCGTATCGCGCGAAGGGTGGGTGCCGGGTTGCGACGATGGGACATAGTCGCCGAACGTCTGAGGTCGACGGCGGCAGTAGCGGGCAACGTGTCCGGGAGTAAAGCAGGCGTAGCATCGGTCGGTTTTCGCGCGTCCTCCAAGAATTGGCTACTGGTGGTGCCGCCAAGGTGCAGTATAAGCAGCCGGGTGTGCGGGCTGTGAGCGCGAGGTATAGGGTGGTTGCGGAAGCCTACGCACAGCGTCTGCATATGTGAACGGCGCTGCTACAGGCTGCATCACTTGCGAGCAGGCGACAGGAGGAGCCACAGGCTGCGCTGCATACGTTAGGGGCGGGCCACAGGCTGCACGGCTGGCGGATAGGCGACAGGAGGGCCTACCAGCTGCGCGGCACGCTGGCAGTGGGCAAGGCTGGATAGAGGCGACTCGTGGTGCGCAACAGGAACAGCTTGGGCAACCTCTTCCGAAATAGCAGTGCGAAGCGGGGCAGGTAGACGGTTGTGGTCTCGTGAGTGAAGGGCACTAGGGAAAGTTGGCGGGCGACTTCCTCACGGACGAAGGCTCGAACTTGCTGAAGCAGCGGGTGAATTGTCCGGCAGGGTGTCGAAACTGCACAGTGACTGACCACCATGCTGAGGCTGCCGAGTCAGAGTGCGTTTGCTTGTTCAACTCGTCGTAGCTCTGACACAAGCTGACTGACGACTTCGGAAACTGTGCTCAGATTCGTGCCAAGAGCATATGAAATGCGCCGTCGTCGATGCCCTTCAGGATGTTTTTGACCTTGTCAGATTCGGGCATGGTGTCATTCACACGTCGGCAAAGGTCGACGACGTCCTCAATATAGCTGGTAAACGTCTCGCCAGTCTGCTGAGAGCGGACGCGCAAGCGTTGTTTTGCCCTCTGCTTGCGGACAGCCGGCCGACCGAACACTTCAGCACATGACGTCTTGAAGGCGCTCCATGTGGGGATGTTGTGTTTGTGGTTATTAAACCACAATTCGGCGACGCCAGTGAGATAAAATATCACGTGGCCCAGCTTGTCGGCTTCGTCCCACTTATTGTTGGCGCTCACCAGTTCGTAGTGCTCGAGCCAGTCTTCTACGTCGGTCCCATCCGCACCGCTGAAGACCTTCGGCTCCCGTAGCCTGGGATGGCCAGGGCAGTTGAACTGGAGCGAAGGCGTCGATGTAGTGGCGTTGGTAGTCATGACAGGGTGGTAGCGTGCGGCTTCGCAGCTCCAGGGTGTAGCTACGGGGATTAACAGCACCTCCACCAAATGTGATGAGGTTTATAAGCCGTTAAAGACAGCGACGAGACAGCGTGATGAACCGTCCAGCGATCGGCACAGCAACGAACCGAAGCACGAGCCGAGAGAGCCGGGCGTTGGCGATGCTGCTCGCTGCAGGCACATCCTCTTCTTCACAAAACAAATTTATTATGAATTGTGATAGCCCAGCAGTTAAGTGTATAACCATCTCGGCTGGTATATAAATGCTGGGTGGAGCAAGGTAGCATTCGCCTAACTATATATGTTGGCATATCACGCCGTCTACTTCCTTTGCATCCTGTAATTCCGTTCACCAAGCTTGATTTCATATCATCAATTCTCCAGTGAGCGCGTTCTCGTTTGACCTTCTCTCGCATCTCCCACTTGAAGCTTCGAACTGTGTTTCTTTTCGGTCTGCTCACTGCAAGTTATCTTCTGTAACGTGCAGTCAAAAAGAAGCCTTTCATTGATACCTACATATTACATCTGTGTCCTTTATTTCTTCTAGAATTTTCACATTTATATTTCAATGGAGTCTGTTGTTCATCCCAAACAATGTGAAAAAAAAAGAACGTCATAGAGTGCATGTGCCCTTGGTATGCAGTATCAAACATGCTTAAACCTGAGTGCAAAGCGCGTAGCATACGTCACCCTTGTCCATCTTCAGAGAAAAGAAATTTCCCAACGTAAACCATTGCAGCTAACACAAATTCGGTCACTCGTACACTGCAAAAGTCCACGTAATCTCGAGAACAATTGGTGTAACCGGCCTTTCGAAGGGCGGATGTACTCATACATTGGCGTTCACTTTTGGTCAGTATTCTATGAAAGCTGCTAAATTTTCCTAACTTTGAAATATGACTTACTTATCACAATTGCGGACTATAAGCGCTTTCTATGTTCTACAAAGAAGTGATTACAGCTTGAAGTAATGACGTATTTTGTAAATTTTCGAAAAATATTGACAGATAAATGCATCGGCGTGGTCTCCTGCGAAATTATCCGAGGCATTGCTCAGCGCTCCTTCGCATATTGATACGCGAAATTATTTTTTTATAATATGTAAATATTGAAAAGTACACAGAAGCTCGGGTACAAGGTTGTTACTTGAACAGATCAACACGATAAAGCACAGCGAAATGGACAAAACTAAACCAAATATGGTTAATACATGCAAAAAAAAAACCACAGTGCTTTGAAGGCTCATAAAAGGCTCAACTGCACGGGGTGCTCTGTCGAAATGGGGTGCGCACTACCTTCCTCGAAATACGAAATTGGAAATAGATGCTCCATAACCCTTTATTTAGCTGTTATTTGATGAAAAATTTTTGATTCAATCGCGAGACGCTGCCTTTGTGAGACAGCCGGAAAGTGTTTTCTTACATTAGAAAACACTCTCACGAGTCGGCAGGACATATGTGCCACTTTTTTTTAATAAACTGCTCACAGGTTTTTTATGATATTTCTGTGATTCTATTTTTTTGTAGTTTAAGTATCAATATCCCCTCCGACATTGACCAGGCCTGAGAAAAATATGGAAGCTGCAAACGCTTAATATAGGAGAACCCTCGAATGACTATGCGCCCACGAAACCATGATTCATAAGAATAGCGGAAACTAGGCGCGCCGAACAGAGGAAATGCCGTGTCCCCACATTCAGCTTTCGTCATGACTTACCAACTCATCATGAATGCCCTGGAATAATACACTCGTTGAGGTTCGGGGCACTAACCTATGTATGAGCAGCCATCTTCGTAGACTACGCAATAAACGTTCTGGTAGTCGTGATGCTGCGTCGTATTGTACATTCGTGGTGTTAGATGTATGTATGTGTAATTATGGTATGTTGATTGATTGTAGTTGCTGTATGTTGGAACCGATATTAGAGATGGCTGTGTCTTGTTTTCTGGAACACCGCCTACAAATAAGACCACTAGCACTTCTAGAACGCGAAGCGTCATGATTGTGTCTTGGGCTCCCTAAATTTGTCGCAATCAATATTTCATATAAGGCAGTGCCCCTGCCTTCTCTCCATGCTAGGTTCCAAATACTTCATACCTATAATAGTTCGCACCTTCCTGAGAATATGCATCCCCACAGAGGGGGTCGCATTATGTTTTCGCTAATGAGACTACGTCTTTTTTAAACCAACAGTGGTTTAGAAGATGGCGCCCGCAAGTCGTCGTCGTAGAGGAGCTCTTATTAACATTATAAGTTAACCTTCGTGAGGTACTGGTACTAATACAATCTATTCAAAGAATAAAAGTAGAGTTTGACAATACATTCCTAATAAATACAAAAAGCTTCCCAGTAGA
Organism: Rhipicephalus annulatus; assembly: GCA_013436015.1. Classification (NCBI taxonomy): domain Eukaryota; kingdom Metazoa; phylum Arthropoda; class Arachnida; order Ixodida; family Ixodidae; genus Rhipicephalus; species Rhipicephalus annulatus. The sequence continues at coordinate 800,117 of WOVY01011529.1, read as the reverse complement.
TACCTAAATGCCATTTCACAAGACCACCTGGCAAGATTAGAAACAATATTGTAATAGCAACTGATGCTTCAGTTTGCGAAGAGGCTGGAGTCAGAATTGCATCTACAGTGTTAGGTCAGTATTTTTTCAATTCGTTTACCCAATTTTACAGCTATGTATCCAACGGAATGGCAATTCTATTAGCATTATAGAAATTGCATCAATCTATAGCAGATGCTATCATTATTTCACACTGCCTGTCTGTGTGTAGTTCATTAACTGCACCTAATATGTCCAATGCTCCAAAAGTATTTTACGCCCTTGCCCCAAGATATTTACGACTCATTCGCTTGGTGTGGATACCAGGGCATAAAGGTTTAACCCTCAATGAATATGCAGACACAATCACAGTGACCTCATATAATTATCCCATAATTTCTATACTGCAGACGCTAGCACTTATTGCCATGGCACGCTTTGAAAAATCCGTCATATAAAATCATTTGAAAAAATGTTGCTTGGCAACACCTGATTTTGCTCGTCTTAAATGCCCCTGCGAAAATTGATGTGCTTCTCTAGAATGGCACAGATAACAATTACGAGACTTCGATGCCAAATCCCCCCCCCCTCTCTGAATTTTTATCTACACAAGTCTGATCTGGTACAGTCTCCCCTATATGCCTCCTCTCCAACGAGAGTGAGTCCCTGCAAAATTTCCTGTTAATAGGCAGGTTATATACAAATTAAAGGAGGAGACTAAAAAACCTCTCTCTAGGTTGGCTCTCAATTTATCTGATCTGGTACAGTCTCCCCTATATGCCTCCTCTCCAACGAGGAGTGAGTCCCTGCAAAATTTCCTGTTAATAGGCAGGTTATATACAAATTAAAGGAGGAGACTAAAAAACCTCTCTCTAGGTTGGCTCTCAATTATCCCTTTTGGTAGTCTTTTTCTTTGGAGCAACTGAAAATTGGTTTAGCAACAGGAATGTTTGCGAGGGCCATATGAGATTTCCTAAAAGCAACAAGATGCTTAGAATGTTAGGCTGGGTCAAAAATTTACTTTATTTCAAACCATATTAGCTTGCTAGTTTTTTTATTGCCTTCATTGTTTTATTTCTAATCCATCGTTCACCGATTTGTTTAAACATCCCCATCTAAATATCCTGGTAGGTAAAACAATTCGATCTCAAAAATGAGGTACCTCCCGTTTCATGGCCGATCCCCAGTGCTGGGTTGCGCAAGGACTCTGAGGAACAACCAACCAACAGGCCGCTCTCCACAGCTGTTCATTCGAACAATATACTTTGATGTGATCAAGAGGTTATGTCTTCATTGCAGAGTGGGAGTGTTTTCCCACTTTAGAAAAACTATCACGATTCCGTAGCAGATATATCGCTCACTTTTTTTTTCTAAAACTACTACCTTTATATCGATTAAATTTCTCAAGTTATATTTCTTTGTACTTTGTATCGCATTACCACGGTGGGTCTTCATATCACCCTCTCATAACCATAGAAGCTGAAAATGGTTATTAAAGTACAACCTCAAAATGATGATGCGCCCACTTAGCAATGAATTCTAATTACAGCAGATACTAAACACGCAGAACAACACAACTGCTGTCTCGTCAGTTTACGCTTTCGTCATGACTTACTAACTCCATATGAATGTCGCTCGTGTAATAAGAAACTCGTTGTTGATTGTTTGATTGATATGTGGGGTTTAACGTCCCAAAACCACTATATGATTATGAGAGACGCCGTAGTGGAGGGCTCCGGAAATTTCGACCACCTGGGGTTCTTTAACGTGCACCCAAAATCTGAGCACACGGGCTTACAGCATTTCCGCCTCCATCGAAAATGCAGCAGCCGCAGCCGGGATTTGAACCCGCGACCTGTGGGTCAGCAGCCGAGTACCTTAGCCACTAGACCACCGCGGCGGGGCAAGAAACTCATTGTGGTGCGGGGATTCACCTAGGTATGTGGAGAATACAGTTTCACAATAAGCTATTTGTATTGCACATTTTGTACTTTTGTGTCTCCTATTCTTTGATTTTCGATGTTTGCTGAATATGCAAGTAATTTGAGCTAACGCTCTCTCCTCAAATGTACGCTGTATTGCCATGGATGCCTGGGCACATGCTAACGACGATGCCAGCTAGAACGCTCCTCGAATGGGCAGTGTTGCAGAAGTACTCTGAACTTTTCAACTGACTTATCTATCGCTTTACAATTTAAAAGCAATTATGTTAAAATATAGTGCGTTTCATAGCGAGTATAGCTCCGTTAAAATGGGGTGCACCCTAATTTCCTCTTCAAAACACTAGGAGTGCTCTGTACCACTTGCCATTGGCTGTTTAATCGAAAATGATCGCTCATTTGATCACGAGATGGTGCCATCATGGGAGAGCTGGAATGTTTTTCATCGTTTTGGAACTCTAACAAATCGATGGCAAAAATATGGCCGACTTTTTTTGTAAAACTACTTACTTTTGATTGAATTCGCATAATTAAAGTTTCTGTATTTTGGATTTCACTACCACTGCTGGTTTTCATATCACCCTGCCAGAAATGTAGAACCTGAAAAGGGTTAATGTAGGAAAACCTCAAAATGGCGTCGATGCACGCATTAAGCCATGAGTCATGATAGCAGAAACTAGCTACGCAGAACAGGACAAGCACCGTCTTAGTTAACGCTCTTGTGGAAATTATAATTAATATCTATGGCTACGGAAGTACATATGAGAAGTTTGAGAGCCGCATCACCTATGCAATGGACATTTTTTTCAACGAGTCCATAAAATGGGAAGCAGATGCTACTATATAATCGCTGTTCGGCTTTGAAAAGCCATGCGCCCCCTGTAGCTGCCGTCCAGGCATGTTTTATAGATTTATTTAGTTATGTATTAATTTATTTGTTAGTTTCTTTATTTCCTTATTTATTTAATTATTTATTTGTTTAGTTATTTATACACATACGGCAGCGCTAATGCCACTGTGGCTGGAGTGGGTATACAAAGATACACAAAAAATATAACTAAAACCTATGAATATAACGCAAGCAGTTGACATAACAACGAGCGAACATTAGGCAGAAATATCAGAACATGGAAAAAGGAACGAAAAAGAGCATTTGAAAATAGTTAAGCTTATTTCACGCAAATGTGTTATGAATTTCAGCAACAAAACTCTACGATGGGCATGAACGAAGAGAATCAGGTAATGAATTCCAGTCTTCGATGAAGCGGGAAAACAAAACTGAACTTGAACATATTAGCTCGAGCATTGTAAGGCCTTCAATTTAGGTTGTGATAGCTCCTCGTCATTGAATGTGGGGCGAATTTTATGTATTCTTTGGTATTTGACAGTTTAACTGAGGAGAAAACAATGTTTTGCAAAAATTTTACTGACTATTCGGTGACGCAAATGAACAGGAGTAATTGTAATGAAGATATAGTAGACGAGGGTGAGAAACTATGGTCGTAACGATGGAATATGAATATTACCATCTTTTTCTGGACTGCTTCCAGTTCTTGAATCTCTCACTGCTTATACGTATTCCAGACAACGGACACGTACTCATGTACAGTACGAATTAGCTATAAGTGGAGCTTTGTGTCATCGGGGGATTTAGAGAATGTGCGACGTAGACAGCCTGGTTTTATTCAATGCTTTGTTACATATATAGCCAATGTGCTTGGTCCATGACATATTATGTTAAAAATATTCGTAAACGCTTCTTGCAGCACAGTTATCAAAAGAGTAGTAAAAAACCGAGGGTTATTTGTTACAAAAGGACATAAGCATGGTTCTCTTAAAGTTAATGTTCATCTGCCAGGTTTTTCACCAATTGCAAAACCCAGCAAGCGACTCCTTTCAGCGGTAGTAGTCTCTGTACGTTTTGATCACTTCATACAAAACGAAATCGTCAGCATACAAACGAACTGGAGAAGAGGTGCGGGCAGGCAAGTTGTTTACGTAAAGTAAAAAAAAAGTAAAATCCCAAGAACAGACCCTTGTGGCACTCCATATGTTGCAATAATGACATGAGAGTTAGATGACCTGTAAGGAACAAGCTGAGATCGAGATGACAAAAAGATAGATATCCAGTTAACCAATTGAGGATTATTCAGTATCACGTCGAGTTTAGCAAAGAGTTTAGAATGTAATAGCGCGTAGAAGGCTTTTGCGAAATCTGTAAAAATAGCATTAACCTGGTCGCCATGATTAAGGCTAAACAAGACATCATGCGTGAATTCGTTCAATCGAGTTGTGCTAAAAGCACGTCTAAACCAATGTTGCCTGTGAGACAGTAATTGCTTCGATTCAACGAAGAGCGTATTGTGTTTATGATAGATGCGTTCTAACATTTTGCATGACTGAGAAGGGAATGATATCAATCTATATTTTAATAGAGGCTGCTTATCGCCACATTTAAGGAGAGGGTGAACCTTAGCCATTTTCTATGAAGACGGAACAGAGTCAGAAGACAAAGATTTATTGAGTGATTGTTAAATGTCTCGACGACAACGTAGAGTAGCGAACCAAGAATGCGTTATGTATCTCGTCCGGACCGATGAATTTTTCACATCCAATTTTAAGATAAGGCTTAGAAAGCCTTCATTCGTTAGTTATATGTCATTGATTAATTCAGGACGAGGAATACTCCAAAAAAAGGGTACCAGTACTTGCTATCTTGGGCTAGTAACGGTTTGTCATATATGTTACAACCCTGGTAGTAAGTGCAGATAGTAACGGCAAAGGTGGTAACAGTTACTACATTTGCCCTTACTAACAGCTTAAGTAACTACACTAGCCATTACTAACCATAGGTAGTAACTTTATACTGTAAATCAGTAACCGGTACAACCGTGCTTGTTTTGCCACATTATTTCTGCATTGCTTATAATGGGTAATTGTCTCATCCCTACCCAACTTCCGGTAATATTGCATTTTATGTCGTGAACTCGAAGAGTACACAGCCGTAATAACTACACTACACAACTGTTCGAAGTAAACGACTCGCGCAGTATATATAACCTTTACTTTAAGATGCATGTCTGGCACAGGTGAGCACTTGTTTCAGGATGAACTAGGAAAAATGCGAGCCTAGATATTTATACCATACTACCTGATTTTGTGTGTTTGAGGACGTAGCACAGGACTTCTAATTAACCGTATTTCTAAAAATGATATGTCATATCTATTTATCATAATAGTGCCACAAGAAAGTATAAATACAGCCGCCAAAACAAGGTACCTAACTAATTAACGTAGTCTCAGTGCAAATGAATATTTTACTGCGCTAATATATAGGTGGCTAAAGGTAATAATACTTTCTGAAGGTTTATGTACCGACATAAAGTATGAGACGCCGGAATATTTTGCAATTTTGACCATCTGGGTAATTTTAATCCACGCCTGTCATGTCAGTTTGTTCTAACTTAGTAAGCTTGCTTTAATTGCATATTACAACGCGTGTAGCACCAGCTTATGCCCGTTGCTCCGCCACGGTGGTCTAGTAGCTAAGGTACTCGGCTGCTGACCCGCAGGTCGCGGGATCAAATCCCGGCTGTGGTGGCTGCATTCCCGATGGAGGCGGAAATATTGTAGGCCCGTGTACTCAGATTTGGGTGCACGTTAAAGAACCCCAGTTGGTCTGAATTTCCGGAGCCCTCCACTACGGCGTCTCTCATAATCATATGGTGGTTTCGGGAAGTTAAACCCCACAAATCAAATCAGCTTATGCCCGTTAAATTGTAATTCTCTGTCTTGATAATAGGAGAATCACGCTTAGATAACTTGGCTGCGTAATTATTGTTTTTTTTGTATCCGTAGATATCGAATTCATCACTTTTCCGTTAAAAAATTATACGTTGACAGCATTTTTCATAAATAATAAAATATGCATTACTTATTGTTTTAGATTAGATAGTTGATGGCCGGGTAGCAAAAGGTAGTAAATGTGCAAGAAAGTTAGTAACGGCTTCAGTTACTACCTGTTACTATTTACTAACGTAGGTAGTAAACAGGTAGAAAAAACTTAGTAATGGTTGCAGGTAGTAACTGTTTACTAACGTAGAGAGTAAACAGGTTGCAAAAGGTTAGTACCGCTCCAAGAAAGGTAGTAAGCATAGTAGTTACTACATATTTGCTTGCAGTTACTACCTTTTTACAAACTTTTTTAAAGAGTGTACCTGCCAGAGAAGGAGGTTCAACCATCAAGTGCATAATTCCCAGGTATTAGGTGGTTAATTCGGGAAAGCACCATGAGGCTCACTCACTGTTCGGCACTAGATGACGGAAAGAAATCCGCATTTTTTTTGTCCCGAAAGCTCCCTGTACAAGAGCGGCTAAGCCTCTGTATGGCCCTCTCCTATGGCGATGCTAGATGAGGATTTTCTGATTCTGCCCAAAAGCCTATTGCGAATAGGCCCAGTAGAGCCGGAGCTCTACGATTGTGAATATTCCTATCTGGCACAATAAACCTATTTCTAAGAAAACGACTTTGCGCATACAAGTTCGCTACTTAGCTATGGGTGTCTACAACCGTTTTGCGAATGTATCAAACTATTCCAAGACACAACTGGTAAGTATTTCATCGTATACAATTTTTGCATGCAGTAGTATCTTGTATGTGCATCTTTAAGCACCATGTATCCTATCGCGATACTAATTCAAGGTATATGTACCCAGATTAGCCTGGTAACACCTCCTATGTGCACTAAACAACTGTCCTTATGCGTCACACGTGGATCCACTTTGTGACAGTTGGCTCGAAGTGAGAAAACGCAGCATAGGCAAATTACTCGCAGAGTGCATCGCATGTAATCGACTGCTATATGACGAAAGACCTGCCGGAAGTTTAAATTTTAAATTTTTCACTCTCTGTCCTGTTCCAGACCATACTTTGAAGTTAAAAATTTGCCTACACTGCATCAACCACGCATGTTTCTAAACTCTGCTTCGAGATAATTATTGAATGACAACTATTTTTTTTTGAGAAATTCTGCGTGATAAATAGCTTTTAGTCCTACAAATGCTTTTCAGATCGTAATTTCTACACGATTAAGCTTCTACCGACAACATGTGGCGGCGCTGTGTGTGTGTGTGTGTGTGTATGTGTGTGTGTGTGTGTTCCTCGAGCTAGAAAAACGTACACTACAGTTGTTGTACCACGCCACGTTTTATTGAATATTTGTACGCCCGTTGGTATGTTACCGAATGGCGTATCTCTCCACGAAAGCAATCATTATCATCGTGTATGTGGCGTTGTAGCAGGCTTTTTCATGTGCCATGCTCGAGGACTAAATGTTTAAGATTATAGAATGTGCATACTCTCCCTGTTCAACCTGAGAAAGCTGCGTCGATATGAGTATGCTACCTCGACTTTTGACCCGCCACCGTGGTGTAGTCATAAGAACACTCAGTTGCTAACCCGCAGGTCACGACGTCAAATCCCGTCCACGATGGCCGCATTTACGATAGAGGCGAAAATCCTTAAGGCCCGTGTGCTTAGATACACCACCACCTAAAGAAAACCCAAGTTGTAGCAATTTCCGGAGTCCTGCTTTCCGGTGTCTATGATATTCACGTGACGGTTTTGTGACGTTGAGACCCCACAATTCATAATATTTTCTTGATTTGTGTAGCTGTGTGAGACCATGTATGCAATTAATAAATGTTCTGGCAGAGCCATTGTCAAGGCAAACATTTAAGGCCCGTGTACTTAGAAGTGTTTACGGGTAAATGACCCCAAAAGACCTAAGTCTCCGAAGAATTCCACCTGGTGTTCCTTTGCATTATTATCTTGATTTGGGGACGCAAACCCAGGATCTTTGCGAGTGGGTTTGCCCAGAAAAAGCATAGTCGACTCGCCGTCAGTAAAATGGTGGCAGTACTTTTTTTTCGTAGCCGACATGAAGCACCGAGACCGAAAGTGATGCGTTTTCACGTTATCGCAATCGGTGCGTCCACCGAAAACCCGCATTCCGCGACAGACGATCACGTGTTCAACTTGGTGCGCCTGACCGAAGCTGTCGATCAGCATTCGGTCGTTTTTCACTCACCCAAACTCCGCGGCGGATTTAGTATTTCAAGCGATGCTCCGGTTGCCATAGTTACCGGAGATAAGCCTGTCTCGTCTTGAAAGTTTCGTCGGGACTTCCGTAGATATCGGCAGTTTTCGCCGGGCTGAAACGTGCGCGCCGTTAGTGTAGTGTGTCTGGTCGCGAGCGTTCCTACGCAGAAGCCGACATTCGACGCCACTTGCAAGCGCACGTGTCTTACGCAGGGGTCGACATGAAAAGGAGCGCCATTTCGTCTTCACCGCTTTTGTGAGCTTCGCCCCTAACGAGTGAGTTTTCTCAGGATTGCACTTCGCATTACACTAACAAGTGTTTAGAGCTCGGAAAGTAGGTACGGCTTCGTCTTCTAGCAAACTGCGCAGCAGACAGAGGAATCACAGATGAGCGCTCGTCTGTCTCGTTTCATTCCTTCCATGTGTTACGTCTGCTGCGCAGTTAGCTAGATGAATCTTGGTGGTGTTAAAGTAGCCAACTGTAGCCAACTGAAGAAATAGATCTTCAGCTGAATTTCGAAGTAGTGTTATTCGAATATTGATTACGCTAGTTTCTGCTGGAGGTGAGGTAGCCCTCACCGGTGTAAGTTCACGTGTCAGGCAGGTGCATAAAAATATTTTACCGGGGGAAGGTGAAGACAAAAGGGGGCTTAAGCCCCCTTAGGTACGCCTCTGTGGGCGCGAGGAAGTATGGGTTGTCCCAAATAGCTACGCCACAGGCATTTTGGTGCATCGCTACATCTAATCTGGAGCATGTGGGTTCTCCAGGCTTAAGTACTTTGAAGGGGGAGAACATCCCCTGCTTGTCGGTGAAGGTGAACCATAGTTGCACCAAATTTATACGATATTTCCGCATTCAGCGTGCGCCATAATCCTGACGTACTTCAGCACGCACTTTTTTTTCTACAAGTGCCTGCTACGTGTTGCCCATCTAATGTAGATGTAGCAAATTCAGGCGGATGGGTAGGTTTTTGTGTTCTATGGCCTATTTCATCCTTTACAGGATGTTCCAGGTATTTTAAGCCAGAGTTTCAAAATATGCTGGCACTCGAATTTACGATGCGACAAAATGCATGTTGCTCAACGTTGCCTGGAGTTAGCCAGAATAATTTTTGTTCTGAAATACTGTTTCATTGAATCTGTTTAATATTTAACTTTGCAGGAAACAAAGATGGATGAAAAAATTTCAAAGACAAAGTTGTAGATTGGTTTGCACAACGTCCGAAAAAATAGTTTCGAATATTAAGACTGTTAGGTATTAGTGTATTTCTGCCAATTACAAATGCGCAAAAAATACCAAAGAATACCACGCTGCAAGCCCGTCCGTGCGCCACTGCGCACAATGATTTTAGTGCTGCATAACGTCCCGAGTACAAAAGACCATAGCATTTGCCCCATTGTGCTGTCTCGGCAGGGCCGCAACGATGGTAATGACTTTACGATGAACACATTTTGCGCGGTCACAAAAACAATCTCTGTGACTGCATATCGCTTTCATAAATCGGTGCGAGGGAAGCGTGTCGTTCGTACGCAGAACGTTAGGGGGCACTAGAATCATCGTGCACACTGACGTGCGAGCGGGTTTGTCACGTGGTATTTTTTGTTTCTCGGGCATTTTCAATTGGCAGGAAAACACTAATACCTACCAGATCTATAGTTCAAAACTATTTATTCGAATGTTTTGCAGACCGATCCACCACTCATTTTATTCTTTATTCATCCTCGCTCTTTCAAATATTAATTAAACAGATGTATATAAACAATACTTGAGAACACAAAAAATAGCCTAACTCCAGGCAACAGTGACCAAAATGCATTGTGTCGTGTCGTAATTGTGTGTGCCGGTATGTTTTTAAACTCTGGTCAAATATATCAGACACCATGCATAAGCGTCACTCTCCGATTAGCTGCATTATCTTGCTATATGAAGAGGTTGCGTTGCTTCTATACTTCTACTTCTAGACATGCCGTATATACTTTGTTTCGCTTTATTGTGAGCTTCTTTGCCATACGGCACCAATTTTCATTTTTATGTAAACTGCGAGATATGCCGTTTGTACGCTGTTTCAATTTGCTGTGAGCTTCTCTGCCTTACGGCACCAATTGTCTTTCTGAACGTAAACTGTGTAGTTTACCATTTTCATGGGCATTGTAGAATCGGTATATTGTAAATAAATGAATGAATTGATAAATATATAAATAGGTGCAGACCTTATTTTGTTTCCGCTACGCAAAGGGCAGAATTCATTTTTAGGTTTTTAACTAACCCTTCTGGTATACCTATGCAAGATGCGATAAAACAAGCGTTTACCTAACTAGCTATTAAGGCTTACCACACCGTTTTTCTGCTGTTAATCCTGTTTATTGAGCTCTTTATTTAGTATTAGGAATGTTCGCGTGAGCGCTTTCTCAGTTTCCCTTCCCATGAATCCGGTACATTTCTTATAGGTTTGAACTGTTCTATTTTTTTTTTGCTCTGTTCGCTGCAACTTATGTTTTGCAATGTGTAGTCAGAAAAAGCACTCTTATGTGCTCCTACTTATACCTGGGCGCTCATTGGTTGCAAATTTTATTATATATTCCACTTGAGTCTACGGTTCTCGCAAGGCGATTTGCAAAGCACCGATTATGTGGATTTGCTTTGGTATACAGTACCAGACGTTCTGCTTTACCCTCTAACCAAGCGTGGGGCACAGGTGTCCCTCTCTTCCGTCTCCATAAAACAAAATTCTTAAATATCATTAAATGCAATTAACGCGTCTTGCCCATATCTTTGTATTCTCGAGATAATTGCGTGACCAGGCTTCCGAAAAAATGTACTTGTACATGTGCGTTACACTTCGTTCAAGTTTTGGAGCTCTTAATTTTCCTTTTTAAGGTGAAACCTACAAATCGAATTCCGGACAATATTCTCTTTTGCGTGTTCGTCCGTCCACCCGGGGTTCTTCACCATGCATCCGAATCTGAGCGCACATGGGTGTACCGCATTTTCGCCTCCATCGAAAATTTAGCCGCCATAGCTGGGATTTGATCCCGCGACCTGTGGGTCAGCAGCCGAGTACTTACACGTTAACCCCCACGTAGTCGAACTACCGGGCCCTCCATTAGAGTACCTCGCAGTCATATCGCGTTTTTTGAATGCGAAACCACCAATAATAAAAGTATAACCGCTTTCTGTGCAGCCAGTGAAAACTAAGCAGTGGAGAAAAGCTCGAAAAACGCAGGGGCAAGTTTACCTATATGCCAGAAGTTCAGTAATCTAGAAGTAAAGATTGCCGAGTGCTACCATTCGACTGTTGCATCATTAAATTTATGTCAACCCTTTGAAGATCTGCCATCGGCGAAACCATTCCACATAGAAAAAAAATTGGGATACCCTTAAGCTTCGCCTTTTAGAGTTGAACGCGATAGCGAAATCCCACCCCTAGTACACCCTTTAACCGCTAAGTGCAAACTTATTCATATGTTTCGTTACATACACACGCACGCACACAAACACGCACACAGTAGATTGAACGAGCGCGCGCTGTTATGGCCGAATGGGCTCGTTTTCGTCGTGACACCTGTCGAACAAAATGCGATAAAGCGGCACGGAAACACTTTTTCAAGTAACCATTAAATTAATTCACTAGAAGACCTTATTGCCTCACGAATTCAACGCCGCAAAAATTTTAAGAATCCCTCCCGTGCGAGTGAAGTTACAAAGGTTTGTCGCATGTTGCAATTGCATGATCTCTTCTCTCGTCCCGACGAAAGCGCTGGAAACTAAGCAGGCAGTGGTGGAAGGGCAAAAACTACCACGCCTCGCGACCTTGAGCTCTTTTGTTTTCTTCGAACGCGCGACATTTTCTGTGTGATTGACGGCACATGGATGGATGGATGGATGGATATGGCTGTGCTCTTTAGATCGGGTGATGACCAGCTCCACCAAGCCGTAATACTTAATGAACCAAAAACTAGATTTATATATTTTTCCCTTAAATAGTGAGGTTGAGGATTCGTACTTTGCCGTGAAGGGTTTAATTTTCACTCGTGCCTTGACTTTAGTCATCAATCAAATAACCTCCTTCTGGTTAATTTTACCCGCTTAAAGTCTATTTTGCCCTCCCTGTCCCTAAATCCCAGTGCTTTGAAAAACTCTGCGCCATTATCCTGAACTAAAGGGTGAAGCCCTTTACAGAACATTATCAAGTGTTCGGCACTTTCCTCTTCCTCTTCACACGCACTGCATAGCGTGTCTACCCCTTCACATTTGGCCCGATATGTCTTGGTTCGCAATACTCCCGTCCTGGCCTCAAACATTACTGAACTACCCCGCGTATTATAATAGATCCTTTCCTTGGCAATTTCCTGCTTAAAAGTTCGATAGATCTCTAGTGTGTACATCTTAATCATGCCAATTCTCCACACATCAGTTTCAGCTTCCTTCGCCACCTTAACCGATAATTCTTTTTGGTTTGGCCACCTGCTGTTTTACAAGTATTTACCAGTCAATTTTCTGGTTCGCTTCCTCCATTTTGTATCGACATTCTTAATGTACAAGTAGCTGAATACCTTCCTAGCCCAACGATCCTCCCCCATTTCTCTAAATCGCTTCTCAAATTTTATCTTGCTGCTAGCTTCCCTGCCCTCAAATGATGTCCATCTCATATCACCTTGTACTCCCTGATTTAGTGTATCCCCGTGAGCTCCTAAGGCAAGCCTACCCATTCCACATTGCTTAATTTCTAATCCTTGCTTGAGTTTCTGATCTCATGCAGAAGACCGCAATGCCGAACGTCAGACCAGGAACCATGACCCCTTTCCATATTCCTCTTAACACATCACACCTATTGTAATTTCACAGTGCCCTGTTTTTCGTTACCGCTGCATTCCTGTTACCTTTAGTCGCCACGTATGTTTCGTGTTCCCTTAGGTACTCGGCCCCATTGCTTATCCATGCGCCTAGATATTTGTATTTATCTGTTATCTCTAGCGTGACCTCCTGCATTCTAAGCTCACTACCTTCATTGTCATTAAAAATCATGACTGCTGATGTTTACTTACTGAATCTGAAATCTAACCTGTCTCCCTCATTACTGCAGATGTCCACCAATCTCTGCAAATCTTCCTTGTTGTCGGCAATTAGCACTATATCATCTGCGTACATCAATGCTGGTAGTGTCTGTTCAACGACTTTTCCTTGTTTCACGAAAGAGAGGTTGAAGCCCAGTCCACTTCCCTCTAATTTAATCCATGTAGGTACATCATGGATAATAGGCGGACAGGGGACACCCCTGCCTAAGCCCTCGTTTTACCTCAGCAGGCTTGGATAACTGTTTTTTCCACTTTATAATTACCTTGATACCTTTATAGATATCCTTTAAAAGATTAGTGACTACACCTTCCACGCCAAGTGTGTCCAGTATTCCCCACAATTACTCTAGAACAACGCTAACGTACGCTTCCTTGATATCCAAAAATGCTAGCCACAGGGGCCTGTGTTCTTTTTCTGCTATTTTGATGCACTGCGTCAGTGAGAATGGATTGTCTTCACACCTTCTGTGTTTCCGAAACCCACTCTGCAGTTCCTCCTGCACCCCCTCATCCTCTATCCATGCCTGCAGTCTTTTCTCTATAATCTGCATCGCCAGCCTGTAGACCACTGATGTCACTGTTATAGGACGGTAGTGGTTTGTCAGCTTTGTCCCCCTTTCCTTTATAGATCATGCTCATCCTGCTAAGTTTCATCTATCGGGAACTTCTCCGTCGATTATTATTTTGTTCACTATTCAAAGCCAGCTTAGACTCCGGACCTAATGTTTTTATCAGCATATTTGCAATGCCATCTGGGCCTGCTGATGTACTACTAGAAACCCTTTTCTCAGCCCTTTCCCACTATCATTGTGAAAATGGAGCCATTGCGCCACTTGATTCATCCTTGTCTATTGTGGGGCATAAAGCACTTCTTTGTTGAAATTTTTCTGTCACCCTTGTTCTTATATATTCAATAGCTTCGTCCCCTTCTAGCCTAGCACCTTGAGCTGTAGTTGCAAACCTCTGCTCTAGGCTCGTCTCATTTCCTTGGTAGTTTAGATGGTTCCAAAACTTCGCAGCTGCCTTTCTATCTTTTTTATGTACTTCTGCCAGCCACTGAGCTCCCTTCTAATCTTTTCAATGATCAGAAGAGATGCATCCCTTCTACAACTTAGAAAGATGTCCCATTTTCTTTCAACATCTGTCCGTTTACCCCGCTGCTTAGCATGTCTGTGTTTCCTAGAGGCTTCCTGACATTATGCTATGGCTCTCTTAACTTCCTCATCCCACGAACTCCTGGGTTTGAATCTTCTTTTCCGGGGTGACTTGTCCCGTGCCTTAGCAAGCTCTAGCCCCGCCGCGGTGGTCTAGTGGCTAAGGTATTCGGCTGCTGACCCGCAGGTCGCGGGTTTGATTCCCGGCTGTGGCTGCTGCATTTCCGATAGAGGCGGAAATGTTGCAGGCCCATGTACTCAGATTTGGGTGCATGTTAAAGAACCCCAGGTGGTCAAAATTTCCGGAGCCCTCCACTACGGCGTCTCTTATAATCAAATGGTGGTTTTGGGACGTTAAATCCCACAAATCAATCATCATCAATCAATTAGCAAGTTCTAGCTAAAACAGTCTAATTAGAATCGTGTATGTCCACACTGTTTTATTATCCTCAGTGACAAATTTCTCAATTTGTTTAGTGGCTATTTCAATTTGCCTTTCTGAATAAAAATTTTCCTGTAGTTGCTCATGTTGTCTCCTTCCCACTTTCACTGCTCTTCCAAAACTTAGCTTGATACGTTTGTGATCACTACGCAGATTTCTGGAGCCACCTTTATCTATGTGCATTCCCCTTAGCTTATCATACATCCTATGTGACATCAGTGCGTAATCTATTGTCGACTGCAGCCTTTCTACCTCCCATGTTATTTGCCCTTCACACTTCTCGGTACTGTTGCAAATGATCAAATCAAGCCTTTCACGCATATCCATAATCATTTTGCCTGTCGGGTCGGTATACCCATCTATATCTTCTATGTGCGCATTCATATCTTCTGGTATAATTATCTCGCGCTCTCCTCCTAACTCCTGAATGTCATTTAATATACACTCTACCATTGCCTGGTTTTCCTCTCGGCCTTTTGCTCCCATCCACAAGTACACGAAACCAAGGAGTGTCATTTGCCCTGCCACTTTCCCTTTCAGCCATAAATGTTCCTTGCACTCCTGCTTGACCCTTTGTCAGTCTGTACTTTTATTATTGAATGCCCCAATACCACACCCCTTTCTGCTGCCTTCTGTTCTATTACAATATTCCCTCATGTAGTCTGCATTGTTAGTAGGTTGTTCCATGTCCCTGAGATGTTTCTACAAAACCGTATACCATCGGCCTCTCCTCCCTTAGCTGTTCCTCTATCTCTTCCCACTTCAGCCTGTTCTTACCACCATGCATGTTAATATACCCTATGTCGCAATTGGCTCGGCGCTCGTGGCTACGTCTATTTCTGCCCCGGACTCTACCTATCTTAGATACTGGCGCCGATTTGAAATTATCTGTTCATACCACCTGTCAAAGAGTCTCCCTTGGTTGTTTTCCTCGTTACTAGTTATCCTGCACCCCCAAGGGCCATCTTGCCCCCAAAAAAGCTTATGCGCGTCCTGCAAGTCGCCAACCCACCTCATGACCTAGCCGCCCATCGAGGTGAATTCTGTCTCGTTGAAAACCACCCCACCTATGCACCTCTCTATTTCCACCACCTCAAAGCTTTTCTCTCGACTCATCCGCCATATCTCTTGGTTTGCGTTGACAACCGCTCTTTGCAGGTTGCTATCATGCACCGGTACCTTTGGTATCGTGCAAATCACTACCTGTACCTTTGGAAAAGTGGTTCGCATGTCATCGACGCCTTTCGCCAGTGTGGATGCTAGTCCTGCTGTATCTCCATTTAAGACATCGTTTAAACGGCCTGAAATTATCACGATGTTTCGTCTATCAGCTGTAGTTTTGAGTTTTGCGCTCGCTTGCCTCATGACTGCTTCAAGCTTGCGTCCTGGGAACGCCCCTACTGCAGCCCTCTTGTCAACTCTTACCCTCTCTTTGATGGCTTCTGTGCATCGATTTAAATTCGAGTCCCCGGCGATTATCACATGCTGTGACTTTTCAGCTGGAGCGTGCTGCACCTGGGGGCTACTTGCACCTGTGACGCCAGCTGCTTTGTCCCCTCCCAGCCCCACAACTACCTCGCTGAAGCTGGGCCTTGCGACAGTTGAACCGGCTAAACCTGTTTTTTCTAAACTTGCTTGTTCTTCCTTCTCCACCGTTCTGGTTGCCGGTTCCTTACTGTTCTCTCCGTAGGCCGCTTCTTTGTTCAGCTTCGCTAGTGCTTCCTCGGCGGACTTCAGTCTTTCTCCCATAACCCTCGTTTTCTCCGACTCTGTCGCCAACGCAATCTCGAGCTCGGTGATTCTCATCAGCAGGTCACTCTGGGCAACCATCATTTTCTCCATTTTTTCCTCGACCTAACATTGCCTACACTTCGCGTCAGCCTCTTCTCCTTCCGCTTCTACGCTTGGGTCCACTTTCAAAGCCACCCCACATCCTGAAACTTTACAGTCTTTTTAACCACGTCTTTCCGACACCAATTGTCCCTACGACTTGTCTCACTCGATAATTACAAAACTCGAGCCCTGCCCTACGAAAAAGAGAGTCTAAGCTCTCCTACAAAATTTGCGTGTTCAATGCACGTGCACCTACGGCGCGGGGTGGCAAAAGAAAAAAAACAACAAGAAAACAAAAAAATCAAACACACACACACACACGCACAAACTAATACCCGGTGACTGACCCCCGACAAGCCCTACAATAAAATAAGTACTACAGGGGTTTTAACTATAAGGACAAGCTCAAAACATGCAAAACAACTTATCTGCGCAGTCGATCAGGAGTGCTAAAAAAAATGCGTGGACAAGTAGCGGTCTCCCGCGGCTATCTCGGTAACTTGATTTTTCGGTCACAACACACAGATGATTTTTCGCTCACATCTAACGGGACTGACGCCGGCGGCGGGTTTTCTGCGACACGAGCTCTCTAACACTATCGCGTTAAAGTTTGCTCTCTTTTCGCCGACTCGTGTAAGGCTGAAGCAGAGCAAAGCTAGCCGGCACAGGCTGCATGGACTGCAGGCACACGTAAACTTACGCGCCAATGCACAAAATGCTCACGCGATCACATTGCGATTCACGAGTATTAGCTCGTTATCAATCGGGTTTCCTTGCGAATTGCTTAGCGATCGCAGCACCAAGTACCTTATTTCTGTAAATAAGTGATTGGCCTGACTTGCATATTTGATGTTTGATCTCGATTAGCTTCCATCTTATGTTAACGTATGCCACATTGGGTAACTAAACGAATGAGTACTACAGCTCGGCTCAGTTTTTGGTATTATTAGATTAAGCTCCACACAAATCCTATATGTTGCCCGGCATGACTGGGCATACAATAATCTCAGTACCTAGTGATGATTAATGAAAATACATAGGATTTTGCATGCAGAGACCACAATGTGAATGAGGCCCGCTGTAGAAGATAACTCCTGAAATTTTCACTACCTGGCGCTCTTCATCGTGCTCTCGTATCACACATTACATGGTCCTTTACCGCTTCGCCTCCATCGAAATGCGACTGCTGCGGCCAATACCGAACTTTTACCTTTCAGGTAACGTCGCCGATCTCCGTTGAGGCGCTGTATGACCGTGGATGTCTACCTATTGTCTCCACAGCCACCATCATCCCCCATGAAAAGCAAAAATTATTAAAAGCAAGACCAGAACAGACCAAATTGTTTTAGGACTCATAAAGTCTCAACTGCAGGTGGTGGTGCTCTGTTAAAACAGAGTGCGCTCTAACTTCCCCTTCAAAACTTGAGGAGTGCTCTGTGCCACTTGGCTCGGCTGTTTATTCGAAAATGATTGTTCATATGATAACGAGATTGCGCTGCCACGGGAAAACGCTTTTGTTTTCCCACTATCTGGAAACTCTCACAAATCTATTGCAAATATATGGGCCACTTTTTTTCCCTAAAATTACTTAATTTTTTTCTGATTGAATTTACCTAACTAAATTACTTTCGTACTTAGTTTCCCATTACCACTGTGGGTTTTCATAACACCCTGTCAAAAATATAGAACCTGAAAATGCTTCCTACGGGAGAAACTCAAAATTACGATTGGCCCACTAAGCCATGTATCATAATGACAGCCGAGAGTGAGGACGCAGAACAGCACAAGCGTCGTCTCCTTTGTTTACGTTCTTGTCATGACTTACCAACACCTTATGAATGCACTTCGTGTAATATGAAACTCGTTGTGGTGCGGGGATTCACCTTGGAATGTGCACGGAGAACGCAGCTTTAGAATAGACTTTTCGTAATGTACAATTTGCGCTCTTGTGTCTCCTATTCTTTGATTTACGATGTTCGCTAAATCTGCAGGTCGATTTGGGCTGACGCTGGCTCCTCAACTGTACGCTGTGTTCGCCATCGATGTCTGGGTGAATGCTATCGATGATGCCAACTCGAACGCTCCTCTGTATGGTCAGTGTTAAAGAAGTACTCTGAACTTTTTTTCAACTGACTATCCTGTCACTCCACAATTTAAAAAAAGATGATCTGGCAAGGGAGTGCATGTTTCATACCAAGTATAAGGCGTATCATAAAAGTACTCTTTTCTACAGTGTTAGGGAAGCGCTCTAAACTTTTTAAATGAACACCATCTTACCTTATCATGGAAAACCAAATTGCTTCATTGAGAGTGCATGTGTCTTCATTTTCTCATTTCACTGACCACCAGTTATCTACCCTTAGTGTTCTGTGGTCCACGTGTGCAGAAAAATAGTGTAGTCTACTAGCAGCTCTCTTCATCACAAAGAACCAGTCACCAGTGCAGAGTAAAAAATTGGGAACTCATTCAGGGGTAATATAGCCCAAATAGAGACATCAATCACGCTTTAGGTGTCCTTCTAAAAATATTGGTCTTCCAGGGTCTTTGTATAACTAACCAAATATTTAAACGAATATTAGAAGCATATCCGTTCGGGAAGAAAGATCAATCTGATCTCTCGCGATTCTCGAGAGCACCGCAAAATTGTTGGCACTTTCTTTTGGGTAATGCAGCATTGCCTAAGTTCTGGCACCCTTTGCATTGAACCATCACTCGCGCAGATTTTTCAGGAGCCGTGACAGCTAACAAAGCTACTGTGTCACGGTTTATTTAAAATTCTCGTTTGCTACCCTGTTTTAGGGGCCGAAGAATTGGCGAATGAAGACGGAAAAGTAAGTGGCAGAACAAATACGTATGTGTTCAAAAGTACCTGCTGAAGTGTTGTGCTGTTATTCACAGTAATTCAGGCTTGAGTGGGTCACAGAAGGCAATTTGGGATGAGTGTGGAGCGCAATAAGAGCCATGCACATATAAACTCAGGGTGCTAGATTTCTACGAAGGGCAGTGGTCTGCAGCTGTGTCAAGCAGAACATGGGAGAAGCCCTTGCCCTGCATGGGGCGTTGTTAGGCTGGTAACGATGATGAGGGTGAGGGGTATATTGATAGTTGACTGACATGCAAACACGTACAGTTTGTTGTTCATTTACAGCGCCGGTTGTTTCAGTAAATAGCAAAACTCTACGTGAGCCAAAGACAAGCTTTCTTACGCACGTTTTTCTCCTGAGCAATACCGTCTTGTGTAGTGAGCAAAAACAAAAAATCTACCAGGCATGCATGAAACGCGCAGCACAGTCACAGCGAAAGCTGAAAAGGTGACATTTGTAAAGCATTTATTTCCACTTTTGGGGCAACTGTTACAATCAGTCTCGTGCTACTCACAACGCCATGAATAATATGAAGCATTCATTATGCTATTAGTCGTCCTTCTTCGAAGAAGGACGACTAATGGCTAGACAATTGGGTGGCATTCCAGACAGTTTCTTAATGATATGGTTGATGTTGGAGAAGAACGGTCTGAGGCTTTTAGATTAGGTTTCAGCAATTAACGACGTGCTCATTGCACAATTTGCATTGAGTGATGCTTGGCTTTTGTTTCACTGTTATAAAGCGCCTTATTCTGCATGTTCACGGGATTCCTTATCCCACAGGCATAAGGTCAGTTTAAAACAGAGGTCCAACCTTTAGCGTTGCTGATTAGTAGAACATTACGCTTTCACAAAGGGAATCCATGCTTCAACCCCGTTCCATCGTTTTTGCTTTTTTTCTTATTTGCATTTTTTTATTGCGCGGCTACGGGCACTGGTGGCGGTGGCAGACAACTACGGCTACCTTGTGATCTCATCACAGCTTTCAGTGTGAGATGAACAGGTGGAGCATCAGTAGATGTACTACTTATGTCACAAGATATGCATGAAAAAAAAACTTTATTAACTCGCATTTCATCCACGCTACTCCTCTGTTTTATTTGATAGTTGAAAACTTATCCAGGTGTCTTCATTCAGCTCATTATGCTGGACATTGCGTAGTGCAGTGTGCCGGGCAATTGCTTTTTGGGCATTGTCTAAAGGGATATAAGAGATATTTCAATAGAAGTTAGAGCAAATGTCTATAAAAATTGTACAGTACTCGCTCATTCACAGCCACGAATTTTTCAGCGATTATGGGAGTGCTGGTTAGTACATAGATTTGCCTAGTCTTGGTTAGTGGCTTTGCTTATTGTTGTGGTTTGGTCTGTTCCACGCAAAGGAACGAACCGTTTTGAACTTCATGAGCAGATTGGTCAGCCTAAAAGGTGGTGAATGCAACTGCAGAACATTTTCTGGCTGGTGTTACCTGACAAAGCAGCTCGAGGCCATGATAAGCCAAACGCAGCCGAAAGTACGAAGAATAAACAAATCTATGTATTACCCCATCATTTTCACACTCGCTGAAGCGCCATGCGTTGCCCCTCCCATAAACAATAGTATACACAGGAAAATATATACTGTAGCTCAGCTGTGATTCTTCTCTGGCAAGCGAGAGCGAGGAAGGTAGTATTGTAGTTACACAAGTGGGGCACAGGCTGTGCATGCTACGAGAGACCCCCGACGTTCTGACTCAAGTCGCCAACTGAAGCCGCGTGAAGGCGTTTGCACTCAGTTTAAGGCACGCTGAATCTGATACACGCGTTGATGGTGTTAAATGCATGGATCACAGCAATGATAAGTTACCTTACTTTACCGCCTCAAGACATCGACACCAGTCGTCCGACGAAGACCACTATTATAGACAACTGTGAGCTATGAAAGACGAGTTTCTAAGCAGCAAGAGTTCGTGGCCATGGTGCAATAGATAGCGTGCTCAGCGCCTTTTTCTGCAGATCGAGAGGTTTTTGATCAACACCGTTGACGAAACTTATCTCTTTGATATCTGATGGTGTACTTCTTGGGCGTCATTTTTGAGAAGGAAATACATAACTGATATCTTTGTGGTTCCTGGCATAAAATTCTTTCGTGTTAAACAGTCGCATCTGACAAAAACGGTCAGTTATGGAAAACTACTCACGGTTATGTGCAGCACAAACCCACTGGAACATTCTAGCATTTTCCATGTATTGCACTGCAAACTATATTTGCTTCCCACGACATTTCAGACCACTAATTGGTAATTCAGCCCACTCAGTGGGCCCCATTTTAACACAATAATTGCTCCAGGAACAATTTAGCTTTGTGGTGCGACACTGTTATAGAATTTCCGGAGTATCTGCTTTGTATTATTTTGTGTGGTTTTTCGTGAACTCTTTTTGTCAGATATAAATTTTTTGCCTTTTCGACATTATTTACAGAGGCAATGACTGTCATCGAAACAATGGCGCTGTGAGATGTCCCACACTTGTGGTCAGGCCCTATATCCATGTCATATAAACTTTGCCACAGTATGACATATGCTCTGCGATGCGCACATTTATGTTTTTACGACTGACCAGTATTCCTTAGATTATACATGTTATCGTATTATGTTTAAGCCCAAGACGCTGTGTTCTCAACTACTTATAAAAATAGACTTAAAACTACTGCGATGACTTCCAAACCAATACATATATTGTGACAGCAACATGAAAATAAAATTATTCCTAGTGCTAGAACTCGATACCTCACGAGTGTCCGTGCTAATATTTTGATTAAAGCATTGGGTGTAATCTTAGAGCCACCACGTGGTTCAATAGGTAGGTAAATATTGGTAAACGTATTGTGAGGGTAACTGTACGCTCCGTGTAAAGAATTACATTATTTCACATGAATGAACGTCGGTTATTGTGGTATTCAAATCGTATTATTCTCACTGTGCACCGAAGAATAAGTGCTAATTTTGAGCTGCGCATGCTGTGCTGCCCATCGGGTCAAACATTGCGGTAAATGGGGGGGGGGGGTATATTTAGTCTCTAGGCAATGCGCAGCCCCTCAAAGAAGTCGTTGTGTTGTCATTTTATAAAACATGCAGGGCCTCCTATTTGTTCGAGTAAGCCCATTAAAAGGCTAGAGCCACCTGTTGTTGACATTTCACTACCCATATCACGTTGCATGACGATGGCATAGATCTTTTCAGACATGTTAACGCCGGAACTAGAAGACCACGTAGAGTTCCTTTGTCTTCATGCAGAAGCTGTGCTATTCTTCACGTGAATGCTTCCACTATTTAACGTCGACGCAAACTTTCCGCTGAAGGTGACATTCGCTGAAAATGTTATTCTCTCGAATTCGTTACAACTAAGATGTCACTTCAATTTGTTAGTGCGTAAGTATATGTATTTATTCTACTTTTGATATATTTGTTGAAACGTATTTTTATTTTATGTACTTGTAGTATTTGTTTCTGCAGTATGAGGTTATTTAATTTGTAGCTCAGTACTAGTTTCCCTCGTTCACAAATGAACCCTTCGAACAGAGTTGAATATGCTCTGTGGTACACACTGTATAATAACAGCGAGTTTTCGAATAGGGGCCCCAAAAGCTTGGGGCCACAAAGTTTTTACCTATGGATGCTTTGGGTCAAGCAGAAGCAATGAGTGTTTGAATAGGGTGTGCGGTGCTTTGGACACTCCCCATATTCTATGTCACTCTAGTTTTGGCCGATAGCCATCACATCAATGCGTGCTGTCACATTCGCTAACCCAAAACTTTTGGGGCAGGCTTTGGGGCTCCTGCTGAATTCGAGAAATAGCGTCCCCAACTTAAAATAGAAACTTGGTTTGGGTTTTGCGCATGCGCAGTGGCCTTGACGCCATTTTTGGGGGCCCCTTTTTAAAAACTTCCTAATAACTACCCACTACATGTATATTACACAAGATCTCTTTTTTTTTCTTCCACACAACTAACATGTGTAGTGAAAACTTACACCATGGGCCTAACATCGCAAAGTAAAATTTAGTGAAATTTTCTCGAAGCTATAAAGCACTCAAGGTAACTAAATTGCCAAATAAACTTCATAAAGACACAACAAATCTGCCCCGACAGTTCTTGAATGACAACCAGAATCTTTTTCTGCGAATAAATGAAACGCTGCTTGCCACAACCATCACCAATATATATATATATATATATATATATATATATATATATATATATATATATATATATATATATATATATATATATATATATATATATATATATATATATAATTTATTTCTTTATTTATTTACAGAGAAAAAGAGAGAGAGTGGTAAAATATTTCTTATTAAACTTCCAGGCTATCTGTACGAATGGCAGACATTCATGAAACGAAGTTTTTTTTTTTTCCAAAATCGCAAGTCGCGTGACTGGTACGTACTATTAGGCCGACATGCGCAGGCGCTAATCGAGCTCCCCGAGTCCATTTTAGAGGCATTCGAATCTTTCGCCAAGGCGCGTCTTACTGCTTTGTTTCCACGATTTGGTTAGACCTAATGCAGCCTTCTTTTTTGTTATCATTGCATAACTTCAAAAATACAGGCCATATTTCAAAAGTGTAAGAGCACGGCATGTTGCAACACTAATGAGTGTATAAAATTTGCATGTTAACACTAGAAACCTGAACGCTGTACAAGGTCCACTCGAAAGGCGGCAAGGGTGCGCGACACGTCGTTGTTTTTTTTTCCACTACTGTTCATCGAAAGGCTCAAGTGTAACTTACTCAAAGACCCACAGCATGGTGAAGAAATGGTGCTCGACAGAGTCGAAACCCGTTAGACCAAATCTGCAATAGAGTAGAAATAGAAATACTTTGATGACTCCGGGCTAGATGTAGACGTGATGTGTACAGACATTTTAATTTTTCTCGCGTTGCCTTTGCAGCGATATAATTTCTGGCTGTACGTTAACTTGCCGTTGAAAAATTTTTAGACACCCTGTTACCGCGTAATGCGGTAACAGGGTGTCTAAAAATCTGCAGGGTGTCAGTTAGCACATATTGAATACGAAGGCCGATTTAACAAAAAAAATTGCTCGCACATATAATTTGCTCGCCAAGGCGTCATTGTCGAAGTGACATAAATCAATCAAATACAGTAACTTTTCTTGGCAGAGCTGCTGTGAACACAACTCCCCCCCCCCCCTCCCGTTTTAAAGCGGGTGTCTACAACGCACCCATGTGGATGCACTGGAATCTCAGGGACGCGCTGTTCCTGTAGTGCAACAGAAATGCATCGGAACACTTTATTTGGCGACACTGTTGAATTTCTTGGTAGTGGAATGAAAAGTGCTCTGGAAGGCAGGATTCTAAAAAAAAACATACGGGTGGTGTGCACATAACACAAATTTTTCCATCTTGCCGAAGTTTGATGTCGGACAAGTTTTTGATCGCAGCTTTGGTATTCAGCTGTTGGAAGCATTCATGAATGCTGTGAAACACACAAAGGCTGTCACGCCATAAGGAGAGTGCTATCAAGCATAATGTCCACCCCAGTGAAGCAGTCGTGAGAGTGCTTCGACCCAAAGGTCGGGGATTTGATCCAAGCCAGAGGCCCGTCTATAGTGGGGTGTCAGAACATGTTATAGGGCACAAGATAATCGAATTTTCTGGAGCGCTTCTCTAGAGCGACTCTCATGATCCTATAGCGGTTCTAGATGTAAAACATTACATATTCATAATATTATTATTTTTATTATTATTAGGCACTTTGTATGCTCTCTTAGGTTGCTGCGTCACGGTTAGCCTTTATTTCTTTGCTTAGATATGAGAGTTTAGCCACAGCCACACACTGTCTCTGCCTGAGACTATGGATAATTGTTGCGGCGTCCATGATGGTAGTGAAAGCGATTAAGGTGCTCAGCTGCTGACCCAGAGATCATGAATTTCATCCAAGCTGAGGCGGTCGCATTTTGATGGAGGGGAAGTGATAGAAACCCTGTGTGGGGCGATGTAAGTGAACTTGAAAGAAGTTCCCGCAGGCTTAAATTCCGGAGTCACTCGCATAGCTGTTTGATAATCATTATCGTGCTTTGGGGTTTCGCAACGTCAAATGGCCGTCATAGGTAATATTATTGTGCGGACGTGCATTTGCAGCGTTACAGAAAGATTATATACATGACTTCGCAAAACTATATGCAGTTTTCAACAGCTAATTATTGGTGTTGGGTGCTTCCCTGGAGATAAATTTTTGATTGAATCCAATTGAAACTTTTAGTCTGAAGTTTCTGTATTGAACATAAGAAGAAGCGGTTTTTTTAAGCTGCACATTAGCACTTTGATAGCATCTGCAGTAGTTCACTTGACAGTAATGTTCTAGGGTTAGTTTACTTTCACCATTCGCCTTGAATATGGATGCTTCAACCCATCGAAGTGATGTCTTTATAAATGTTAAAACAATGGAAGACTGAACAGACATGGTGTACTTTCTTCCAAATTTTTTTCTGCGAACTTTGGCACGTTTTAAACATTAAAGTAGATACATTCAGTCATCTAAATCAGTTTCTTCACTCCAGTCTGACCTCAACACAGATTTACATAACATAACTTTATGGTGCCAGGCCAATTATCTTCAGATCAATGCTACTAAAACCGTGTTTATGTTGTTCCATTCCCCGCGCATTTCACTTGACATACAACCTTCCCTTCACATTGGTAATACCGTCATAAACATTTCCAGTGAAGCGCGGTTTCTTGGCGTCATCTTAGATAGCGAACTAAAATTTCATAAACATGCAGCATCACTCGCTAAAAAGATTGCATTTGGTATTCACGTTATCATCAAGACACGAACTTCTTTTCCGCCTCACATCATACGTACTTTGTATTTTGCTTATATTCATAGCCATATTTCGTATTGCGTATCATCTTGGGCCAACACATATTTCACGCACATCGAACGTTTGCAGCGACTTCAGAATCAAGCAGTTAGATTAATGACTTTCAGCCCATTTTACTTCTCCTGCAGCTCGTTGTTTTCTCAGCTTAACATACTCCCATTGAGACAATTATTTTGTCATAGAATGTCCATTGTCGCCTTTAGACTCATCACGCATGACATTTTTATTGCATGCATTGATCATCGTCACTTATCTAATGGTAACATCACCAGGTTTTCTCAGTGCTATAATCTTCTTTTGCCGGCCGTAAGGACAAACTACGGCAAGTTCTCAACCTTATTTACTAGCATAGCCATTTGGAATTCATTGCCTTTCAAATTGAAATCATCGCATAACATCCATATTTTCACTTCGCGTAGTAAGAAATATTACGTTCAGGAATTAATCAACTCATCCGATTTGTGTAATTAACTGTTATTAGCTCTCCACAGTTCTGTGCTTTTTTACTACTTCAATTTGCCATTGTATAATTGATAACACTGATAATGAAACGTGTTACATTTGTCACGTAGAGTTCATTAATATTGTTTTTTGTCTTAACTTGCTTTTGATTGTTTCCTTGTTATTTTTCAATAGTGAGTATTACCATTATGTTGTGTATTGATCGTGTTTTTATTGTTAATCAAGATTATTCATTATTACTCACAAGACCGTATACTATTGCTGTATTTTTTGTAATTACCCCATCCATGTAGCCATAGGAGGTCCCCCTGTCAGTTTCTCTGAAACTTTGGGACCTCCTGCTGTAATAACGCTAACCATGTAACTCAACTGAACTATTTAATAAACTTGACTTGACTTGACTTGACATTGAAACTAATAGCATGATTTAAGACATAGTAACATTATCACTCGCACACAGGTACCTTGTGACAATTTTTATACATTAGAAACTAATATTTAAATGCAAAATGGTCCTCCTTAAACATCATTACGCTCACTAATATTTGTTCTGTTCGATTAGCGCCATGCCCTGGACAGTCTTGTGTCATATGCTACGTGCCCCGCTGCGATCATGTTTCTCGTTCTCCAACGACTTTTATGATTTCGATTTTAAATGTGATGGAATACTGAAAGTCCT
Organism: Rhipicephalus annulatus; assembly: GCA_013436015.1. NCBI lineage: Eukaryota > Metazoa > Arthropoda > Arachnida > Ixodida > Ixodidae > Rhipicephalus > Rhipicephalus annulatus. The sequence goes on along the minus strand of WOVY01011529.1, from coordinate 772,649 downwards.
CACTTACATCCATCCCGTCGCTCCTATAGCATTTATTGGGTCGTTCATACCCTCATGATGCACGATAACAGTGCTCTTCAATGTACTGCAAAATGTTTTGTATGTGCCGTAGTCTGCAAAGGAAAGTGTCATTGTAAGTTACCATCCAATAATAACATTATGCTCTCGCCCATACGTCTCGCGATATCCTATACTGCATGCTGCATTTCAGTTTGCATGCTTCCCATACTAATCTTTCATTTAGTTCGAGTGGGGATTTGCCCTGCTTCAAGATGGGTAACAAGCGGCTTAATTTCCAGTCATCAGGAACATAGTCATCCTGCCACGAGATGTTGTAGAGGCTCAACAGTTCTCTCCTTGCACCTTCCCCAAGGTTGCACAAGGCTCGGTACGGAATACCATCTGGGCCCGGAGAAGTTGAACGCCTGCAGAGAGCTAGTGCCGCCTCGAGCTCCTCCATTGTAAAAAGGGAGGTCCATGTGGTAGTCACGGGAACTGGGGACGTCACCTCTCACTGAAGAATCTGGACGAGTGGCTTGGTTGGCGATCTGCGCACAGAAATCTTCTGCGACATCGATGTCTTGCCTCCTTTGAAATAGCGCGAGCGCTTTGAATGGAAAGCGCTGTTCCGTAGGGTGACGCAGACCTTGCACCGTTTTCCAAATGTGTGAGAGTGGCTTGCGAGGGTCTAGTGACTGGCAAAACGTTGTCCATCGTTCCGACGCTAATCTATCCATGCGACGCCGAATCTTCTTTTGCATCCTCCTGGCTGCCCTAAGGTCGTGAATTGATTTTGTACGCCGATACCGACGCTGCGCCCGCCGTCGCAGTGCTCGGAGTCGCTCCAACTCTATATCAAAGTCGTTTCGTGTGGAAGATATCGTCACCGTGCGAGTGGCGTTTTGCATTGTGCTCTTAATTGTTTCCTCTAACCCAGATCGTAGGTCATCGCTGCAAGCATCTTCCAAGTCAGATTTGAAGTTGGTCCATTGGACTGCTCGAATGGTCGTCCGTGGACCATAACTAGACAAGCCTTTGATGTTAAGGTAGATTGGAATGTGATCACTTCCTCGTGTCTCAACATCTGGAAACCACTTGACGTATCTCGCGAGGGAGTTGGAGACAAAAGCAAGGTCGAGACAGCTGCCGTATGTCACACCTCGAAGAAAAGTGGGGCTGCCGTCGTTCAGGAGAGTAAGGCCATAGTTGTAGGCGATGTTTGCTAACCTGCGTCCTCTTGCATTTGTCCGCGTACTTCCCTATGCGTGATTGTGCGCATTGAAATCACCTACTGAGGACCCATGGTGCAGGACACACTCTCAAAATATCCGCTAATCTCCTGTAATCGAGATTACTTGACGGCGATATATAAACGCCTATGAGAGTAAACATGAGTTGGTTCTTTTTCACAGTGATGCAGACATACTGATTGTCATCGTGAGGTGCAATTGGTTGCACAACATACGTCAGTTCACGACGTATACCTCATACCGCCCATTAGCACTGGCCAGCTGCGTAGGGAAGATAATGGAACGGATGATACTAGGCCACCTGGAGTGGTATCTTGAATACCACAAGATTTATCCGAATTCAATGGCTGGTTTCCGACGCGACCGCTCTTCTATTGACAATGTCGTTGATCTAGTTTCGTACGTTACAGCACGAAAGATCCCGTAAGCGACTAGCTGCAGCTTTGTTTCTAGATGTGAAAGGCGCTTATGATAATGTACTACATGAAGCCATTTTGGGTGCTCTTGCGGTGGTTGGCCTTGGTGGTCGAGTCTTTCGGTGGATTTCGAGTTACCTGGCTGCAAGATCATTCTTTGTGTTAACAGAAGATGGCCCAACTACGCGACGCTATACTACCAGGGGTGTTCCTCAAGGCGGAGTTCTTAGCCCGACGCTATTCAATCTTGCACTAATTGGCCTTGCTGAATACTTGCCAAGCACCATTAAAATCTCAATATACGCAGACGACATCTGTGTCTGGACATCGGCAGTCACACGTCCTCAGATACGTTCCCGGCTTCAAAAAGCAGCAACTATGATTGCCAACTACTTGTTCAAACAAGGTCTTAGCATATCACCAGAAAAATGTGCGCTGGTGGCTTTCACTCGTAAATCAATGACCCCTTATGTCATCTCAATCTGCGGGCGACCGATTTCTTACGCCAAAACCCACCGGTTTCTGGGCATCATTATTGATAGGGACCTCTGTTGGAGTCCGCATGTGACCTATATGAAGAAGCGCCTGACCGCTATTTCTGAACTGTTCAAGTTCCTGGCAGGAAAGACGTGGGGGATGTCAGTAGACGCAATAATGGAGCTCTACAGGACCCTGTTTCTCGATTTCCTCAGATATAGCTTGCCCGTGCTTAGCAATACCTGCAAGACCAATGTTCGTATTTTACAGGCAGTACAAGCCCAAGCGCTGAGAGTGTGCCTCGGTCTGCCCAGATGTACGTCAACAGAAGCAACAATTGCAATTGCTGGTGACTATCCAATACAAACTCGCATTGTTGTTGAAGTCCTGAGAACACACATCCGACACTTCGCACATGCCCCCGGCAATCGCCTTGCACTGTTGCCTTCAGAGAGGCGCCAAGCATCGTTCGCCAAAATTATCGTGAAATAAAACGATAAACTTCCCTCAGACTTCACTCATGCATCTAAACCATCCATACCACCTTGGTGTCTTATTCGACCCACAGTGCATCTTAGTGTACCAGGGATCCGGAGGAAATCTGAGTTTTCGTCGCCCGTGCTGAAACAACTGTCTCTTCTTCTTTTGCACGAGAAATATTCAGACAGCATACATGTATACACCGATGGTTCCACGAACCACCAGTGTTCGTCAGGGGCAGTAGTTATCCCAGCAAGAGGTGTTACCATCAGCTTTAGGACTGACCACTCCACGGCATCTACAGCAGCGGAACTAGCTGCTTTGCGCGCTGCACTTTGTGTGATCAATCGGGAACCACCGCAACAATGGTCGATTTTCAGTGACTCAAGGGCTGCCCTACAATCTGTGCTCTCAGCACTGCGTCGCGGCCCGTACGAACAGCTTGTTTTCGAAATTCGATGCCTTCTCCACACTTTACTCGAGAAAGGGCATCATGTGACGCTTCAATAGCTGCCAAGTCATTGCGGCATCACAGGGAACGAACATGCCGATACTGCCTCGCGGGCAGCCCTTGAAGGAACACGAGAAGAAGCCATACCACTTTCGAGGACTGATGTTGCCAGTAATCTTCGACGACTTGCGCGTGAAATCACGTTTTCACTATGGTGCCCACCAAGCATCGATATGAATCGTCAACACCACCTGTCCTCTTTGATGGCTCTCCGCATGCCCACTGGACTCGATCGAAGAGAAGCCACCCTACTTCATCGCTTATGGCTAGGAGTGGAATTTACAAAATCTTACTCCTTTGTCATAGGAATGGCCGACAACGCTCTCTGCGATGCCTGTCATTGCGAAGAGACGCTACACCACATCCTGTGTGACTGTCCATTGTATGAAATCCAGAGACAGTCACTGGCGTCTGCTTTTGCGCGCATCGACAACAGCCAAATGTCTGTGGACACTATTCTGTCAAGTGCCCGAGAGAAGACACTGCAACAGAAGGCGACGAAAGCTCTGTTGAAATTCCTACGCGACACCGACTTGAACAAGCGACTGTAACAGCAATGTCACACACCGCGAAAGACAAGACTGGACTATGACTGAGTGTGCGCGCATGTGCTGCCGAATGTGCTGTTTCTATCTTCCCTCTCTGCTCTCTTTCATCTCCCCCATCCCTCTCCCATGCGCAGGGTAGCAAACCGGCTGCCTATAGGCTGGTTAACCTCCTTGCCTTTCTTTTCCCTCTATTTTCCTTCCTTTCATTTAGGATGTCATGCTGTGGGCCATGAGCAATTACAGCCTAGGTGCAATGTATGAGTACTATACTGCAGTCGTGATTTCTGGTTACGGAGAAACGCTTGCGATTTTGTGAATTGCACTTACTGTGGCTATTTTTTGTGAGAAAATGGTGCATCATTTTTAGTCATGCATGCTGCTGCCATGATGAAGACACAACGTCAGGTATGTATTGAAGTTTAGGAATAATTGAATGTTTCTAGTGTGCTTAATTGAACAAATGAGGAATGGATATTTATTTAAATAATTAGCGCACAGTCTTAGCAGTATCTATTGCCATATTTAATCGAGAATGGCATTTTCATACCTCATATAGGTGTCTTTTCTGAGAAAATATTGGCACCAGTTTTACAACGCTACGATACCGAAACGTATAAAGCATGTAGTGTCAATGAAGAGCCTGAAATATAGAAGTACTTGAGTTTGACTGTCTTCAATGTAGAGACTATAAGGGACCTCACTACAAAATTCTTTAAAGCAGTCTTTACTGCGTAGCTCTGGGAAATACCTATTAAAAAGCAAAGCTAAGGGACGAAAAAAACAGTGAGGTGCCCATGTGTGGAGCTTGCGACGTGCGGCCGACTGCTTACGTGAAGACTCCTGGTATAGATCATGTCTGTATTCCTAGTATATACTCCTGGTATAGATTGTCTGTAGACCTGTAGCGTTGCACATAGTTTTTAGTTATCTTTGGGGTGTAGGACTCTGATGCCACTTGTAACTTTTTAACTTTTATAGGCTTTGCTTCCTAATTATATAAATGACTTGGGTTTTAGCAGCGCGAAAAATGCACGAAGGACAAGAAAAGGACGAGACAAGCACTGCTTGTCTCGTCCTTTTCTTGTCCTTCGTGCATTTTTCGCGCTGCTAAAACCCAAGTATGCCATACCAACTAGCCCAGTCAACCGCTCTATATAAATGACGTTTCAATTGAGCCCCGAATTTCTAAGGTCATCGCATTAAACACCGCTTCAGCAGGACCTCCATCACTGGTTACTGCGATCGCATATCAGTTCGGTCACGTGAGATTCGGAGATATCCAATACAATATGAATATATGCCACCTCACTCAACGGTAAAATAGTAAATCGTGCCGAGCAATGTTTCCCTTGTGCTTCAGCAGGGAAGGTGTTCACGGGTAAGCATGCGCTGGCGCTGAAAACGTGAAGGCTTCTCGCTATCTACGGGGAGAGAACAGGCCTACATTCACGATGAAGTTCATTTATTCTCTCTCCTTTCTCTCGTCCTTCGCTACACTCGGCAACAACTTTTCTTGCGACGCTGCCAAACTGACGATCGTGTAGCCAGGATTGAATCGCCAAACCAGCTGCCTGACCGGGGTTTCACCAGAAGGCACAGGCCCCTTCTATTCTGCGTTTGCGCATCGGTTGCTCTTTGCCTGCAGTTCGTAGTCAATGACTTGCGAAAGCCTCGTCCCCTGCATAGACTGCGTGTGGGGCAGTCGGAACTATGGAGCACCTTTTGTGGGTTTACCCAGCGCTTCGCGTACAAAGAGCGGTCTTGCTCACCACACTCCGTCACGATGGTCTGCCCACGGCTACATAGAGGGACCTCCTCTTCAATACATGGCACCACACCCTGATCTTCAATGCGGTTTTTCACTTGCTTGGGGACATTGCACTGGACAAACAACTATAGAAGCCACCCGCCTGGCTCCCAGTCATAGACACCATATCTTTCATTCTTCTCTCTCCTCCATATCTTGGATACTCACGAACCTCCCCACAAGCGCTGAGCCATCCTTCCAACTAGGTCTGCAGAAGTTGTCTTTGCTTTCATTAACCTATTTTAACTATCTCACTTGGCATTAAAGCGAAAGCCACAGAGAACATTCATGTGCACTCTACCACCAGTAAATGTAGTTTCAAAATAGCACGCGTGTTCTCCAAGTAAAATAGGAATTTGCCATCTTTATTTTTTATGTAGACCTATTGGAGACAGGACACAGCTCACACCATAAAATACTCCCATATCTTTTGATTTATTTTATGATGGGTGGCGTTTTCGAACACCACAGCGAGAAAATTCCACCTTTTTACGTATACCTCGAACGCTAAGTGGCGTCTGCGTCTACTTGAAACGCTGATGGTGCACCCCGTCACCTTACAGAGTGTTACGAGGCCCCTGTCAAATTGGACTACTTCGTGTATTGCTACATGCGCGGATGCTTTGCCGCCGTAGCTTTTCCTTCAGTGCCATCAACAGTGATCACCGAGTATACACATCTCTCCTTGTAACCTTGACTTCATTTTTGCACTAATTACTACATTCATTTTGCCATAGAAATAAAATATTAGACTGACTATGCTATTCTTTATCCTCTTTCTTCCACATTCCCATTCTATTCATCCACACATCCACTACTCCTAATTCTCGCTTCCTTATTCAACACGCTTAGCTGTGTTGAAAGCGGTTCTGTTATAAATAAATGAATGTAGGCTGTTTGCATCACAAGCACGTGGTCGACCACAGAGCATCGCTATGGCTTGATATTGGTTCTAAACAAGACAAATATTTATTGGAATGACACGTAGTAAAGAGAGTCTCCTTATTGCATGCAATATACGATGGCAGTAGCATATGATCGCCCTAGGTGTCGAAACGTGTAAATTGCGCAATGGGTAGGTGTTTAAACACCGAACCATCAGAGAGCGCTCAGGCATGTTAATCAACACCAGCGGCAAGAGCATTAGCACTGTGAGGAATTGTGCACTTTCAAGTGTCACCTTGCGTACCCAAAGTGGGTCCTTTGCTGATTCTCAAAAAGAAGATTGTCTAAAAGAAGAATTAGGACCTTAAGTGAATTTACAAGGCACTCCAGTACAGATGGGAATGACCAATGCTGGATACACAGTCGTTCGTTCTTTTACGGCACGGTTGAGGCATACAGATGGAACGCAAGAAAAGCTAGCGCTTGAAAAGGGGATTCGAATGGGCCAAGTTATCTCTGTCACATCCCACTCTTGAACACCAAGCTCAAACGTTCACCAAGTAATTGAGAGCGTAGATCCTTAGGCCAACAATTTGCCATAGCCGTCGTGCGAAATTCCCAGTGCCGAGTAAGCACGCCGAGCAAAATATCAGGCGCGTGCACTCGAAGAGCGCAGCCACGGTGGCAGATGGCACGCGCTGACACTGACGACAAAGGGCAGAGAAGAAAACCAGGCAATGGTAGAGTGCATATCAAAGTACGTATAGAAGTTAGGGGCAGAGTGCGAGATAATTATACTAGGAGATATGAATGCGCACAGAGATGTAGATGGGTATACCGACCCGACAGGCAAAATGATCATGGATGTGTGTGAAAGGCATGATTTGATCATTTGCAACAGTACCGAGAAGTCTGAAGGGCAATGGACATGAGAGGTAGGAAGGCTGCAGTCTACAATAGCACAAAGGATGTATGATAAGCTCACGGGAATGCACATAGATGAAGGTGGCTCCAGAAGTCTAGGTAGTAATCACATTAGTATCAACCTAAGTTTTGGAAGAGCAGTGAAAGTGAAAAGGAGACGAAATGAGCAACTACAAGAAACTTTTTATTCAGAAATGCAAAATGAAATAGCCAATAAACAAATTGAGAAAGTAATCACTGAGGATAATAAAATAGTGTTTGAAATACACTAATCTAATTGGACTGTTTGAGCTAGAGCCTGCTAAGCCACATGACAAGTCGCCCCGAAAAGAAGACACAAACCCAAAAGTTGGTGGAATGAGGAAGTTAGGAGAGCCATAGCGAAACGTCGGGAAGCCTCTAGGAAACACAGACATGCTAAGCAGCAGGGTGAACTGACAGATGATGTTGAAAGAAAATGGGACATCTTTCTAAGCTGTAGAAGGGATGCATCCCTTCTGATCAGTGGAAAGATTAGAAGAAAGGGAGCTCAGTGGCTGGCAAATGTACATAAAAAATAGAAAGGCAGCTGCGAAGTTTTGGAACCATCTAAACTACCCAGGAAATGAGACGAGCCTAGAGCAGAGGTTTATAACTACAGCTCAAGGTGCTAGGCTAGAAGGGGGAGAAGCTATTGAATATATAAGAACAAGGGTGACAGAAAAATTTCAACAAAGAAGTGCTTTATGCACCATAATAGACAAGGATTATTCAAGTGGCGCAATGGCTCCATTTTCACAATGAGAGTGGGAAAAGGCTGAGAAGAGGGTTCCTTGTAGTACATCAACAGGCCCAGATGGCATTCCAATTATGCTGATAAAGACATTAGGTCAGAAGTCTGAGTAGGCTTTGAGAGAGGCAGTGTGCAAAATAATAATCGACGGTGAATACCTTGATGGATGGAAACATAGCAGGATGAGCATGATCATATAAAGGAAAGTGGGACAAAGCTGACATAAACAACTACCATCCTATAACAATGACATAAGTGGTCTACAGGCTGGCGATGCAGATTATGAAGGAAAGACTGCGGGCATGGATAGAGGATGCGGGGGCGCTGCGGGATTTGCAGAATGGGTTTCGGAAACACAGGAGATTGGAAGACAATCTGTTCTCACTGACGCAGTGCATCAAAATAGCAGAAAAGGAACAAAGACCCTGTGGCTAGCATTTTTGGATATCAAGGGAGCGTACGATACAGTGGTTCAAGAGGACTTGTTGGGAATACTGGAGACACTGGGTGTAGAAGATGGAGTCACTAATCTCTTAAATGATATCTATCAAGGTAACAATGCAGTTACAAAGTGGGAAAACAGGTATCCAAGCCTGCAGAGGTAAAACGGGGGCTTAGGCAGGGGTGTCCTCTGTCACCCTTGTTATTTATGATGTGCTTACAATGATTTGAGGCCAAATTAGAAGGAAGTGGACTGGGCTTGAACCCTCTCTTTCGTCAAACAAGGAAAACTCATTGAACAGGCACTACCAGCATTGATGTACGCAGGTTATATAGTGCTAATGGCCAACAAAGGAAGATTTGCAGAGATTGATCGACATGTGCGGAAATGAGGAAAATTGGTTAGATTTCAGATTCAGTAAAAAAAAATCAGCAGTCATGATTTTTAATAATGAATAAGGTATTGAGCTTAGAATACTAGAGGTCACACTACAGATAACAGATAAATACAAATATCTGGGCGTGTGGATAAGCAATGGGGCCGAGTACCTAAGGGAACATAAAATTTACGTGACGACTAAAGGTAACAGGAATGCAGCGCTGATGAAAAACAGACACTGTGGAAATACAATAGGTATGCTTTTGTGAGAGGAATATGGAAAGGGGTCTTGGTTCCTGGTCTGACGTTTGGCAATGCGGTCTTGTGCATGAGAACAGATGTTCAAGCAAGATTAGAGATTAAGAAACGTGGAACAGGTAGGCTTGCCTTAGGGACTCCCGGGATTACACCGAATCAGGGAGTACAAGATGACATGGGATGGACATCATTTGAGGGCAGGTAAGCTACCAGCGAGATAAAATTTGAGGAGCGATTGAGAGGAATTGGGAGACGCGTTGGGATAGGAAGGCATTCTGCTACAGATCCCTGGCACTTGTACATGAAGAATGTCAATAAAAAATGGAAAAAGTGAGCCAGAAAATTGACTGGGAAATATTTGGAAAACATCAGGGGCCAAACCAAAAAGAATTATTGGTTAAGAAAGTGCAGGAAGCTGAGACTGATATGTGGAGAAGTGGCATGATTAAGAAGTCCGCACTAGAGATCTATCAAACTTTTAAGCAGGAAATCGCCAAAGAAAGGATCTATTATAATACTTGGGGTAGTTCTCTACGTTTTGAGGCCAGGACGGGAGTATTGCGAACCAAGACATATCGGGCCAAATACGAAGGGTTAGACACGGTATGCAGTGCGTGTGGAGAGGAAGAGGAAAGTGCCGAACACTTGGTAATGTTCTGTAAAGGGCTTCACCCTATACTTCAGGATGATGGCGCAGAGTTTAGCAAAGCACTGGGGTTTAGGGACAGGGAGGGCAAAATAGACTTCAAGCGGGTATAATTAACTAGGAGGAGGTGAACTGATTGGTGGCTAAAGTCAAGGCACGAGTGAAAATTAAACCCTTCAATGCAAAGTGCGAATCCTCATCGTCACTATTTAAAGGAAAAAAATCTACTTTTTGGTTCATTAGGTATTATGGCATGGTGGCACTAGCCACCACCCGATCTAAAGGGTACAGCCATATCCATCCATCCACATCCATCCGACTCTGTCGATCCCGTCACCGAGTGCAGCAGACGCTCTCCTCTCCCAACACCTTCATGATCGAAGAAAACCCGCTCTCGTCTCATTTCTAAAAATTGGTGCTCATTGGTTTTATTTGAACAAAGAACAGCTGCTAGTATTTTTATGTGATTGCGTGTTATACTCGGGGCAGTGTCCATTCTGCGGCGTCGGCGATGATACCACGCATGGGTAACTGTCCCTCATTCTATTCTCCCTCGCAGCTGTGCGCTCTCCTCCTCACTTCTGTATATCTACGCCAAAGGTGCGGTGCAGTCAAATGATTGCACGCAACTCTCTGCGGCCAGAGCGAGATAACGTTCGAGGCCGTTGCAACGCCTGGCCTTCCAAGGTGCTCACGGTTCCTTTCTCCTCAGTACCTTCTCACTCTAACATTCGTTAGGGTGTGGCTTGAGTTGTGTTCACGAGTGAAACGAAACTCGATGCGCACCCACGGCGATATTTTCGCATCTCACTCTCTTAGTCCTTACGGGAACATGATGCATAATTTTGTTAGGTCTGCTAATGATCGCCGTTTGTACCGTACACTGTAACATATATTGAAGGTAACAAGGGACAATTTTGATCAGGACCCCTTCTGTTAAGAGCAGCCATCACCCGTAAAAAAACGCAGCAAATATTACATCACCAGTTTAGTAGTTTTGATTTACTTACAAGTGTACCTGTCGTCAAACTCCTCTCCAGTTTCTTTTACGAACAGTGGCTTCCTAAAATCGGAATAAATCATGCTCTTAGGCCAAGTTCATTCATTCTAACATTTGATGCTGGGTAAAACACCAAAATATTCAGTATTTTGCACAAGCATAAACATTATTTATATATTAGGGGCGAAGTTCCTTGTTTAGAAAAATTTTATTTACAGCATGTACAGAACACAAAGGCTTCATACCATTCTAGTAACAGGGCACATACAATTCGGCACATCTATATTTCACGACTAACATCACTACGTTACAGTGAAGACATTTGCTCTAATATACATGATCATGTTGGCGTACATGTACACAAAAATTCAATGTGATATCACGATACAATGGTATAGCGATACAATAGATCCAAATGAAACACAATTTGTAACAAATCAAATCATATATAACAACTCAACGGGTGCTGCTTAGCACCAAGTCGGTCGAAAAATGAGTTGTATCCTTTCGTGTTCCACCTTGACGAAAGGGCACGACCAATGCCGCAGAAACTCTTGCTCGCCGAGGAAGAAAAGCTCTTCGGAGAGGAACGCGAGGATCTCTCGTCTCATTCTCCCCAGTATCGGCCACAAGGCACGCCGGCGGCAATTGGCAGCTACGGCCTCACATCGGTTTCTCCAAAGGCTGAATAGCCCCGCAACTATTAAGAGAGTGGAGAAGCGGCTACGTGGGAATCGGCCGTTGGACACGAAAGTTCGTACACCCTGTCCCCAAAACCCAGCATTAACCGCACGCCAAAAAAGGCGGGAAACCACGCATTCAAACGTCGCATGTCGATTGGTCTCTACCATGACGCAGTTGGGGCAAGTGGAAGTGCGAACTACTTGCCATCGCTGCGACCGATCTCGCGTTGGGAGCAAGCCCCAGCCCAACCTCCAGACAAAGTCTCTGAGATGCCCTGGCAACACGGCGGCAGTTATTGGTTTCCAAGCGCGGCTCAATACAGATTTACGATGCTAGGTCACCAAGGGACGTAGAAGGGCGGCCATTGTGTCCACCACTTTAGAATCGGCCACCTCTATCTCTGGGCACGTAGCTTCCAAACGTCGGTGAAATGCCAGAAGGGCTCGATGCAAAGATGGTAATTCAGTTGATTGGGGACCTTTGTTTATTTGGCTATCCGGCAAGAAGACACGTAGTGATGGCCACAGATGGTAGCGAGCCAGTGTCTGAGCGGGCATGTCATCATTGCTTAGTATTCGCAATAGAGTGCGGAGGCAAATGTAGAAGCCGCGACGGAAACGTCGGGGAATGCAAAACCGCCTTGATCTCGCGGTTGAGCTAACGCTGGACGCGATAACAATTCTGAGCCACCAGACCAAAAAAATGAACTCATGCAGCTTTGCACTTTCCTGCAGACGTGGAGCGGTGGTTTAACAGAATGGCAAAGGTACCAAAATTTTCCTAGGTACGCCGTTTGAGTTAAGTATCGGCGTTCCAAGAGGGGGAATTCGAAGTACCTGGCTGCTTTGATATCATTTAGAAGAGTTTGTACAACGGATGACCAGATGCTATCCTGTATACCAAATACAGTGAAAGTAACTCCGAGTATTGAAATCTCGAGAGACCACTGTAAAGGCGACGTGATGTTGATACGACCACTGGGGTTGCCAATGAAAAAATACTGGCTTTCAGAAAAGTTTAACTTTGCACCGGAGATAATACCGAAATCATGGAATGTATCAAGAGCATGCTGCAGCGACTGTTCATTATGTACATATAGAGTGATATCATCTGCATATGCAGCGACCTTTACTTGAGTGTTACCGGGTAGAGGTAAGCCACGAATCTGCGGGTGATGGTAAACGGCCCTTAAGAAGGGCTCTAATGCAAGGATAAATAACACTGGGGAGAGGGGACACCCTTGACGGACCCCACGCATGACTCTAAATGCGTGACTCTCACGGGAATCTAAGTAAAGGGTAATTTCTAAATTAGTGTACATCGCGTTGATAAGGTCAAAGAACTTATTCGGGAATCCGTATGCATGTAAAACATTTATTATGTAGCCATGTTCTATGAAATCAAAAGCTTTCTCTTGATCTAATGAAACCAACAGTCCTTGCGCACATCGGCTAATGGTGTATTGAATGATGTCACGCGTTAACCACGTATGGGTGTGTATTTCTCGGCCCGAACAGAACAGACCTGGTGGGGAGCGATTAATGTTGCAAGAAATGGACTGATTCGGCGCACCAAAATGTTAGCCAAGAGTTTGTAATCTACATTGAGCAGGGTAATAGGGCGCCAATCTTCTGGTCGCGTGAACATTGGGTCTTTCTTGGGAACTAGTGTTATACGGCCTTTGTGGAAAGAAGTTGGAAGTGTAATATCTTGCAAACACTGGCGAATGACGCGTGGCATAGTTGGACCAATGATAGGCCAGAACTGTACATAAAACTCTGCAGGGAGTTCGTCAGGTCCTGGGGCCGATCCCTTTTTCATTGCGTCTAATGCGCCTTTGATTTCGTCATCGGATGGCGGTGATAGGAGGACGTCATGTGACATGTTGGAATCATGAGGTAAATCTGTTAGCAGAGGATGCGAAGAAACGGATACTGGATAACAGACGTTAGCACCAGATTTAGCTATTGACTCAAAGTGTTGAGTGAATTCCTGAAAGTCGCGCGTACCCGCAGCAGCTGGGGTGATAGAGTTCAGCGAGTGGGCAGGCGAGCCTGGTGGACAAAGCAGAGCTCTGCGTGCATACCTTAGCACCTCAGGGTGCGCACAGGGTGCACGTCTACAGCGCCAAGCTGCAGCCGAGATTGAAGAAGCGCGCATAATACGCTGTTACCGTTCAACGAGCTCCTCTTGCCATGCCCGCATTACAGTGGAAGGACTGGGATCTCGATTGGCAATGCGTATCTTCTGGAATAATAATGACGCATCTTTCGACATACGGGTGCAAAGTCCTCTGCCCGACGCACTGCATGCAATGATGCCGCCACTGTTCTTTGAGCCGATCCCAATCAGCTACATCGGCCCCAATGAGCGATGCGCGTAACGCTCGGGATAATTTCTCCGTAGCCTGAGAGTCCTGGAGGACGCGGCAATCGAGACGGCATGGTCTGTGAACCGTTGGCGTCCCCGCTGGCAGGCGGAGAGATAACATAACCGGGCGATGGTCGCTAATGTACACTGGTGGCGGTGGCAATGACATTACCCCGGCGTCGTGAACGTAGGTAATGAGACTGGGGGATGCATAACACGCGATCAATTCGGTGGCTCGACGCTACTCGACGCCAAGTATAGGAATAATTACTGCCATGCACACTTTGATGAATGTCACTCAATGCCAATTGCTGCACTAGACGTTCGAGTTCTCTGGCATTCCAGCTTGACCGGCCGCGACCCGGACCTCGAACGTCTGCGTGTGAGTCTAAGACACAATTGAAATCCCCTAAAAGTACCACATGTCGGGAATTTAAAAGGAACGCATCAAGAGATTGGAAGAACGCGTTTGAGTTCTCGCGTGCCGCTGTCGCATACACGGCAACAAATCTTAACGAAAAAAAGGTGCAGTCCAACGCCAGCACGCGTACGAAGGCATCGAAGGAATTATGATGGTCACGTTCGGTTAAAATGACGACTCCGACGCCAGTCGAATGCGTGCTGGCGTACGAAAAGAAACAATAAAATTGAACGCGCGCTTGAAAGCGAGTACATCAGAAAGCTTGAAAAAATTTGTTTCTTGCACGAACAGCAAATCACAGTGCACTGAACGTGCAAAAGCCAATACCTCAGCGTGTTTTTGTGGATTTCAGAAACCTTGAACGTTAAAAGTAATAAGTCTTAGAGTAAGAGCCATGGGGAAAATGAAAACATAGTGTAGGATGACGCAAATGCAGGGGTACCTTTATCAGGTGCGGGAGCCAATGCCCCGCAAGTGGCTGAGTCATTTTTTCTGGCCAGGCGATCCACCGGAGGCTCGGGGCTTCCGGGATCACGTCGAAGTCCGCAGGGGACTTCTGTCTCTGGTGGGGGCTTCTAAGTCACGAGTAGTTGTCCGGTGGCGTTTGGTGTCCGGGTTTTTGAGCGAGGATGGTACAAAGACGTCTCCACTGTCCTGGCTTATGTCACTGGGGCTGGTGTCTTCGTCAATTTGTAGGGGCGCCTCACTCGCGGTGCTGTTGGAGTCCTCTTAGATGCAGACTCCTCGATGTCGTCTTGAGATGTAGACTCCTCGATGACACCTGAACTTGTTGTCGACATAGCAGCAACGCGAGGAGCCTCAGATGCAATATTCCCATCCGAGACGCCGTTCTCACGAGGCGTTTGTCTGACGAGGGCTTCGCCTGCGATTCCTCAGAAATGGCCACGGGACGCGGGGAACTTAAGTTTTCAGTACCTGGAGGGATTACCAGGCCCGGAATCGTTGGGAACGCAGTGGGCGTCTGGTGCAGCGTCGCGATTGGCACACCTTGGTCGTGGTCGGTTACCACGGCTCGCGTTGACGAATCGTCGCACTTGTTCTCAGATGGCGTTCCTGGTTGAAGTGGAGGGAAATCCTTGGATGCCGCCTCGGAATACGATGGCCTGATGGTGCAGGCCACGGTGGCATGCGAGTCCCCACAACGGCGACACGGCAGCAAGCACCCTTTCCCATCGTGGCCATAAACGCCGCACCTTCCACAAAACGGAGCTGTGCAGTTCATAAGGAAGTGCCCACTGTCTCCACATCGACGACACACTCGCTGGATGCCTTTATAGTCACAGGTTACTCGATGGCCCGCGACCTTGAAGTAGTTGGGCACCGGTGACGAAGCCTTCATTTCCATGCGGACGTATCGCGTCCCAGTGGTCACGGTTGGGCGCGATCCCATGAGTCCTCTGGTGATGTGCAGCACCTTCCCGTAGGGAGAGAGTGCTTGTGCGAGGACTTCGCTGGGTACTCGGCACGGCAGGAACAGGACGGTCACTTGGGTCACTTGGGGTCCCAGGGGTGCGATGGCGACGCGCTCTCCTCGGATGATAAGGTGCGACGCGTCTACGATTTGGGCCAGTGAGCCTTACTGTTGACGGTAACTTGGTGTTCCGGCCTCCAAAGTGCTGAACGCAGTATACTTCTTCGATTCCTACTATTGAACACGTCGCGTCAACGACGCCTTCGGGACTAGTCCCCTCGGGGACGACTACGTCGAAGGCTAGCGCCTTCTTCGGGGGCTGGCTTGTCATGACGGGCGTCCGCCAGCCCAGGGACGCCGTGAGACGATAACGATGACGTGAGACGCTAAGACGCTCCTTATGGCGTGGCTTTTGCGTCCCTCGTATTATGTAACCACCAGTGGCACATACCCGAAATAGCGGTCCTTGCGATTTTGACCTCCAAGGTGGTTCCGGTGAGAGATTTCTTCTGTTCGTTGTTGAACAATGAAAGATAGCGCTCATTGCACATGTTAATGGCTGTTAAGGGGAAATGAGAGACAGGAGCATTCGGCCTTTAGGTAACGCGCACGCTGCGATCCCCATTAGCAGCTTTTGGCATGTACATTGAGCACGATCTGACGAGAAAGGGTTGCTACGTTATACTCGCTGGGTGTGACCTCCTTGGTTTTAGAAAGGTTTAGCGAGCGTTGGGCCACATAGCCATGAATACAGTGAAGTAGTATATATCATGAACTCGAGGTGGTTAAAGGTGGGACATAAACCCGAAGCGCAAGCCGTAAGAATGTGTGCATGTGCCACCTCCCGTTTAGCCCTTGAAATGTCCGCTGGATGGCAATGCTTCTATATGGAGAATATATGATGAAAAGATGCGAGATGGTGGTACTTGGAGTGCGGAATAGATGGACGAACGTACACACAGACAGATGCATGGGTGGACGCATGAACGGACGCAGGCGCGGATGCATGGAAGAACGCAGGGACGGACGCACGAACAGACGCACGCACGGACGGGTGGATGGACGCATGGACGGTTGCACAGACGTACGCAGGAACGGACGGAAGCAAGAACGAATGGACGGACGAATGCTTCGCCCCACTCCCCATCATTCATTCCGTGGATATGCTGCCATTTTTTTACTATTTATGAAAGATAAATACATTTTATACGAACATATACAAATCACAACAAAAAGTGAAAGAACGCAAAGCACAGCTCCTTCCTTTTGTGCGTTTCGGTGCGTCCAGCGTCCTTCCGTCCCGAAAAGAGGGAGACTCAGTGTTGTCGGGGTAATACATCGGCGCGAAATGCAGCATTTCGCATTTCGCGCCGGTTGCTGTTGGGCCACGCCGACAGACGCTGGTTGTGCCTGGCATCAGACTATGGAGTGCTGGCGTTTTGTGAACGTAACGTCACTGTGCCCAGCGTGCGCCCGCGTCAACGCTACATTGGAGTACATTGGGCCCTATATGATGCGTTCCCGGCTGTTTCGCTAGCTCCACATATACCAAATTTGGTGTTACGTGATGTCAATGGATGACGAAATATGACTGGCACAAACATAACCCCGCCGCGGTGGTCTAGTGGCGAAGGTACTCGCCTGCTAACCCGCAGGTCGCGGGATCGAATCCCGGCTGCGGCGGCTGCATTTCCGATGGAGGCGGAAATGTTGTAGGCCCGTGTGCTCAGATTTGGGTGCACGTTAAAGAACCCCAGGTGGTCAAAATTTCCGGAGCCCTCCACTACAGTGCCTCTCATAATCATATGGTGGTTTTGGGACGTTAAACACCGCAAATCAATCAACAAACATGATAATCCTGACACGCGTGTCATGTAAGAGCATGACTACATACAACGCTCATAGCGTGCTCGTGGCCATTTCGCTAGCTTCACATATACTAAATTTGGTATTACATGATGTGAACAAATGAGGAAAGTAGACAACACATCCAAAAATGATAATTGTGACACGGAAGTCATGTACGGCAACATTTACCTCCACCTCGTAACAGTGGGCTGATTTTAAACTGACATATCAACATTTCTCATTCATTCGTCGCATATCATCGATTCCCACTGTACGTGGGATCTGCCTTTTTTTTGCGAAGAATCGAATTGGCGAGCTCAATCCAGTGCATGATGATATGCAACATCTTGCATACGACTAGCACCTGACACATCGCAATAGGCTTATATCTCTATTCAAAATTTCATTACTGCCATGTCGGTGCTCACATCCCCAACTCGATAAATCTACCGTACCCGCCTTTCAATAATGGCTCAGGGCAACTAAACTCTTGGGGAGATTTCTAAACCATTCATCGTATTAGGCCTCTTAACAGACGATGCGATGCGCAGTCTTCAGCTAGAGTCATTGGAAAAACAAGACTGGCAGACTCTTCGCATGCAAATGTTTTTTTTTGTGTGTGTGTGCCTGTGTCAACTGATCACGCAACCACCTTAGACACATTCTCGTTAGAAACGCATGGAGTGCATCGCGCGCCGCACACAGGCATATAAAGAACGGGCCAGTTGTTCCAAAGGAAACAGATTAGAACAATCGACATAACAAACGTCACGACTGACGAGTGCAGCAGCGTTGGCAGTGAAAATATCAAACCATAAAGAAAAAGGACTGCAACAACATCAGAATGCATGCGCTTTCAGCCATGCTTCAATGAGCCGAACGAATCCACTTTTTGCCAACGTTCGCCTAGGGTGGCGCCACCCGTACAGCTCAGAGCGTTAGTGCGTGAGACGGATAGGGCTAGAAAGCCTGAACAAGTCTCCAGCCAGCGATATTACGGTGCGGTCTAACTTCTATGAGTTCCATTATTATTGTGAAACCATGGCAGCCGGGACGGGTTTTGGGGGCACACAATCGCTCACAGTATTCAGAGTAAAAAAAAAATGTGATTAGTATGAGGAAGCCGCTGCTACCAGTATAAAGGAGAACTTAATACATTTTTTGGTATAGTCGAACTTTGTTTGAGCGTATATTAGCTGCTGATGCCAGCGCAAAAATAGCCAAAAAGTACCCAAGTAGTAATCGCCAATTTTTACTCGCCATGGCCTCTTAAAGGTAGCCAATGTGGCGTAAAGTAGCTAAATCTGGCAACCATGGCGGCCTGCCAGAAGTGAGCGACACGCACCTATAAAGCAGTATTTGAACGTTGCTGCTTTAAACTGCAATTACGTTACAATAAACTTTTTCCTTCAACCGCTACAGAAATTAGAATGGGAACAGTTAGGTAGAACGCTACAGAAGCCTAGAATGGGAACAGTTAGGGGTAAGAGTTAATGGAGGATACCTCACTAACCTGCGCTTAATGAGAATTGAGAATACTTTAGTCAGGCTGATGATGATGATAAGATGGGAGGTGGTGGTACTTGGAGTGTTTACTAAATGAATGGACATACAGACAGGTAGACGGACAGACCTATGGTCGGACTGATCAACCCACGGTTGGACGGGCGGACGTATGCCCACACGGACAGACGGATGATTCGCACCACTCATTATCATTCAGTCCGTACATATGCTACAATTTTTTGGTGCTCTACCACTTGCATATACCTTTTCAATATCAGCGACTAGCGAGAATTGGTGGAACCATTCTACTTACCGTGTAAATAAATAGGTAATAGTGTTATTTCCGTCTTGCTCAGTAGCAACATGGCTCTTTAACTTCTCAAGAGTAAAGTTCGCCTCCAGTGACCCTGGCTTATTTTCAACACCAAGGCTATCAATCTGAAACCATGATGGAGAGCATTAGACAACATTTTTGTACCACATTAACTACGCCTTCTTCTCAAAACAGATGTACGCAGATGTGCACAAAAGGATAACAATAAGAAGATCCATAAATCGTTCATTACTTGCATTTTTTTACTTGTGTGTGGCTGTTAGTTGTAACATCATCCCAATTGGGTTCACGTTAAAGAACCCCAGGTGGTCGAAATTTGTGGAGCCCTCTACTACAACGTCTGTCTCTCATAATCACGGGGTTGTTTTCGGATCCTAAACCCCACCCATCAATGAATAAATCAATCAATCGCAACATCACTTCAAGATAGAGTGAAATTTAGGGACTCTCAACTAAGTCTATCTAATGAATGGGACCTTTAGCTCATGTTCCATGCTGACCGTACTCGCTGAGGGTTTCGGGCTCACAAAAATTGTGAGCACTTGTTCGTGGTCATTTGCTTATGTTTCACTCTTCTGAACTCTCGCAACCTTTTCGTCGTAGGTCGACAGCGTTAAGGGTCGATAGAGATTACCCTCTATAGAGGGTCTCTTGGGCATAAAAACGCTGTTTAGAGGATTGAAACTGCATACTGGTGCAAGCATGCGCGACAAAATCAAACTAAAAAGCTACAATAATTTCTGATGTACACACGAGGTGA
This sequence comes from Rhipicephalus annulatus, assembly GCA_013436015.1. Lineage (NCBI taxonomy): Eukaryota > Metazoa > Arthropoda > Arachnida > Ixodida > Ixodidae > Rhipicephalus > Rhipicephalus annulatus. Next base: position 752,500 of record WOVY01011529.1, on the reverse strand, counting down.
CCTTAATAATGTAGCCGGCATATAAGGCAATAATATGGTTTTGAGCACTGCAACGAAACTCTCAATGTTTTGTCCAACCGCGCCAAATAAAGTGGAAACGGCAGGTAGGCACCGGGAACTGGGATGTACAATTTAACACTAGGATAGATTGCTCATTTGCCAAAAAGATTTTGTATTCTTTTTACATTTAGTGCTACCAACAAAGGCTAAATCAGGGGGCGTGCAAACACGAGTCTTCGTGAACGCAAGAGAAATACCACGAAAGATGTATAGTCGATTTTAAAAAGCAATACCCGAAAATGTGGTAAATGGGCATCCTTCGACGACAACGAGATTGTATTCACCCAAAATGAGACATTACGAAAGTTGGTTTAAGGATTTAAGCCAGTCGTAAACATGGAACCATTCTTCCTTGCAATATATTGTCGCTTCTAGTTTGTATAGAACAGCTGCACTATGTAGCTATGATGAATTACTAGCACTAAATGGTCGTCACCCAAAATTTCTCTTACTGCTCTAGCTGAACGTTTCCTCTAGCTCCGCTCCGACAAAGTATAGCGTTGTTTTTTCTCATTGTTTCAGAAACCATATCTTGTTTGAAGCAGGCATTTCTTAATGAGGGGCAATCCAGAGCGTTTTTCATTTTAGACCTACCTGGTGAACACTTACTACTTCGATTTTGATCATTATTGACAGAATGTGAAAAAAGTCCTCAACCTGAAAAGAAAATGTGATATATATATATATGTATATATAATACAAATGTCTACACATGAAATGATAGTTCTGACTGCAGCACATCATAAATAAAAAATAAGGCAGCAGCACCCGACCAATTTAATATTGTCGCAGTGCAACGTGAACAAAAGATGACAGCAGCTTACGGCAGCGAAAAGAGTGTATTCAGGATCAGCTGTACAGCAAGATGCCTGCTTCGTTGTCGCCCCGAAAAACCTCCTGACCCACTAGCTGGAATCTACAAAACATTTCTATCATCGTTCTTTTTCTTATAAACACGTGTCACTTGCCCCTCCTTATAAGAGCATCGCCCCGATGCTGATTCAGACGCACAGTATTTTTTAACGTGCAGTCAGTCACTCACATACGGCTTCATACGCACTACATGAACAAGTTCAGGCTGGTGCTGGCGACGCTTCGGGCATTGGGGACTGTCGGAGACAACCTTGTAGGTGACGTCACTTAGCTGGCGCAATACTCGGTATGGCCCAAAATATCGCCTTAGCAGCTTCTCGGACAGTCCACGTTTTCGTACGGGTGTCCAAACCCACACTCTGTCACCGATTTTGTACGTTACAATTCTATGGCGAGCATCGTAGTGGCCTGCGTCGTAGTCTTGTCGCTGGTGGATCCGTAAGCGGGCGAGCTGCCTAGCTTCTTCCACGCGTTCAGTGAACACGTCAGCGCCTGTGTCGGTAGCGTCCCATTCATGTGGCAACATCGCATCCAGCATAGTCTGTACCTCCCGTCCGTGAACCAAGCTGAATGGAGTAACGCGAGTCGTCTCTTGTTTAGCCGTATTGTATGCGAACATGATATAGGGTAAAATTTCGTCCCAATTCTTATGTTGGACATCCACGTAAATCAACAGCATGTCTTCAATCGTCTTGTTGAGGCGCTCCGTTAGTCCATTTGTTTACGGGTGGTACGCAGTGGTCTTACGGTGAGTCGTTCCACTAAGCATCAGGACGTGGTCTAAAAGAGCTGCCGTAAATGCTGTTCCGCGGCCTGTGATCACGATAGTCGGGGCACCGTAGCGTAGCACAATATCTTCTATGAAAAATCTTGCCACTTCCACTGCGGTGCTCTTTTGGATAGCTTTTGTTTCGGCATACCTGGTTAGGTAGTCTGTTGCGACTATAACCCAGTGATTCCCTGCAGTAGAAGTACGAAGGGGTCCCAAAATATCCAATCCTATCTGTTCAAATGGTGTACGTGGAACCTGAACTGGTTGCAGCTGACCGGCGGGTCTCTTTGGAGGTGACTTGCGTCGCTGGCAATCGATGCAAGTCTGAATGTGGTGCTTGACGGCTGTTGTGAGTCGTGGCCAGTAGTATCCCTGCTGTACTCTTGCCAATGTGCGAGTGTAGTCTAAATGGCCAGACGTCGGCTCATTGTGACATGCTTGGAGCACTTCAGTTCAAAGGGTTGCAGGAATAACGAGCAAATAGGAAGCTCCGATGGATGAAAAGTTTCTTTTGTAGAGGACGCCATTGCGTAAGCAAAACAACGATAATGTACTTGCAAAGACTCTAGGTGCCCTCGAAGAACGTCCGTCCACGTAATTAATCAAATCAAGCAATGTAGGGTCACTTCATTGTTGTTGGGCAATCGTGGACGCGTCGAGAACACCAAGGAAGGCCATATCGTCGTCGTCAGAAAGAGAAGCTGACTGTACTGGTGATCGAGACAGGCAGTCGGCGTCCGTATGGCACTTCCCAGACTTGTGTATGATCGTCATATCAAACTCTTGTAACTTCAGACTCCACCGTGCTAATCGACCGGTTGGATCTCTTAAATTAGTCAACCAACAGAGGGAATGATGGTCACTTATAACTTTGAAAGGGCGGCCATACAAATACGGGCGAAATTTCATAACTGCCCAGACCACGGCAAGTCATTCTTTCTCAGTTGTTGTATAATTGGCCTCAGCGCGTGTTAGCGTCCTGCTTGCGTAAGCGATCACTCGTTCCGTGTCTTCTTGCCACTGCACAAGCACAGCTCCAAGGCCTACATTGCTTGCGTCAGTGTGAAGCATTGTTGGCGCTTGTTCGTCGAAGTGAGCAAGCACTGGAGGTGTTTGAAGACGTTGGCGGAGGTCATTAAACGCTGCTTGCTGTTTGTGATTCCACTCAAAGGTGGCGTCGTCTCTAGTAAGGCGAGTTAACGGCGACGCAATCCGTGCGAAGTCGGCGATGAACCGGCGATAGTAGGCGCATAGGCCCAGAAAGCGCCTGGCAGCTTTCTTATCGGACGGTACTGGGAACTGTGCCACGGCCGCAAGTTTTTCGGGATCAGGTCGAACGCCGTTACAGCTGACGACATGACTAAGAAACAGCAGTTCTTCAAAACAAAAGTGGCATTTCTCTGGTTTCAATGTGAGGCCTGCGGAGCGTATGGCTCGTAAAACAACTTCTAGCCTCTTGAGATGCTCGTCAAAAGTTGGGAAAAACACTATGACGTCGTCTAGATAAACTAAACAGGTCTTACATTTTAACCCTGAAAGTACAGTGTCCATGAGCCTTTGAAAAGTAGCGGGCGCTGAGCACAGACCGAAGGGCAGAACTTTAAATTCATATAAACCATCCGGCGTCACAAAAGCGGTTTTTTCCCGATCTCTTGGGTCTACCTCGATCTGCCAATATCCACTTTTGAGGTCCATTGAAGTAAAGTAGCGAGCGTTTCGAAGCCTATCGAGGGAGTCATCAATACGTGGAAGCGGATACACATCTTTCTTAGTCACTTGATTCAGCTTCCTGTAATCCACGCAAAAACGCAAGGTACCGTCCTTTTTCTTAACTAATACTACAGGCGATGCCCACGGGCTCTGTGATGGCTGAATCACATCATCTTCAAGCATTTTAGCGACTTGTTGCTGTATCACTTCCCGTTCCTTTGGAGCCACACGATAAGGATTCTGGTGTATAGGCCTTGCTGCATTGTGGGTAATTATTCGATGCTTTGTTAGCAGCGTTCGACTGACCCGTGATGTCGATGAAAAGCAGTCCTGGAATTCAGCTAGCAGCTCAAGAAGTCTCGTTCGTTCGTCCCTTGACAACGTAGTACCAACGTCAAGATTAAGTACGGATTCTTCTTGAGGTGCTTCGTCTAGGGCCGATAAACTGCCTTGGATTTCTGCAGTAGTGTCAAAGTAAGCGACGGCTGTACCATTCGGGAGGTGTCGGCGCTCAGTGCTGAAGTTAGTGAGCAGCAAGTTTGTGCGTCCAGCAGTGACAGTAACAAGACCTCGAGCAACTGAAATACCATGGCTGAATATCAGTGAGCTTATTTGGTCAGCAATGCCGTCGCCGTCAAACGGCTCATCCCCTGCCACCGAAGCAAGCGTACACAATCGTGGCGGGACGACCACATCGTCATCCGTCAGACGCAAAGGCCCTGAACAAGACGTATGTCTTGGCTCTGAACAATCGACTAAAGTAGGGCTGTTGTTGCTAATTGTAATGACACTGTCAGGGATGTGGATGACGGCGCCATGTTCTCTCAAGAAATCCATTCCGATAATCAGGTCTTTACAGCATGAAGCGAGAACGACGAACGTCGCCACAAAAGTAGAGCCACCGATGTCGAGCCTTGCTGTGCACATTCCGACAGGCATCAGTAATTGGCCACCTGCCGTCCTTAAGTGAGGTCCCGTCCACGCTGTCTTTACTTTCTTGAGGCGCACGGCAAGGTCATCACTGATAATAGAGAAGTCAGCCCCGGTGTCGACTAAAGCTTTGACTTGCTGTCCATCCACAAGAACGGTAAGGCCTGGGGTCACAGTTTCGTCGGTATTACGTCTTGTCGGTTTTGCAGCATCCTGAGGTGGGAGTAATGGGGGCTTTTTTTCTTCGTCTTGACAGCCTGCAACCTTACCCCCTGAGGTTGCCGCCTTCAGTTTCCCCGGTGTGGGCTGGGTGACCTCACTCCTCTGGTGTCGGCAAAAGTGCGGCGCTGCAACGAAGGTGACTGGGCAGGAGAAGGAGAGCGTGGTCGATGTCGGAAGACCGGCTCGTGATCAGTTGTAGTCTCGTCATCATTGTTACGGCGGCCGTCGAATGGGTGTCGAGGTACCGAAGGTCCTTGAGAACCGACATCGCCACGGCGGGATACGTACTCGTTGACATGTCGAATGTCAAACCGTGACCTGAGAGGGCGAGACGAATCGGCACGGTGCCAGCAATAGCGGGCTATGTGGCCTACACCTCCGCAGTTGAAACAGAGTGGATGCCTGTCGGCAGTGCACCAGGTGTCTGTTCGGCGAAGCTGTGGTTGCCGGGATGACTCCTCACGCGACGAAGGCCATGGCAAGCCAGAAGACGACTGGTCGTATGGGGGCTGGATGGAAGGGTGCCACAATGGTTCCCCCTGTGGTGGTGACCAAGGAACAGTTGCAGGTGGCATGTAGTATGAAGGCGGAGTGGGTGGGGAGCTTCGAAGGGCGGCGGCGTACGTCATGGGACGTTGTCCGGGGCCAGGATCAGCTGTCGAGAATGCTTGGCGGATTTCGTCACGGACGACTTGAGCGACAGATGCCATGGGTGTACCCACTGCCGGAGTCCGCAGCCTTTGCAATTCTTCACGAACAATCTCTCTAATCATGTCACGTAAGGAGCTATGACTGTCAAACGTCACAGCGGCGGCCTGAGTTTGGGGGCTGCTGCACAAGCGGTCATATTGTCGGCAGCGTTGGTGAAGGGCCCGCTCGATAGCCGACGCTTCTTTGATGAAGTTCTCTACAGTGCTTGGCGGGTAGCGCAGAAGTCCGGTGAACAGCTGCTCTTTCACGCCACGCATGAGGTAGCGCAACTTCCTATCTTCGGTCATCTGCGGGTCAGCCCTCCGAAATAAACGTGTCATGTCTTCGGCGAACATGACAACCGTTTCAGTGGGTTTTTGGACCCTTAGCTCAAGTAGTTGGTGGGCGCGGTCACGTCTGTCGACATTGGCAAAAGTTTCAACCATCTTTTGGTGAAAGTCGGTCGATGTGGACAGGTTGCCTTCTCAGTTCTCGTACCAAGTACGAGCGCTGTTATCGAGATAGAAGTAGGCCCGGCCGAGCTTTTCTTGAGCAGACCAGTGGTTGATCTTCGAAACACGGTCATAGGTGTCTAACCTGTCTTCTACATCTTCGTGTGCGCCACCACCAAAGCGTTTAGGCTCCAGCGATTGAAAAATCGTTACCTGGGATGGAGCGGGAAGACTGGTGCCGAGAAGTACAGGCTGGGGGCTAGTGTTAGCCATTTCTAGATGTCTGGCCGAGGTTTTCTGCGAGAGGTTGCAGTCTGGAGGAATACCTCGTAGCCAACGACTGAATCGATGGACAGGGGTTGCAGTAGGCACGTCCGGGCTGGATGAACGGCTCCCACTAGGAGTGTGAAGCATCGGGCAGCGTCGCGGCCCAGCTCCTCCACCAGTGTCGCAGTGCAACGCGAACAAAAAATGACAGCAGCTTACGGCAGCGAAAAGAGCGTATTCAGGATCAGCTGTACAGCAAGATGCCTGCTTCGTTGTCGTCCCAAAAAACCACCTGACCCACTAGCTGGAATGTACAAAACATTCCTATCATCGTTCTTTTTTTATAAACACGTGTCAATATGCAGCAGAACAACTGTATCGATTCAATTCACAGAATTGACTTTTTCGATTTACGTGTAAAAGGAAGCTTATAATCAAATATTACTTTACTGCATGAAGGTTGTGGCACACCCAACTGGCCAGCGTGTTTGAGAAGGTCTACAATGTTTTCTTCGGTTCTTAGAAAATGTAGTCATAAGAATAAACAGTATAATTACCAATATTTCACCTAATGAATTTTAAAAATTGCAGCTTAAGTTGAGAATGCTGCACAGAACGGGTGTATTAAATTGTTTTATTGCACTTGCGATTATATCGACACTTTTTGAGTGTTTTTGCCACCGTCACGTTTTGCATCCAGTCCAAATCGATAACATATTCCCAGGCATCGTATGTTTTACCTGGGGTAAACGCAAATCAGGGGGCGAAGAATACTGCTGAAGCATAGGTGAAAAATTACTGCCATAGCAATCCGTACCTATGGTTAGCCAGCGAAAGCTGAGGTGTTCGGCCCTAGTGTTTAGCAATGAGTTCAACTGGACGCTGCACTGAATCTTTTCACAAATATTGGTTACTTGTCCGTAATGAATATTTGGTGCTTAAAGAATTTCAGGAGGTCGAAATGTCCGGTTCCCATTAATACAACGTGTTTCATAATTATAATATTGTTTTGGGATAAGAAAACCCAGCAGTTATTACTACTGGCTTTTCTGATAGCTACGTGAAGTCTCGTTCGCCAACTGAAAATACTAAGTATGATGCAGATTCCCAGCGAACTCACTCCTTTCCTTTCTGGTGTTCTCTACCTTGAAAATTCACCAAAGCTTTACAGAAACTGCATGGAAGCAGTGCATTTTGGAAGCTTTAAAGCAGAAAAGTCTGGACGTTTTAATGAACCATTTTGAAAATAATTTTGAAGTGTCGTCAATTACTCTCTACATTGGATATATTTGCATCAGCCTTTTCCGCTTTATATGACAGTTTGGCACACTGTTCATTTTTACAAACTATCCTCGTCTCGTTGTGACGTTTTAAAAGTGTTTGTGTATAACACGCACACCTGGCGCTGGCGCAAAGAAGTTCGAGCTTCATAACAACAACCTTGATATATTGCTCAAGTTTTTTCTATGTGTCATGCACCACAGAACACCCGTAAATATGACGTTGTGGCGTCCCACTTGGTCCTCGCGACGGTTAACAGCAATACATCAGTCATCAAAGTTCAGATTTTATTTATGGAAAAACAAACATAATACATTTCTTCGTATTTTGTTATATTCATCTAAGTATACACGGTACCTTGTTTTTGTGTCCACAAATTGTAAGGGGAAACAAAGATTCCTTTTTTCTCACCTCTCTGAAAAGTTTCTTGAAATCCTCAAGAGTTGGTTCCTTTTCATCTTCAGTGACTTCGTTTTGTGATGGGGCTGTTGACTTTAGCGTAGAATCATAAAACACTTTTGCGGTTACACTTACACCTTGACCAACTTCCGGCAAGGACCACTCAATATCTGAATCTACAAAGGATATCAAATCAGAAAACACTTACAAACAGTGGTACTGGCCTCCGTGTCCCTATCGACAATTCTATGTTTTCTGAATATGTGCTCATGTTGAAAAGCTTAACGTATAATTTTTAGCGAGTGCAGACCAAAGAGTCTGGAGAGTACTGTACACTGAACAATGTGCCTTTAATAAAGCGTAAATATACTGTCTCTAAGGAGCTCATTTGTAGTGGTTATCTGAAATATCTCTTAAAACAAATGCCATATTCCGTTTTCGAAATGATTATTTTCGAGTGTTCTTTTCTGCAGTGCGTAAGAAAATGAAGTGAGCTCTAATTTGGTAGCGAAAATTGAGGCAAACAATATATTTAGACGGTAGATCGAGAGGCCTACCACTACATTATTTTGTGTGGCTGTTTTACAACAGAATCTCTAAACGTGCATGTTTCACGTTCTGGTGAGGTACAGAAAGTTTCATACGCAAGAAGTTAGCCTAAAAGGCCAGTAAATAAACAGATTTAAAATATGTTATGAGTCATACGTGCGTTGTGGATATCCGGCCAAACAAAATCCGAATAAACTATGTGGTAATGAAGTGAAGGGTAGAGGACAACACACTTATACTAGCATCACTTTCTCGCTTCACCTTTTTACTCTTTTCGACATCCAAGAATTGAAGGTGTCACTATCTGTCATGGGCACAACCACTTTGGCATCCTAGCTATACTAGAGCGAATAGGTCATCGTCAAGCAAACAAAGACCACGCAAAGACTTCTTAACGAGTCACTCGCGTCAGAGTGACGCTCGGTTGACCCTAGCGGCGGGGTGAAGGAGCGCTGGAAATGGTGGCCTAGGTCGCAGCACTGCAGGATCAAGGTGGCACCGCTTCGTGTCGCAGATGTCTGAAAAAAGTCACAGCTTTGCCGCAAAGGCGAAGCAATGAACGCGATAGCTCTAAATTGGAACATCATGTGCAAAATGGCAAGCAGATTAAAACGTGCCCCGCGTTTCTCACGCACAAAGGACGCACGAAACGTACTTATACGTACAGATTAACATGAATAAGCACCTCAGTTGTTACTTTGCCATGTCTGAAAAGTGCGCTTTTCTCGCAAACGGAGGCTGTGCAACGATTGCAGTGACCTTTGTGCGCTCGATAACTACCAGAGAATCGTTCCAACTAAACTCATAGCCTAGCCAAGACGTACGATGCTCCCCACTGCAAGATAAGGGCGCGCGATCGAGCGTACACCTTCTTATTCTTTACGCATCTAAAGTGCACGGCAGAGATAAGAGCCGCCGCGCCCTCACTGCGCCATCTTCCTGATAATGCTGAAAACACAATATTTCACCTCCCCTCCTAGATGCCCGCGAACAGGGGGTTGCCCGCGAACAGGGGGTTGGCTCGTGTTGACACGCTCGTGTCAACACGAGCCAACCCCCTGTGCCTCCCCTGTGCCTGACTGCGCCGGCGCTACGTGGCTACCAGAAGTGGCTCTCGGCGCCTGCGCTACGTGGCTACTGGAAGATCGACATTGACTCGCTATCATCGTCTTGTACGACCTTGAGCGACCTGTCATTCGCACGTGGAGCGCTACGGCGCGTGGTCACCCCTGCGCCTGCGCTGGCCTCATCGGAGGTTATATAAGGAAGTCCCCAGTGCACCCGATCCACTTTTGAGCAGCGGCCGTAGGATTCGGACGTCTACTAAGAATCTGTTCTCTCCGCTACAGGCCGGTGCAGTCCAGGTGTCCCAGCCGAGCAGCTTTCTCCCGTGTGCAACCACGCTCGTGTCAACACGAGCCAACCCCCTGTGCCTCCCCTGTGCCTGACTGCGCCGGCGCTACGTGGCTACCAGAAGTGGCTCTCGGCGCCTGCGCTACGTGGCTACTGGAAGATCGACATCGATTCGCTATCATCGTCTTGTACGACCTTGAGCGACCTGTCTTTCGCACGTGGAGCGCTACGGCGCGGGGTCACCCCTGCGCCTGCGCTGGCCTCATCGGAGGTTATATAAGGAAGTCCCCAGTGCACCCGATCCACTTTTGAGCAGCGGCCGTAGGATTCGGACGTCTACTAAGAATCTGTTCTCTCCGCTACAGGTTGGTTCTTGTACTATTACCCCCGCTCGTGTTGCATACTCACATACGGCTGCTGCTCATAAGCGTTGCCTTCTGGTTTTGCTTGCACACTATGCCTACTAACACCAAACTTGCTAAGAAAATCAAGCACCTTGAGTCCCTGCTTCATGCTAAACTTGACAATCTTGTTGATGATCTTGTGTCTAAAATATCAAAAAAATTAGAAGATCAGGGACTAGGCAATCTTTCTGCACTTGCCGATAGTGTTCGTTTCATCAGTGACCAATATGATTCAGTGCGCAAACCTGTAGATGAGCTGGTGCAGTCAAACAAAACACTGAGGGCAGAAAATGACGAGTTAACCAAAAAGATTGCAGATATGGAGCAATACAGTAGGCCCAATAACATTGAAATCAAGGTGTTCCATGTACACAAGGCGAGGACTGTGCTGTGATTTTGAAAACCATTGGACAAGTGATTGAATGTCCTATTTCATCGACAGATATTGATGCAGTTCATCGCGTCGCCAGTAAAACAGCTGATAAGTGCATTATCGGGCGCTTTTGTTCACGCGAGAAGAAAAATGAGTTCCTTCGCAAAGCGCGTAAGGCGCGACTGCGTGCTTCCCAGTTAGGACTATCCGGAAGTAATGACAATCCGGTCTTTGTCAATGAACATCTTACCATTGCCAATAAAAAGCTGTTTGGTAAAGCGCTTGTTCTAAAAAAGGAAAAAAAAATGGCGGTTCCTCTGGACAGAGAATTGTCATATCAAGGCCCGCAAGACAGAGGACAGCAGGGTATTTTGAATTAATGCGGAATCTGATCTCAACTTATTCACGTGACGTTGACAAATTCGGTTCGCTTTTCCCACCTCATAGCTTTCGTCGTGTATCATCATGTCATTGCTTCCTTTCGAGGAAACTAAATCCCTCCTTGCTAATTCTACTTGTTCATTGCTGCACATCAATTCGCGTAGCTTGCCAAAAAACTACGATAACATTATTAGATTCACTGACTTACTCTGTCATTCCTTTTCATTCTTATGCATTACTGAAACATGGCTAGGATCTTGTGATGGCAATCTGTACGGATTTCGATCGTTTAACACTGAATATTGTCACCGCGATTCGGGTCGCTACGGCGGCTCGGCTATATTTATATCGCCCGAGATAAAGTACAAGCGCAGGACAGACCTATCTTTGAATATTCCGAACTGTGAATCTGTATGGATCGAGGCTGCCTTCCCCTCCTCTGTTAATCTAAATAAAGTGATTATTGCATGCATTTACCGTTCTCCATCTTTATCTATTCCGCATTTTCTACATAATTTAGCTGCTGTACTCGACATTATCACCGCAGAAAATAAGCAAGTTGGTTTGGTTGGTGATATCAACATTAACCTAATGGATACAGATAATAGCACCACCATAGCATATAGTGATTGTTTTCTTGGCTTCTGGCTTGAATCCTTAATTTCATCCCCTACTCGATTTTCACCCACTGGAACAAGCACGCTCATTGACCACGTATTAAGCAATTTTTCGCCAACCCCTAGCGCAGGAGTCATTGATGTGTGCATCACTGATCATCATCCTGTCTTTGTACCTTTCGCCGTAAATCTACCTCGCCTTAACACGTGCCATTTCACGTCAACCTTCGATCAGGAAAACTTTATCAAGGCAATTAAAGGCTCTGAGTGGTCTTCCATTAGCACCTTAGAAAATCCTGAAGAAGCACTAGGCAACTTTTGCTCCCTATTTCTTAAAGCTGTGCATGCAAACACTAAAACTGTTAAATGCAAGAAAATATATAGGTTTCAACGTAATCTCTGGTTAACTCAAGGCTTGTTAACTAGTATGCGGAAAAAAGATAATCTCTACAGGAAAACAAAAAAAACAGCCATTTATTGTGAATTTGAGACTTAGGTATAAAAATTATAGTAAGATGTTGAATAAACTGCTGAAAAAATCAAAACGACTTTATTACGAAAAAGAATTCTGTAAAGCAAGAAATGACCCAAAGAAAAAATGGAAACTTTTCAATGACTTCTTAAACAGACCTCAGGTTAGTAATGTCATTGATAAAATTAGGTATAAACTGCAAATCTGTACTGAGTCCTCTGACATAGCCGAGTCTTTTAGTGATTACTTTTATGAAGTATACAATGATAGCCCCAAAGTATCCTCGTACACCCTTACCCACTGTATCCATTCATTCTTTCTATTTCCTGTTACCATTGACGAAGTCTATTCTGCAATCCTGAGTCTAAAAAACTGTAGCGCTGGACTAGACAATGTATCGGCGTTTCATTTAAACCTTGCTGCTCCAGACATCTCAGAAGTCTTAAGCAATATAATTAATGTCATTTTTAAACAAGGTATATTTCCGAGCTCACTGAAAAAAGCCAAGTTAATCCCAGTATACAAAAAAGGTGATACGACAGATGTCCGTAACTACCGCCCTTTTTCTATTTTGTCTTCCATCAGCAAACTTATTGAAAAATTATTTGTGAAACGTATTAATAAGTACCTCAATAAATTTAGTCTGCTAAAGCCTTGTCAATTTGGTTTTCGGGCTGGTAGTTCTACGAATTTAGCATTGCTATCATTAACCGATTTCTTGAAAACGTCCATCGACAACGGTAATTTCACAGGGTCTGTATTTCTTGATTTCACGAAAGCCTTTGATACCATTAGTCATAATATTTTATTTAGCAAATTAGAGTCCTTAGGTATCACTGGCCCATCCTTGACCTTCATAAAAAACTACCTTCTTGATCGTGAACAATCAGTCAGCATTGGGGGCGTTTATTCTAATGTTAAAATAATTAATCAAGGGGTCCCACAGGGTTCTATTCTTGGACCCTTACTGTTTTGTATCTATATTAATGATTTGCCTGACTGCCTTGGGGATTCTAAAGTTATTCTTTACGCTGATGATACGACCATTTCCATCTCGCATCAATCATTACCTACTCTGATCAATATGTTGAACAAAGAACTGACTAATGTCGTTGAATGGTGTCGCTTAAACAACTTAATTTTAAACCCGCTCAAAACTCAATTCATGCTTTTTAAAACATCACAAAAAATGCTACCTTTCATTCCACAAGTGTTCATTGACAATCATTTAATTCCTGCGTCTAACTGTGTGTGTTTTCTGGGCATAAAATTGGACCCTCATTTAAAGTTCACCAATCATATTCTTTGCGTTAAACAAAAAACAGCATTTGGTATAAGATCACTCATCAAATCTCGTCCTTTTTTTTTCACTTGAAGCCTTATTGTCTTTATACTTTGCCTTCATACATAGTCACATCACCTATGGCATTACATCATGGGGAAATACATATAACATTCATATTTCGTCTGTACAGCACATTCAGAATCAGCCCATTCGCATTATTACCAACAGTTCATCTTATTCTAATGCTACCCCACTCTTTCAGGCTAACTGTATTCTTACTGTGTCTGGCTTATTTAAATTTCACTTAATCACAATGTTATATAAACAACTTAACAAACAGCTTGTGTTTGATTTAATCGATGCTAGTTTACTCACTAACACCAATAGCACTAGATTCGCCCACAGTCACAACTTCCTTTTACCTAAATGTAACACCAATTATGGCAAAATGACGTCCGCCTTCGCGGTCATTAAATTGTGGAATAACCTGCCCTATACACTAAAATCATCATCCTCTTTTGATGCATTCAAACGTGATCTTAAAAACTTCATCTTGCATAACTAGGTTGACAACGATGATTACTTAACGATTCTTGGTATCCGGGCATAAAATGGGAAAGTCTTTGCAAATTTACGTCATTGCTTTATGGCGTAATTATGTTTTACTTATATAACTTATTACTATTGTTCTTGTGTCACAATGTGACTACCTGTTTTGTTTACTTGATGTTATTTTATGTAATTTCACTGTTTATTTTTCTTTGTGTTGCGTATTTTACGTGCTGTTCTAATTAATCATTTTGTTGGTATAGTTAACCGAGGGTCCCCCTGCAGTCGCTTGACTTTGGGACCCTCGTCTGCATACTACATTCTACGAATTTTGTATTTTGAATGAATGAATAAACTGAACTGAACTGAACTGAACATCGGTAAGTGGTAGATATGAATAACTTGCCGTTTGAACATTGAAGGAGTTGCCTCTTGGTGGCTCAGTGGTTAACCCCTCGCATTGACGACGCGAAGGCCCCACTCTTGATTCCGCGTGCCAGTCTTTTTTTCTGGGACTTAATTTTTTCTTACGTTTTCATGTATATATATCGATACGTATACATTTACGGTGCATGACAAGGACGCAGACGTCGACACCGATGCCGGTGGTGAAATTCAGCCGAGAGGGTCTAAATAATTGCTATCGCAATAAAATGAAGTGAATGGAAGCTAAAGCTTCCCGGGGGGGAGGGGGGATTTTTTCACTATACATGCGAAGGGGACTGGACGTGAAGTAGATATGAACGCAATAAATGTTTTTGATGAGAAATTTTTCACGATACGCAGAGCTGCGGTATTCACTCAATTTTATCTTTTCTTGTTTGAGACACGTAAAAGACGGTGTCTTTTAATGGCCATTGCAAGGAGCTTTGGTCACTGTGGAGCGAGTCTGTGAGTCTTTCAGGCATTAGTATACGTATTCTACTTCGCTTGGGCTAAGGACGCGGGCTCGCTTCCTCTGTTTGCCACTTCATTGACTTCCGCTGATGCGACGTACTCGAAAACACAATTCCCAAGCTCGAAATAAACATTCTCTCATGCAATGTTTTCCTGAAAGTTTTCCAGTATGTCACTAAGTACCCTGAAAATAAACACACAGGAACAGGCATATTTCTGCATGTTCTTAGAATAGTTCACTCAGAATAAAATGTTCATCCAATTAGAGTATTTGAGTGGACCAACCGTTTGTCTGGTGAGGTGCAACTGTGAGGACTAACAGTTGCCTGGTAAGGTGGAAATGTCAGGACTAAATGTTAGGCCCTTGAGCTGGTTTGTTTGGACTGTTGGGCTTGGTGCCGTTAGTCCCTAAAGGAAGTAACGGTTGTGGACGCCCCATTAGTCACCCCGCCACGGTGTTCTAGTGACTAAAGTACTCGGCTGCTGACCCAAATGTCGCGGCTTCAAATCCTAGCTGCTGCGGCTGTATTTCCGATGGAGACGGAAATGTCGTAGGCCCGTGCTCTCATAATTGGGTGCACGTTAAAGAAGCCCAGGTGGTCGAAATTTCCGGAGCCCTCTAAAGCTACGGCGTCTCTCGTAATCATATGGTGGTTTTGGGACGTTCAACCCCACAAATCAAATCAAATCAGCTGGTGAAGGTGGCTGGTTGGGACTCGGTTTTCAGTGCCGCTTCAGTCGTCGCCCTTACAACCGGTTCAAATGTGTCTGGATGTATACAGCGAAGTCGAGTAGTTGCTGTTAGTATGGCGAACTGTGAAAGTCGGACCAATTTCAACAGACAAGCACGCCATTGACTGCCGTCGAGCGCAGTCAGCTGCCCTCACCTTATACCTGACAGTGACGTCATGGAGCTTCGACCAATCACAACGGCTGCCATACTCGCGAGCGTGGCCGCGGCGCCTGTTGCTCGTTTTCGGCAAAATAAAGTTATTTACGTTTGTTTACCTAAATTTTCGACATGATTTTCGACTTCACCGCACAAAATCGCGCATCATGACACCATATTCTCGTTTTTAAGTGTTTTAGTGTCCATTTAAATATGTGAAGCGCATCACAGTGGTCATGTCGAAGGGCGTTGTTGCGATCTGATTTGCCACAGGTTCAACCAATTCCAGCTGGGCAATTTCGCGATCCACTTGATCAGATAATGTTTGTTTATTGTCCTTACAGATAAGTTGCTTTAACCCTACGTAGAGTAATGCATGCATGTTACGTATTTTCTACAAAACCTTTCACTTGAACCAGAGCCATGGACGTCTAATTTTACAACTTTTGCAAAGTCCTTGACTGGATATTCTTGAACAGACACAAGAGCTTCTCTCAATGCTTGTGCCAATATATTCTCAGATATCTGTCTCTACACTATGCTATCTCCTTCGTTTCTGCCTAGGAAAGACAGAAACAACTTCTACATCTCTCATCCCCTTACACCTGACACAGTAAAACCAACCAAGGTTTCCCACATGTACATTTGCAAGTAGGTATTCAAGAGGCTTACCTTGCGGGTGTTGGTCGCCTTCCTCGTATTTCCCCTTTAACCATTGCGAGTATATACCGTCATGGTAAAACGCATGAGTGGATGCGATGTATACAATAAAGAAAAGCAGAACAGCTGGATTCATACTAGAATATATGCGAAACTTGGCAACCGGGTAAGTCAGGGGTTAGCAAAATGTCGTGGAACTCTGCGTGCAAGTTCTTTTTATATGTAATCCAACGGTTAAACAGCCTTGTTGCTCGTAGCTGCTTGACATGAGAATATTAATATTGTGACTCCTTCGTTATTAAAAAGTTGAAAATATGCCATAAAATGCATCACTCTTTACACTATGTCTGTCTTCACCCTTTCAATGTTACGGCATCGTTACATGAGATGCAGTCATTGTTCTAGTGAAATTCTATTGCATTGAAGTAGCCCCGTGACGTCATACAGATCGGTGCACATTGCTTGAGTTATTTTCGTTATCAATAAGTACCGCTTCCTCCAAGATAATGGTATTATGACGTTTCCCATTACTTAAAAAGACTGTTAGACTTGATTACTAAATGTAGGGCCAAATGAATAGGGTAAGAAAGTATAGACTGGAATGTCTTTCGCTGAGTAAGCATGAATTCCAAGCTGCTTCATCTATAAGCTGTCAAAGGCTCGAAATTCTGTTACAGCTTCCACATTTGGAACAGTGGGAAAATTTTTCTTTAAAGGTTAATTGTACACTTGTCAGTTATAAGTAATGGGTTTCACAAATACATCGCCACAAAAAGTCTATTTCCATCTGCATTATTGCCCAGTTGATTTTAACATATGGCGAGCTATAATGTTCTTAGCTTTCGCACGTCTAATATGCAAATTTGCTGCTTAAGTAAACGAAGGCTAGAGTTATTTTAAAATGATCAAAATACACTTCTTTGATGTGCTACGTGACATTTTGAGTCATGTTCTTGTAGAAGTAAGCTCTATGCAAAGGTAATATGCAATGGGATATGCAAAAGTTGTATGCAATAGTGATGCTCAGTCTGGACAAGAAAAAGCCTCAAGAACTCTTAGCTGTAATAATGAAATTATTTAAGATTCTTAAAGCGAAATTGCTAAAGATCTCTGAATCAGATAAACTTCGGAAGTAAGTTTTATGCTGACGAAAGTTTTTTTTTTTTGCAGTATGCGGGGAAATAGTTAAAAAAACTGAGTCACTTAAATAGTTATGCTTTGATGTGCATAGTTATGAAAATATTGCTGACCCAACCTTTGAAACATGTGTTCAAACAGCCTTGATTGGCCATATTTTGTATGCCGAACGGGCTCGCAAGATAAGGTTGTTCTCTTAGAAGACCGACAAGAGAAAACATTATTTGTATAGTTACAGTACTACCTATATAAATTTTATTGAGGCAATATAAGGTAGCATTATTCTTCCTAATGAATAAAGCCTAAAGGTAGAATACTGAAGAATACTTTTGCTGAAATTTTTATTGAATGAGAGAGAGAGAGAAAGGGATGTAGGAAAGGTAGGGAGGATAACTAGACTTTGCGTCCAGTTTGCTACCCTACACATGGGGAGGGGGAGGTGGGAGTAAAAGAGAGAGAAAAGGATAGACACATGTCACATCACACACACAATGCCGAGTTTCACAGGCGGTCCCTCAATGAAGTTGCTGACAAGTATCTCAGGAGGGCTCGTGTGGCCTTCTGTGCTGATGTGCTGCGTGGCCAGCCTCCTAAGATCTTTGGTTCATTAAATGGCCGGTCATCGAGTCTATTCAAGGCACACTGGAGAGTCCGGCGGTCTTCATCAAATTGGGAACAGTGGCACGAGAGATGTTCAATAGTCTCCATACAGTTGCAGCTTCCACACGTGGACGAATCCGCTATGCCAATACGATGGCTGAATGACTTAGTAAACGCTACTCCAGTTCACTTGTAGAATAAGAGATTTGTTTGCAAGGGGGAGGTGCAATTCACATTAGGATGACGAGTTAATATACCTTTTTACATGCAATCATGTAATGACAGATATCAGTTGAAAGATTTGCCAAATACATATACAAACGTTTTTCCCATACTGTCACCAACACCAAATAAAAGCGAGTCACACACAAGAGACCTCCCATGTTTGGATATGTGACGAGAAATTAACTCAGAATGAGTGGCCAGATGGTGTTCTACGTGGTCCGGCAGAACCGTGACATTTCCTTATCATTCACTCTGTCAAAATAAGTTCTCAACGTTTATTAAGATGTACTGATACGTGTGTGGTGATATTCTCTACTAATGATTTTAAAAGTTGCTGTGGTCACTAACGTAAAAGATTCGGTTTATCTAACGAACGAAGTAGTCAAGCATTTCACAACGCGTGATGGAATGAAAAGATCGGCAAAGTTCCTACAAAGGTAGCTCAAGGTATTTATTACCTCACTATAGAGCGTTATCGGACGTCGTTTGGTGGCATCACGTTATGAGAGGTCGCAATGACATAAATATGTAGCTTAAATCTTGAAAAACCCTAAGTGGCGCGTCGACGTCACATCGTGACGTCATCAAGTAAGGATGAGTTTTTGCTTTACTGGTTTTGAAGCCAACGGCGGTGACAATTCATGGTGGTCAGCAATCGCCTATAATTGCGGCATTTTTTTTGTTAGGTGCCAGTGTAAGGACGTGAATTGAGGTCTGCGTGAATATTATGCGGTGTGACGCATTTCGACACCCAGCCAGGTATGTTTCCTTCACTGACGTATCGGGATCATCATCACATGAAGTGACTGGTTGATATGCGGGTTTTCAAGTCCCAGAACCATCATATAATTTCGATTGGCTCCGTAGTGGAAAAATCTAAAAAAATTTGACCATTTGGGCTTCTTTAACATCACCATCATCAGCCTGAGTACACCCACTGCGACTAAATGGCTCTCTCATGTTCTAATGGCATATGTCAGGTAGCTTAGTCTCACATAAGAGCATACGTTTATGAAAGCGAGGACTTGGTATCACAGGTGTAGGTCATTGGCGTATTCTTCCGAGCTTGAGCAGCGCTTGCTTTCAGCTTTCTGAGTCATGCGATACAAGGGTGAGTCAACTGTATTAGATATGTGCATTTTATAGGTCGTGGTAGGTTCTATGGGCCACGCGTGAGGAAGGCTATTGGCGTCATGGCGTTCACGACATGCAGGTTATGTTACTGATGCCGTAACTTTTTATTTGTGTTTGTCAAAGGCTCATGCCTTCCTACGTTAATATAAGTTTATACCAAGTTAAGCAGATGACCACAAGAGCGCCCGGGTACATACTGTGACGAACGTACGGACGAACGGACGAACGTTCGATGGATGGATGGATGGATGGATGGATGGATGGATGGATGGATGGATGGATGGATGGATGGATGGATGGATGGATGATGGATGGATGGATGAGATGGATGCGATGGATGGAGATGGATGGATGGATGGATGGATGGATGGATGAGATGGATGGATGGATGGAGGATGGATGATGATGGATGGATGGAGATGGATGGATGGATGGATGGATGGATGGATGGATGGATGGATGGCTGGATGGATGGATGGATGGATGGATGGATGGATGGATGGAGGATGGATGGATGGATGGCTGGATGGATGGATGGATGGATGGATGGATGGATGGATGGATGGATGGATTGGATGGATGGATGGATGGATGGATGGATGGAGGATGGAGTATGGATGGGATGGATGGATGGATGGATGGATGGATGGATGGATGGATGGATGGATGGATGGATGGATGGATGGATGGATGGGATGGATGGATGGATGGATGGATGAGGATGTGATGGATGGATGGTGGATGGATGGATGGATGATGGATGGATGGATGGATGGATGGATGGATGGATGGATGGATGGATGGATGGATGGATGGATGGATGGATGGATGGATGGATGGATGGATGGATGGAGGATGGATGGATGGCAGCTGTATCGTGGCAGAACATGGGAGGGGAATTTGCCCTGCATGGGGCGTAGTTAGGTTGGTAATGATGATGAGGGTGAGAGGTTTATTGATAGTTGAGTGACATGCCAGCGCGTACAGTTTCTTGTTCATTTACAGCGCCGGTCGTTCCAGTGAATAGCAGAACTCTACGCAAGCCAAAGGCAACCTCTTTCACGCACGTGTTTCTCCCGAGCGATACCGTCTTGTGTAGTGGGCAAAAACAAAAAAAAATTACTGAGTGTGCACGAAACGCACGGCACAATCACAGCAAAAGCTAGAAAAAAGACCTTTGTCAAACATTTTTTTCACTTTTGGAGCAACTGTTGCAATCACAATCTCATGCTACTCACAATGCTATGAATAATATGAAGCATTCGTTATGTTATTAGCCGTCCTTCTTCGAAGAAGTGTGATACCGGCTAGACAATTGCGTGGCATTCCAAACAGTTTCTTAATAATATGGTTGACGTTAGAAAAGAATGATCTGAAGATTTCGAAGTAGGTTTCAGCAATTTACGACACGCTCGTCACGCAATTCAAATTGAGTGACTCTTGGCTGTTGTTGTACTGTTTTAAAGCACCTAATTCTGCATGTTCATGCGATTCCTTATTCCACAGACATAAGGTCAGTTTAAAACAGAGGTTCAACCTTTAGCGTCACTGATTAATAGAACAATAGGCTTTCACAAAGGGAATCCACACTTGAACCCCGTTCCATCGTTCTTGCTTTTTTTCTTATTTTCATTTTTTTATTCTTGCGCGGCTAAAGATACCGGTGGTGATGGCTGACAACTACGGCTACCTTGTTGTGATCTCCTCACAGCTTTCGCTGTAAGATGAAAAGGTGGAGCACCACTAGATGTACTACTTATGTCACAAGATATGCATGAAAAACACTTTATTAACTCGCATTTCATCCACGCTACTCCTGTTTTATTTGATAGTTGAAAACTTATTCAGGTATCTTCATTCAGCTCATTTTGCTGGACATTTCGGAGTGCAGTGGGCCGGGCAAGAGCTTTTCGGGCAACGTCTGAAGTGGGATTGAAGAGATATTTCAATAAAAGTTAGAGCAGTTGTCTATAATAATTGTAGATCACTTATTTTTGTATCTAAAAAGTTGTTTCACTGGCTCATTCACAGCCACGAATCTTTCAGTGACCATGGGGGTGATGGTTAGTACATAGATTTGCCTAGTCTTCGTTAGTGGCTTTGTTTATTGTTGTGCTTTGGTCTGTTCCGCGTAAAGGAACGAACCGTTTTGAACTTCATGAGCAGATTGGTTAGCCTAAAAGGTGGTGAATGCAACTGCAGAACATTTCCTGGCTGGTGTTACCTGACAAAGCAGCTCCAGGCCATAAGCCAAACGGAGTCGAAAGTATGAAGATTAAACCAATCCATGTAGTATCCATCGTTTTCACGCTCACTCAAGCGCCATGCGTTGCCCCTCCCATAAACAATAGTATACATAGAAAACTATATACTGTAGCTCAGCTGTGATTCTTCTCGGGCAAGCGAGAGTGAGGAAGGTAGTATTGTAGTTACACAAGTGGGGCACACGCTGTGCATGCTACGAGAGACCCCCGACGTTTTGACTAAAGTCGCCAACTGAAGCCGCGTGAAGGCGTTGGCACTCAGTTTAAGGCACGCTGAATTTGATACACGCGTTGATGGTGTTAAATGCATGGATCACAGCAGTGATATGTTACCTTACTTTACCGCTCCAAGACATCGATACCAGTCATCTGATGAAGTCCACTATCAGAGACAACTGCATGTGAGCTATAAAGCCATGTTTCTAAGCCGCAAGAGTTTGTGGCCATGGTGCAGTAGATGGCATGCTCAGCCCCTTTTCCTGCAGATCAAGAGGTTTTTTTTTTCAACACCCCTTGATGAAACTTGTCTCTTTAGGATCTTAAGGTGTACATTTCGTGCATCATTTTTGTGGCGGAAATACATAACTGAAATCTTGGTGGGTCCTGGCATAAAAGGCTCTTGTGTTAAAAAGTCATATCTGATGAAAACAGTGAAAACAGCCAGTTATGCAAATCTACTCATTGTTACGTGCAGCACAAAAACACTGGAACATTCTAGCATTTTCAAAGTATTGCACTGCAAACTATATTTGCTTCAAACGACATTGCAGAACACTAATTGGTAATTTAGCTCGCTCAGTTGGCCCCTATTTAACACAATATTCGGTCAAGGAAATATTTAAGTTTGTGGTACGACACTGTAATTATAGCAGGGATTGCCGGGGTGTTCGCTTCATATTATTGTGTATGGTTTTTCGTTAACTATTTTCGTCAGATATGATTTTGCTTTGCCTTTTCGACATTATTTACGGAGGCAATGGCTGTCGTCAAAACGGTAGCGCTGCAAGATGTCCCACACTTGTGGTCATGCCCTATGTCCACGTCATATAAAATTCGCCACAGTGTAACATATACTCTGCAATGCGCACATTTATATTTTTATGACTGACCAGTATTCCTTGAATTATACATGTTATCCTATTATGCTCAAGCCTAAGACACTGTGTCCTTAGCTACTTATAAAGTTGCTGAATAATCTAAACTTAAAACAACTGAGGTGAGTCTAAACCAATGCATATATTCTGGCAGCAACATGAAAATTAAATTATTCTTTGTGTTAGAACTCGATACCTCATGAGTATGTGTGCTATTATTTTTATTAAAGCATTGGGTATGATCTCAGAGCCACCGCGTGGTTCAATAGGTAGGTGAATTTCGGTTAACATATTTTAAGGGTAACTGCACACTCCATGTAAAATGTTACACTAACTTCACATGAATGAACGTCAGTTACTGTAGTATTCAACTCATATTATTCTTACTGTGCACCCAACAATAAGTGCTGATTTTGAGCTGTGCATACTTTGCTGCCAGTCATGTCAAGCATTGCAGTGAATATGTGGGCACATTTAGTCTCTAGGCTATGCCCCGCCTCTCGTAGAAGTCCTTGTGTTATCATTTTTAAAACATGCAAGGTCTCCTATTTGTTGACGTAATACAATTGGAAGGCTAGAGCTATCCAGTGTTGACATTTCACCATCTAAATCACGTTGCCCGACGATGGCATAGATATTTTTCTGACACGTTAATGCCGGAACTAGAAGAGTATGTAGTTACTTTGTCGTCATGCAGAAGTTGCGCGATTGTTCAGGTGAATGCTTTCAGTATTGCGTGTCCACGCAAGCTTTCCACTGAAGGTGACATTCGCGGAAAACCTTATTCTTTCAAATTTGTTACAGCTTAAATGCTACTTCAATGTGTTAGTACACCTCGGTATATATTCTGTTTTGATATATTTGTTGAAATAGTATTTTATTTTATGTACTTGTAGTACTTATTTCTGGAGTAAGAGGTTATTTATTTGTAGCTCAGTACTAGTTTCTCTCGTTGACAAAAAAACCTTTGCAATGGAGTTGAACAGGCTCTGGGGTCTCAACTGTATAATAACAGAGAGTTTTCGAATAGGGGCCCCAAAAGCTTGGGGCGCCAAAGTATTTTACGAATGGACACCTTGGGTCAATCAGAAGCAGCAAGTTTTCAAATAGGGTGTGCGGTGCTTTGGACACTCCCCATATTCTACAACATTCTAGTTTTGGCCGATAGCCCTCACATCATTGCGTGCTGTCACGTTTGCTAACCCAAAACTTTTGAAGCAGGATTTGGAGCTCCTGCTAAATTTGAGAAATAGCATCCCAAACTTAAAACCAAAACTTGGTTTGGGTTTTCTGCATGCACAGTGGCCTTGACGCCATTTTTTGGGGGTCCTTTTTGAAAACTTTCTGGTAACCACCCACCACATGTATATTACACAAGCTTCCACACTTTTTGCTTCCACACAACTAACGGGTGTAGTGAAAACTTACACCATGGGCCTAAAATCCCAAAGCAAAACTTAGTGACATTTTCTAAGAGCTATAAAGAACTCAAGATAACTAAGGTCCAAATAAACTTTGTAAAGACACAACAAATCTGCCCCGACAGTTCTTGAATGACAGCCAGAATCTTTTTCTGCGAATAAATAAAACGCTGATTGCCACAACCATCGTCTATATACAAATATATATATATATATATATATAGATATATATATATATATTTGTATATATTTCTATATATATTAATATTAATTTATTTACAGAAAAAGCGAGAGGAAAAATATTTCTTATTAAACTTCCAGGCTGTCTGTACCAATTAAGAGCATTCATGAAACGATGTTTTGTTTTCCAAAATCGCAAGTTGCGTGACTGGTACGTACTATTAGGCCGACATGCACAGGTGCTAATCGAGCTTCCAGAGTCTATTTTAGAGACGTTCGAATCTTTCGCCAAGGTGCGTCTTACTGCTTTGTTTCCACAATTTGGTTAGACCTAACGCAGCCTTCTTTTTTGTTATCATTGCATAACTTCAAAAATACAGGCCATATTTCAAAAGTGTAAGAGCACGGCATGTTGCAACACTAAAGAGTGTATAAAACTTGCATGTTAACACTGAAAACCTGAACGCTGTACAAGGTCCACTCGAAAGGCGGCAAGAGTGCGCGACGCATCATTGTTTTTTTTTTCCCTACTGTTCATCGAAAGGCTCAAGTGTGACTTACTCAAAGACCCACAACATAGTGAAGAAATCCAGCTCGACAGAGTCAAAACCCGTTAGACCAAACCTGCAATAGAGTAGAAATAGAAATACTTTGATGACTCCGGGCTAGATGTAGACGTGATGTGTACAGACATTTTAATTTTTCTCGCATTGCCTTTGCAGCGATATAATTTCTGGCTGTATGTTAACTTGCCGTTGGAAGATTTTTAGACACCCTGTTACCGTGTAATGCAGTTAGCACATATTGAACACGAAGGCCAATTTAACAAAAAATTGCTCGCACATATAATTTGCTCGCCAAGGCGTCATTGTCGAAGTGACATAAATCAATCAAATACAATAACTTTTCTTGGCAGAGCTGCTGTGAACACAACCCCCCCCCCCCCCCGTTTTAAAGCTGGTGTCTACAACGCACCCATGTTGATGCACTGGAACCTCAGGAACGCGCTGTTCCTGTAGTGCAACAGAAATGCATCGGAACACTTTATTTGTCGACACTGTTGAATTTCTTGGTAGTGGAATGGAAAGTGCCCTGGAAGGCAGGATTCTAAAAAACATATGGGTGGTTTGCACAAAACACAAACCTTTCCGTCTGGCCGAAGTTTGACGTCAGACAAGTTTTTCATCACAGCATTGGTATTCACCTGTTCGAAGCATTCATGAATGCTGTGAAACACACAAAAGCTGTCACGCCATAAGGAGAGTGCTATCAAGCATAATGTCCACCCCAGTAGAGCAGTCCTGAGAGTGCTTCGACCCAAAGGTCGGGGATTTGATCCAAGCCAGAGGCCCGTCTGTAGCGCGATGTCAGAACATGTTAGGGGGCACAAGATAATCGAATTTTCTGAAGCGCTTCTCTAGAGCGACTCTCATGATCCTATTGTGGTTCTGGATGTAAAACATCACATAATCATATTATTATTTTTTATATTATTAGGCACTTTGTATGCTCTCTTAGGTCGCTGCGACACGGTTAGCCTCTATTTCTCTCCTTAGATATGAGAGTTTAGCAACAGCCACACACTGTCTCTGCCTGAGACTATGGATAATTGTTGCGACGTCCATGATGGTAGTGATAGCGATTAAGGTGCTCAGCTGCTGACCCATAGGTCATGGACTTCATCCAAGCTGAGGCGGTCGCATTTTGATGGAGGGGAAGTGATAGAAACCCTGTGTGGTGCGACGCAAGTGAACTTGAAAGAAGTTCCGGCAGGCTTAAATTCCGGAGTCGCTCGCATAGCTGTCTCATAATCATTATCGTGCTTTGGGGTTTCGCAACGTCAAACGGCCGTCATAGGTAATAATATTGTGCGGACGTGCATTTGCAGCATTCCAGAAAGATTATATACATGACTTCGCAAAACTATATGCAGTTTTCGTGAGCTAATTATTGGTGTTGGGTGCTCCCCTGGAGATAAATTATTGATTGGATCCAATTGAAACTTTTAGTCTGAAGTTTCTGTATTGAACATAAAAAGAAGCAATTTTCTTTAAGCTGCACATTAGCACTTTGATAGCATCTGCAGTAGTTCACTTGACAGTAATGCTCTAGGGTTAGTTCACTCTCAGCATTCGCCTTGAATATGGATGCTTCAACCCATCGAAGTGATGTCTTTATAAATGTTAAAACAATGGAAGACTGAACAGACATGGTGTACTTTCTTAAAAATATTTTTCTGAGAATTTTGGCACTTTTTAAACATTAAAGTAGAGACAATGAAACTTATAGCATCATTTAAGACCTAGTAACATTATCACTTGCACACAGGTACCTTGTGAAAATTTTTATACATTAGAAACTAATATTTAAATGCAAAATGGTCCTCCTTAAACATCATTACACTCCCTAATATCTGTTCTCTTTGATTAGCATCATGCCCTGGACAGTCTTGTGTCATATGCTTCGTGCCCCATTGTGATCATGTTTCTCGTTCTCCAATGACTTTTATGATTTCAATTTCAAATGTGATGGAATACTAAAAGCCTTCACTTACATCCATGCCGTCGCTCCTATAGCATTTGTGGAGTTGTTCATACCCTCATGATGCACGACAACAGCGCTCTTCATTGTACTGCAAAATGTTTTGAATGTGCCATAGTCTGCAAATAAAAGCATCATTATAAGTTACCATCCAATAATAACATTATGCTCATGCTTCTACATCTCGCTATATCTTATACCACGTGCTGCATTTCAGTTTGCATGCTTCCCATACTAATTTTTAATTTAGGATGTCATGCTGTGGGCCATGAGTAATCACAGCCGAGGCGAAATGTATGAGTACCATACTGCAGTCAGGATTTCCGGTTACGAATAGGGGCTTGCCGATTGTGTGAATTGCACTTACTGTGGCTATTGTGGGAAAACAGGGCATCATTTTTTGTTATGTATGCTGCTGCCATGATGAAGATGCAACATTGGGTATTTATTGAAATTTAGGAATAAATGAATGTTTCTAGTGTGCTTAATTGAACTAATGAGGGATGGATATTTATTTAAAAATTTGGCGCATAGTCTTAGCAGTATCTATTGCCATATTTAATCGAGATTGGCATTTTCATACTTCATGTAGGTGTCTTTTCTGAGAAAATATTGGTACCAGGTTTGAAATGCTACGATACCGAAACGTATAAAGCATGTAATGTTAATGAAGAGCCTGAAATATAGAAGTATTTGAGTTTGACTGTCTTCAATATAGAGACTATATGGGACCTCGCTACAAAATTCTTTAAAGCAGTCATTACTGCGTAGCTCTGGAAAATACCTATTGAGAAGCAAAGCTAAGGGGACGAAGAAAACAGTGAGGTGCCCATGTGTGCAGCTTGCGACGTGCGGCCGACTTCTTACGTGGAGGCTCCTGGTATAGATCATGTCTGTAATCCTAGTATATACTCCTGGTATAGATCATGTCTGTAGACCTGTAATGTTGCACATAGTTTTTAGTGATCGGTGGGGTGTAGGACTCTGATGCCGCTTGTAACTTTTTTACTTTTATAGGCTTTGCTTCCTAATTATATAAATGGCGTTTCAATTGAGCCCCGAATTTATAAGGTCATCGCATGAAACACTGCTTCAGCAGGACCTCCATCACTGATTCCTGTGATCGCATATCAGTTTGGTCATGTGAGATTCGGAGATATCCAATACAATATGAATATATGCCACCTCACTCAATGGTAAAATAGTAAATCGTGCCGAGCAATGTTTCCCTTGTGCTTCAGCAGGGAAGGTGTTCACGGGTAAGCGTGCACTGGCGCTGAAAACGTGAAGGCTTCTCGCTATCTACGGGGAGAGAACAGGCCTACATTCGCGATGAAGTTCATTTATTCTCTCTCCTTTCTCTCGTTCTTCACAACACTCGGCAACAACTTTTCTTACGACGCTGCCAAACTGACGATCGTGTAGCCAGGATTGAATCGCCAAACCAGCTGCCTGACCGAGTTTCACCAGAAGGCACAGACCCCTTCTATTCTGCGTTTGCGCATCGGTTGCTCTTTGCCTGCAGTTCGTAGTCACCAACTTGCGAAAGCCTCGTCCCCTGCATAGACTGCGTGTGGGGCAGTCGGAACTATGGAGCACCTTTTGTGGGTTTACCCAGCGCTTTGCGTACAAAGAGTGGTCTTGCTCACCACACTCCGTCACGATGGTCTGACCATGGCTACATAGAGGGACGTCTTCTTCAATACATGGCACCACACCCTGGTCTTCAATGCGGTTTTTCACTTGCTTGGGGACATTGCACTGGACAAACAACTATAAAAGCCACCCGCCTGGCTCCCAGTCATAGAAATCATATCTTTTATTCTTCTCTCTCCTCCATTTCTTTGATACTCACAAACCTCCCCACAAGCGCAGTGCCATCCTTCCAATTAGGGCTGCAGAAGTTGTCTTTGCTTTCATTAACCTATTTTCACTATCTCTCTTGGAATCAAAGCGAAAGCTACAGAGAAAATTCACGTGCACTCTACCACCAGTAAATGTAGTTTCAGAATAGCCCCCGTGTTCTCCACATAAAATAGGAATTTTCCATCTTTATTTTTTATGTAGACCTATCTGAGACAGGACACAGCTCACACCAGGCGATATTCCCATATCTTTTGATTTATTTTATGATGGGTGACGTTTTTGAACAGCAGAGCGAGAAAATTCCACCTTTTTACGTATACCTCGAACGCTAAGTGGCGTCTGCGTCTACTTGAAACGCTGATGGTGCACCCCGTCACCTTACACAACGTTACGAGACCCGTGTCAAATTGAACTACTTCGTGTAGTGCTACATGCGCGGATGCTTTGCCGCCGTAGCTTTTCCTTCAGGGCCATTAACAGTGATAACCGAGTATACACATCTCTTTTTGTAACCTTGACTTCATTTTTGCACTAATTACTACATTCATTTCGCCACAGCAATAAAATATTAGACTGATTATGCTATTCTTTATCCTCTTTCTTCTGCATTCCCATTCTATTCATCCACACATCTACTACTCCTAACTCTCGCTTCTTTATTCAACACGCTTAGCTGTGTTGAAAGCGGTTCTGTTATAAATAAATGACTGTAGGCTGTTTGCATCACAAGCAGGTTGCCAACCACAGAGCATCGCTATGGCTTGATATTGGTTCCAAACAAGACAAATATTTATTAGAATCACACGTAGTAAAGAGAGTCTCCTTATTGCATGCAATATAGGATGGCAGTAGCACATGATCGCCCTAGGTGTCGAAACGTGTAAATTGCGCAATGGCTAGGTGTTTAAACACTGAACCATCACAGAGCGCTCAGGCATATTAATCAACATCAGCTGCAAGAGCATTAACACTGTGAGGAATTGTGCAATTTCACGAGTCGCCTCGCGTAACCAAAGTGGGTCCTTCGCTGATTCTCAAAAAGAATTAGTAGGACCTTAAGTGAATTTACAAGGCACTCCAGTACAGATGGAAACGACCAATGCTGGATACACAGTCATTCGTTCTTTTACGGCACGGTTGAGGCATACGGATGGAACGCAAGAAAAGCTAGCGCTTGAAAAGGGAATTCGAATGGGCCAAGTTATCTCTGTTACATCCCACTCTTGAATTCCAAGCTCAAACGTTCACCATGTAATTGAGAGCGCAGATCCTTAGGCCAACAATTTGCCATAGCCGTCATGCGAAATTCCCAGTGCCGAGTAAGCACGCCGTGCAAAATATCAGGTGCGCGCACTCGAAGAGCGCAGCCGCGGCGACAGATGGCACGCGCTGACTCTGACGACAAAGGGCAGAGAGGAAAACCAGGCAATGATAAAGTGCATATCAAAGTACGTATAGAAGTTAGGAGCAGAGTGCGAGATAATTATACTAGGAGATATGAATGCGCACATAGAAGATATAGATGGGTATACCGACCCGACAAGCAAAATGAACATGGATGTGTGTGAAAGGCATGGTTTGATCATTTGCAACAGTACCGAGAAGTCTGAAGGGCAAATGACATGAGAGGTAGGAAGGCTGCAGTCTACAATAGCACAAAGGATGTATGATAAGCTCAGGGGAATGCACATAGATGAAGGTGGCTCCAGAAGTCTAGGTAGTGATCACAAACGTATCAACCTAAGTTTTGGAAGAGCATTGAAAGTGGGAAGGAGACGAAATGAGCAACTACAAAAAATTTTTATTCAGAAATGCAAATTGAAATAGCCAATAAACTAATTGAGAAAGTAATCACTGAGGATAATAAAACAGTGTTTGAAATACACTAATCTAATTAGACTGTTTGAGCTAGAGCCTGCTAAGCCACATGACAAGTCGCCCCGAAAAGAAGACACAAACCCAAAAGTTGGTGGGACGAGGAAGTTAAGAGAGCCATAGCGAAACGTTGGGAAGCCTCTAGGAAACAGACATGCTAAGCAGCAGGGTGAACCGACAGATGATGTTGAAAAAAAATGGGACATCTTTCTAAGCTGTAGAAGGGATGCATCCCTTCTGAGCAGTGGAAAGATTAGAAGAAAGGGAGCTCAGTGGCTGGCAAAAGTACATAAAAATAGAAAGGCAGCTGCGAAGTTTTGGAACCATCTAAACTACCTAGGAAATGAGACGAGCCTAGAGCAGAGGTTTATAACTACAGCTCAAGGTGCTATACTAGAAGGGGAAGAAGCTATTGAATATATAAGAACAAGGATGACAGAAAAATTTCAACAAAGAAGTGCTTTATGCACCATAATAGACAAGGATGAATCAAGTGGCGCAATGGCTCCATCTTCACAATGAGAGTGGGAAAGGGCTGAGAAGAGGGTTCCTTGCAGTACATCAACAGGTCCAGATGGCATTCCAATTATGCTGATAAAGACATTAGGTCAGAAGTCTAAGTAGGCTTTGAGAGAGGCAGTGAGCAAAATAATTAATAATTAATAATTCCCCGATAAATGGAAGTATAGCAGGATGAGCATGATCTATAAAGGAAAGGGGGACAAAGCTGACATAAACAACTACCGTCCTATAACAGTGACATAAGTGGTCTACAGGATGGCGATGCAGATTATAAAGAAAAGACTGTAGGCATGGATAGAGGATGCGGGGGTGCTGGGGGATTTGCAGAATGGGTTTCGGAAACACAGGAGGTTGGAAGACAATCTGTTCTCACTGACGCAGTGCATCAAAATAGCAGAAAAGGAACACAGGGCCCTGTGGCTAGCATTTTTGAATATCAAGGGAGCGTACGATACAGTGGTTCAAGAGGACTTGTTGGGAATACTGGACACACTGGGTGTAGAAGATGGAGTCACTAATCTCTTAAATGATATCTATCAAGGTAACAATGCAGTTATAAAATGGGAAAACAGGTATCCAAGCCTGCAGAGGTAAAACAGGGGCTTAGGCAGGGGTGTTCTCTGTCAGCCTTGTTATTCATGATGTGCTTAAAATGATTAGAGGCCAAATTAGAGGGACGTGAACTAGGCTTCAACCTTTCTATCATCAAACAAGGAAAACTCATTGAACAGGCACTACCAGCATTGATGTACGCAGATTATATAGTGCTAATGGCCAACAACAAGGAAGATTTGCAGAGATTGATGGACATGTGCGGTAATGAGGAATTGGTGAGATTTCAGATTCAGTAAGAAAAAATCAGCAGTCATGATTTTTAATGATAAATAAGGTATTGAGCTTGAAATACAAGAGGTCACGCTAGAGATAACAGATATCTGGGCGTATGGATAAGCAATGGGGCCGAGTACCTAAGGGAACATGAAATTTACGTGACGACTAAAGGTAACAGGACTGCAGCGCTGATGAAAAACGGGGCACTGCCGAAATATACAATAGGTATGATGTTGTGAGAGGAATATGGAAAGGGGTCTTGGTTCCTGGTCTGACGTTTGGCAATGCGGTCTTGTGCATGAGAAGTTCAAGCAAGATTAGAAATTAAGCAACGTGGAACAGGTAGGCTTGCCTTAGGAACTCCCGGGATTACACCGAATCAGGGAGTACAAGGTGATATGGGAAGGACATCATTTGAGGGCAGGGAAGCTAGCAGCGAGATAAAATTTGAGAAGTGATTGAGAGGAATGGGGAGGAGCGTTGGGCTAGGAAGGCATTCTGCTATAGATCACTGGCACTTGTAGATGAAGAATTTCAATACAAAATGGAAAAAGTGAACCATAAAATTGACTGGTGAATACTTGGAAAACAGCAGGGGCCAAACCAAAAAAAAATTATCGGTTAAGAAGGTGCAGGAAGCTGGGACTGATATGTGGAGAAGTGGCATGATTAAGAAGTCCGCACTAGAGATCTATTGAACTTTTAAGCAGGAAATTGCCAAGGAAAGGATCTATTTTAATACTTGGGGTAGTTGTCTACGTTTTGAGGCCAGGACGGGAGTATTGCGAACCAAGACATATCAGGCCAAATACGAAGGGATAGACACGGCATGCAGTGCATGTGGAGAGGAAGAGGAAAGTGCCGAACACTTGGTAATGTTAAATAAAGGGCTTCACCCTATACTTCAGGATGATGGCCCAGAGTTTAGCAAAGCACTGGGGTTTAGGGACAGGGAGGCCAAAATAGACTTTAAGCGGGTAGACTTAACTAAAAGAAGGTTATCTGATTGGTGGCTAAAGTCAAGGCACGAGTGTAAATGAAAATCTTCACTGCAAAGTACAAATCCTCAAACTCACTTTTCAAAAAAAAATAAATCTAGTTTTTGGTTCATTAGGTATTATGGCATGGTGGCGCTAGCCACCACCCGATCTAAAGGGTACAGCCATATCCATCCATCCACATCCATCCGACTATGTCGATCCCGTCACCGAGTGCAGCAGACGCTCTCCCCACCCAACACCTTCATGATCGAAAAAAACCCGCTCTCGTCTCCTTTCTAAACAGTGGCGCTCATCAGTTGTATTTGAACAAAGAACAGCTGCTAGTTTTTTTTATGTGATTGCGTGTTATACTCGGGGCAGTGTCCATTCTGTGGCGTCCGCGATGATACTGCGCATGGGTAACTGTCCCTCATTCTATTCTCCCTCGCAGCTGTGCGCTCTCCTCCTCACCTCTGTATACGCCAAAGGTGCGGTGCAGGCAAATGATTGCACGCAACTCTCTGCGGCCAGAGCAAGATAACGTTTGAGGCCGTTGCAACACCTGGCTTTCCACGGTGCTCACGGTTTCTCTCTACTAAGTACATTCTCACTCTAACATTCGTTAGGATGTGGCTTGAGTTGTGTTGACTAGTGAAACCAAACTCGATGCGCACCCACAGCGATATTTTCGCATCTGACTATGTTGGTCCTTACGGGAAGATGATGCATAATTTTGTAAGGTCTGCTAATGATCGCCGTTTGTACCATACACTGTAACATATATTGAAGGTAATAAGGGATAATTTTGATCAGGACCCCTTCTGTTAAGAGCAGCCATCACCCGTAAAAAAACGCAGCAAATATTACATCACCAATTTAGTAGTTTTAATTTACTTACAAGTGTACCTGTCGTCAGGCTCCTCTCCAGTTGCTTTTACAAACAGTGGCTTCCTGAAATCAGAATAAATCATGCTCTTAGGACATGTTCATTCATTCTAACATTTGATGCTGGGTAAAACACCAAAATAGTCGGTATTTTACACAAGCATGAACATTATATATATATTTACTATTTACGAAAGATAAATACATTTTATACGAACATATACAAATCCCAACAAAAAGTGGAAAAACCCAAAGCACAATTCCTTCCTTTTGCGCGTTTCGGTGCGTCCAGCCTCCCTCCGTCCCGAAAAGAGGGAGACGCAGTGTTGTCGGGGTAATACATCGGCGCGAAATGCAGCATTTCGCATTTCGTGCCGGTTGCCGTCGGGCCACGCCGACAGACGCTGGTTGCGTCTGGCCTCAGACTATAGAGTGCTCGCGTTTTGTGAACGTAACGTCACTGCGCCAAGCGTGCGCCCGCGTCAACGCTACATTGGAGTACATTGGGCCCTATAAGATGCGCTCCCGGCAGTTTCGCTAGCTACACATATACGAAATTTGGTGTTACGTGATGTCAATGGATGACGAAATATGACTGGCACAAACATGATAATCCTGACACGCGTGTCATGTAAGAGCATGACTACATACAACACTCATAGCGTACACGCAGCCATTTTGCTAGCTTCACAAATACTAAATTTGGTATTACATGACGTAAACAAATGAGAAAAGTACACAACACATCCAAAAATGATAATTGTGACACAGAAGTCATGTACGGCAACATTTACCTCCACCTCGTAACAGTGTGCCGATATTAAAGTAACATATCAACATTTCTCATTCATTCGTCGCATATCATCGATTTCCCACTGCACCTGGGATCTGCCATTTTTTTTTAGATGCAAAGAATCGAATTGGCGAGCTCAATCCAGTGCATGGTGATATGCAACATCTTGCATACGACTAGCACCTGATACATCGCAATAGGCTTATATCTCTATCCAAAATTTCATTACTGCCATGTCGGCGCTCACATCCCCAACTCGATAAATCTACCGTACCCGCTTTTCAATAACGGCTCAGGCCAACTAAACTCTTGGGGAGATTTTCAAACCATTCGGGGTATTAGGCCTCTTAACAGACGATGCGCTGCGCAGTCTTTAGCCAGTCACTGGAAAAACAAGACTGGCAGACTCTTCGCATGCAAATGTTTCTTTTGTGTGTGTGCCTGTGTTAACTGATCAAGCAACCACCTTAGACACAGTCTCGTTAAAAACGCATGGAGTGCATTGTGCGCCACACACACATATGAAGCAGGGGCCAGTTGTTCCAAAAAAAAAACAGATTAGAACAATCGACATAACAACGTCACGACTGACGAGTGCAGCAGCGTTGGCAGTGAAAATATCAAACCATAAAGAAAAAGGACTGCAACAACATCAGAATGCATGCGCTTTCAGCCATGCTTCAATGAGCCGAACGAATCCACTATTTGCCAACGTTCGCCTAGGGTGGCGCCACCCATACAGCTCAGAGCGTTAGTGCGTGAGACGGATAGGGCTAGAAAGCCTGAACAAGTCTCCAGCCAGCGATATTACGGTGCGGTCTAACTTCTATGAGTTCCATTATTATTGTGAAACCATGGCAGCCGGGACGGGTTTTGGGGGCACACAATCGCTCACAGTATTCAGAGTTAAAAAAATGTGATTAGTAGAAGGAAGCCGTTGCTAGCAGTATAAAGGAGAACTTAATACATTTTTTGGTATAGTCGAACTTGGTTTGAGCGTATATAACCTGTTGATGTCAGCGCAAAAATAATAGCCAAAAAGTACCCAAGTAGTAATCGCTAATTTTACTCGCCACGGCCTCTTAGAGGTAGCCAATGTGGCGTAAAGTAGCTAAATCTGGCAACCATGCGGGCCTGCCAGAAGTGAGTGACACGCACCTATAAAGCAGTATTTGAACGTTGCTGCTTTGAACTGCAATTATGTTACACTAAACCTTTTCCTTCAACCGCTACATAAATTCAAGAGAGTTCAAATATCTAGCGAATAGCCTCGCTCATACAACCATACAGAGGACAATACATAAAGTTGTACATGAATTTCTTTTATTCATGAGGAACCAGTGCAAAAAAAATTCATCTAGACCACCATTTTGATTGAGTACCAAAAAAGAAACGGCAAAATAAATGCATTGTTCTTGACTTTCCAATGAACTAATAGAGATAACTTGCTGCTTTTTAGGGGTGAAGATCCTTCAGGCGTCACCCGATCGTCCTCCGTAGTAAGCACTTGTATCGGGTATGTGCCACAGCGGAGTTAGGTTCTTGAAATGTCAGCTAGAGGGTGGTACTTGTATTTATTCAATATATAAGATGCGAGATGGTGGTACTTGAAGTTTACTAAATGGGCGAACATGGTCGGAATGATCGACCGATGGTTGGATGGGCGGACGTATGCACGAATGGACGGACGGATGCTTCGCCCCACTCATCATCATTCAGTCCATAGATATGCTAGAATTTTTTGGTGCTCTATCACTTGAACATAGCCTTTCAACATCAGTGATTAGCTAGAATTTGTGGAACCATTGTGCTTACCGTGTAAATAAATAGTTAATAGTGTTATTTCCGTCTTGCTCAGTAGCAACATAGCTCTTTAACTTCTCAAGAGTAACGTTCGCCTCCAGTGACCCTGGCTTATTTTCAACACCAAGGCTATCAATCTGAAACCATGATGGAGAGCATTAGACAACATTTTTGTACCACATTAACTACGCCTTCTTCTCAAAACAGATGTACGCAGATGTGCACAAAAGGATAACAATAAGAAGATCCATAAATCGTTCATTACTTGCATTTTTTTTACTTGTGTGTGGCTGTTAGTTGTAACATCATCACAATTGGGTTCACGTTAAAGAACCCCAGGTGGTCGAAATTTGCGGAACCCTCTACTACAACGTGTGTCTCTCATAATCACGGGGTTGTTTTCGGATGTTAAACCCCACCCATCAATGAATAAATCAATCAATCGCAACATCACTTCAAGATAGAGTGAAATTTAGGGACTCTCAACTAAGTCTATCTAATGAATGGGACCTTTAGCTCATGTTCCATGCTGACCGTACTCGCTGACGGTTTCGGGCTCACAAAAATTGTGAGCACTTGTTCGTGGTCATTTGCTTATGTTTCACTCTTCTGTGAACTCTCGCAATCTTTTCGTCATAGGTCAACAACGTTAAGTCTCGATAGAGATTGCCGTCTATCGAGTGCCTCTTAGGCATAAAAACGCTGTCCTGAGGACTAAAACCTGATACTGGTACAAGCATGCGCGACAAAATCAAAGAAAAAAACTACAATTATTTCTGATGTACACACTAGGTGACCTCAATATTGCAGCCGGCATATAAGGCAATAATATGATTTTGAGCACTGCAACGAAACTCTCAATGTTTTGTCCAACCGTGCCCGATAAAGTGGAAACGGCAGGTAGGCACCGGGAACTGGGATGTACAATTTAACACTAGGATAGATTGCTCATTTGGCAAAAAGATTTTGTATTCCTTTTACATTTAGTGCTACCAACAAAGGCTAAATCGGAGGGCGTGCAAACACGAGTCTTCGTGAACGCAAGAGAAATACCACGAATGATGTATAGTCGATTTTAAAACCGAAAATGTGGTAAATGGGCATCCTTCGACGACAACGAGATTGTATTCACCCAAAATGAGACATTACGTAAGTTGGTTTGAGGATTTAAGCCAGTCGTAAACATGGAACCATTCGTCCTTGCAATATATAATTTATTTGTCGCTTCTAGTTTGTATAGAACAGCTGCAGTATGTAGCTATGATGAATTATTAGCACTAAATGATCGTCACCCAAAATTTCTATTACTGCTCTAGCTGAACGCTTCTTCTAGCTCCGCTCCGACAAAGTATAGCGTTGTATTTTTCTCATTGTTTCAGAAACCATATCTTGTTTGAAGCAGACATTCCTAATGAGGGGCAATCCAGAGCGTTTTTCATTTTAGACCTACCTGGTGAACACTTACTACTTCGATTTTGATCATTATTGACAGAGTGTGGAAAAAGACCTCAACCTGAAAAGAAAATGTGATATATATATATAATACAAATGTCTACACATGAAATTATAGTTCTGACTGCAGCACATCATAAATAAAAATTAAGGCAGCAGCACCAGCCTAAATTAATATGCAGCAGAACAACTGTATCGATTCAATTCCAAGAATTGACTTTTTCGATTTACGTGTAAAAGGAAGCTTATAACCATATATTACTTCACCGCAGGAAGGTTGTGGCACACTCAACTGGCCAGCGTGTTTGCGAAGGTCTACAATGTTTTCTTCGGTTCTTAGAAAGTGTGCTTATAAGGATAAACAGTATATTTACCATTATTTCACCTAATGAATTTTAAAATGCAGCTTAAGTTGAGAATGCTGCACAGAACGGGTGTATTAAATTGTTTTATTGCACTTGCATTTATATCAACACTTTTTGAGTTTTTTTGCCACCGTCACGTTTTGCATCCAGTTCAAATCAATAACATATTCCCAGGCATCGTATGTTTTACCTGGGGTAATCGCCAATCAGGGGGCGAAGAATGCTGCTGAAGCATAGATGAAAAATTACTGCCATATCAATCCGTACCAATGGTTAGCCAGGGAAAGCTGAGGTGTTCGGCCCTGGTGTTTAGCAATGAGTTCAACTGGACGCTGCACTGAATCTTTTCACAAATATTAGTTACTTGTCCGTAATAAATATTTGGTGCTTACAGGATTTCAGGAGGTCAAAATGTGCGGTTCCCGTTAATACAACGTCTTTCAAAATTATAATATTGTTTTGGGATAAGAAAACCCAACAGTTATTACTACTGGCTTTTCTGATAGCTACGTGAAGTCTCGTTCGCCAACTGACAATGCTAAGTATGATGCAGATTTCCAGCGAACTCTCTCCATTCCTTTCTGGTGTTCTCTACCTTGAAAATTCATCAAAGCTTTACAAAAACTGCATGGAAGCAGTGAATTTTGGAAGCTTTCAAGCAGAAAAGTTGGGACGTTTTATTGAACCATTTTGAAACTAATTTTAAAGTGTCGTCAATTACTCTCTACATTAAATATATTTGCATCAGCCTTCTCCGCTTTATATAACAGTTTGGCACACAGTTCATTTTTACAAACTATCCTCGTCTCGTTGTGACGTTTTAAAGGTGTTTGTATATAACACGCACACCTGGCGCAAAGAAGTTCGAGCTCCATAACAACAACTTTGATATATTGCTGTTTTTTTTCTATGTGTCACGCACCACAGAACACCCGTAAATATGACGTCGTGGCATCCCACTTGGTCCTCGTGACGGTTAACAGCAATACATCAGTCATCAGAGTTCAGATTTTATTTATGAAAAAACAAACCTAATACATTTCTGCGTATTTTGTTATATTCATCTAAGTATACACGGTACCTTGTTTTTGTGTCCATAAATTGTAAGAAGAAACAAAGCTTCCTTTTTTCTCACCTCTTTGAAAAGTTTCTTGAAATCCTCAAGAGTTGGTTCCTTTTCATCTTCAGTGACTTCGTTTTGCGATGAGGCTGTTGACTTTAGCGTAGAATCATAAAACACTTTTGCGGTTACACTTACACCTTGACCAACTTCCGGCAGGGACCACCCATATTCTGAATCTACAAAGGATATCAAATCAGGAAATACTTACAAACAGTGTTACTGGCCTCCGTGTCCCTATCGACAATTCTATGTTTTCTGAATGTGTGCTGATGTTGAAAAGCTTAACGTATAATTTTTAGTGAGTGCAGACCAAAGAGTCTGGAGAATACTCTACACTGAACAATGTGCCCTTGATGAAGCGTACATATACTGCCTCTAAGGAACTCATTTGTAGTGGTTATCTGAAATATCTCTTAAAACAAATACCATATCCCGTTTTCGAATTGATTATTTTCGAGTGTTCTTTTCTGGAGTGCGCAAGAAAATGAAGTGAGCTCTAATTTGGTAGCAGAAAATGAGGCAAACAATATATTTAGACGGCAGATCGAGAGGCCTACCACTACTTTATTTTGTGTGTCTGTTTTACGGCGGAATCTCTAAACGTGCATGTTTCACATTCTGGTGAGGTAGGGAAAGTTTCATACGCAAGAGGTTAGCATAAAAGGCCAGTAAATAAACAAAGATTGAATATATGTGATGAGTCGATTGTTGTGCATTCGTGCATTGTGAACATCCGGCCAAACAAAATCTGAATTAGCCATGTGATAATAAAGTTACAGGGTAGAGAATAACGCACTTAGTCTAGCATAACTTTCTCGCTTCGCCTTTCTACTCTTTTGGACATCCAAGTATTAAAGGTGTCACTATCTGTCATGAGCACACCCACTTTGGCATCCTAGCTAGACTAGAGCGAATAGGTCATCGTCAAGCAAACAAAGACCACGCAAAGACTTCTTAACGAGTCACTCGCGTCAGAGTGACGCTCGGTTGATCCTAGCGGCGGGGTGAAGGAGCGCTGGAAATGGTGGCCTAGGTCGCAGCACTGCAGGATCAAGGTGGCACCGCTTCGTGTCGCAGATGTCTGAAAAAAGTCACAGCTTTGCCGCAAAGGCGAAGCAATGAACGCGATAGCTCTAAATTGGAACGTCATGTGCAAAATGGCAAGCAGATTAAAACGTGCCCCGCGTTTCTCACGCACAAAGTACGCACGAAACATACCTATATGTACAGATTAACATGAATAAGCACCTCAGTTGTTACTTTGCCATGTCTGAAAAGTGCGCTTTTCTCGCAAACGGAGGCTGTGCAACGATTGCAGTGACCTTTGTGCGCTCGGTAACTACCAGAGAATCGTTCCAACTAAACTCATAGCCTAGCCAAGACGTACCATGCTTCCCACTGCAAGATAAGGATGCGCGATCGAGCGTACACCTCCTTATTCTTTACGCATCGAAAGTGCATGGCAGAGATAAGAGCCGCTGCGCCCTCACTGCGCCATCTTCCTGATAATGCTGAAAACACAATATTTCTCCTCCCCCCTAGATGCCCCCGAACATCGGTAAGCGGTAGATATGAATAGCTTGCCGTTTGAACGTTGAAGGAGTTGCCTCTTGGTGGCTCAGTGGTTAACCCCTCACATTCACGACGCGAAGGCCTCACTCTTGATTCCGCGTGCCAGTCTTTTTTTCTGGGACTTAATTTTTTCTTATATTTTCATGTATATATATTGATACTTATATATATACGGTGCATGACAAGGACACAGACGTCGACACCGATGCCGGTGGTGAAATCCAGCCGAGAGGGTCTAAATAATTGGTATTGCAATAAGCTGTGGTATTCACTCAATTTGATCTATTCTTGTTTGAGACACGTAAAAGACGGTGTCTTTTTATGGCCATTGCAAGGAACTTTGGTCACTGTGGAGCGAGTCAGTGAGTCTTTCAGGCATTAGTATACGTATTCTACTTCGCTTGGGCTAAGGACGCGGGCTCGCTTCCTCTCTGTTTGCCACTTCATTGACTTCAGCTGATGCGACGTACTCGAAAGCACAATTCCCAAGCTCGAAATAAATATTCTCTCATGCAATGTTTTCCTGAAAGTTTTCCAGTATGTCACTAAGTACCCTGAAAATAAACACACAGGAACAGGCATATTTTTGCATGTTCTTAGAATAGTTCACTCAGAATAAAATGTTCATCCGATTAGAGTATTTGAGTGGACCAACCGTTTGTCCGGTGAGGTGCAACTGTGAGGACTAACAGTTGCCTGGTAAGGTGGAAATGTCAGGACTAAATGTTAGTCCCTTGAGCCGGTTTGTTTGCACTGTTCGGCTTGGTGCCGTTGTGAAAGGTACCGTTACACAAAGGAAGTAACGGTTGTGGACGCCCCATTAGTCACCCCGCCACGGTGTTCTGTGACTAAAGTACTCGGCTGCTGACCCAAGGGTCGCGGCTTCAAATCCTAGCTGCTGCGGCTGCATTTACGATGGAGGCGGAAGTGTCGTAGGCCCGTGCTCTCATATTTGGGTGCACATTAAAGAACCCCAGGTGGTCAAAATTTCCGGAGCCCTCCAGAGCTATGGCGTCTCTCATAATCATATAGTGGTTTTGGGACGTTGAACCCCACAAATCAAATCAAATCAGCTGGTGAAGGTGGATGGTTGGGACTCGGTTTTCTGTGCCGCTTCAGTCGTCGCCCTTACAACCGGCTCAAATGTGTCTGGATGTATACAGCGAAGTCGAGTAGTTGCTGTTAGTATGGCGAACAGTGAAAGTCGGACCAATTTCAACAGATAAGCACGCCATTGACTGCCGTCGAGCGCAGTCAGCTGTCCTCACCTTATAACTGACAGTGACGTCATGGAGCTTCGACCAATCACAACGGCTGCCAGACTCGTGAGCGTGGCCGCGGCGCCTGTTGTTCGTTTTCGGCAAAATAGTTATTTACGTTGGTTTACCTAAATTTTCAACTTGACTTTCGACTTCACCGCACAAAATCGCGCATCATGACACCATATTCTCGTTTTTTAAGTGTTTTAGTGTCCATTTAAATATGTGAAGCGCACTGCAGTGGTCATGTCGAAAAGCGTTGTTGCGATATGATTTGCCACAGGTTCTACCAATCCCAGCTGGGCACACACAATTTCTCGATCCACTTGATCAGATAATGTTTGTTTATTGTCCTTACAAATAATTTGCTTTAACCTTACGTAGAGTTATGCATGCATGTTACGTGTTTTCTACAAAACCTTTCACTTGAACCAGAGCCATGGACGTCTAACTTTACACGAGAACTTTTGCAAAGTCCTGGACTGGATATCCTTGAACAGACACAAGAGCTTCTCTCAATGCTTGTGCTAATATATTCTCAGATATCTGTCTCTACACTATGCTATCTTCTTCGTTTCTGCCTAGGAAAGACAGAAACAGCTTTTACATCTCTCATCTCCTTGCACCTGACACAGTGAAACCAACCAAGGTTTTCCACGTGTACAATTGCAGGTAGGTATTCAAGGGGCTTACATTGCGGGTGTTCGTCGCCTTGCTCGTCTTTCCCCTCTAACCATTGCGAGTATTGACCGTTATGGTTGAACGCGTGCGTAGATGCAATGTATGCAATACAGAAAAGCAGAACAGCTGGATTCATATCAGAATATATCCGAAACTTATGCAACCGGGTCAGTCAGGTTGTAGAAATGTC
Organism: Rhipicephalus annulatus; assembly: GCA_013436015.1. Lineage (NCBI taxonomy): Eukaryota > Metazoa > Arthropoda > Arachnida > Ixodida > Ixodidae > Rhipicephalus > Rhipicephalus annulatus. Next base: position 709,622 of record WOVY01011529.1, on the reverse strand, counting down.
TCGCGGAAGTCCACGTGCAAGTTCTTTTTATATATAATCCTACGGTTAAACAGCCTTGTTACTCGTAGCTGCTTGACATGAGAATATTAATATTGTGACTCCTTCGTTAATTAAAAGTTGAAAAATATGCCATAAAACGCATCACTCTTTACACTATGTCTGTCTTCACCCTTTCAATGTTACGGCGTCGTTACATGAGATGCAGGTATTGTTTTAGTGAAATTCTATTGCGTTGAAGTAGTCCCGTGACGTCATACAGATCGGTGCACGTTGCTTGAGTTATTTTCGTGATCAGTAAGTACAGCCTTCACTGAGATATTGGTATTATGACCTTTACTAATACTAAGAAAGACTCTCTTATACTTGATGACTAACTATAGAACCAAATGAATATGGTCTGAAAGCACAGACTGGAATATCTTTCGCTGAGTAAGCATAAATTCCAAACTACGTCATTCATACGCTGTCAAAGGCTCGAAATTCTCTGTTACAGCTTCCACATTTGGAACAGTGGGAAAGTTTTTCTTTAAAGGTTAATTGTACACTTGTCAGTTTTAAGTAATGGGTTTCACAAATACATCGCCACAAAAAGTTTATGTTCATCTGCATTATTGCCAAGTTGATTTTAACATATGGCAAGCTATAATGTTCTGAGCTTTCGCACGTCTAATAAGCAAGTTTGCTGCTTAAGTAAACGAAGGCTAGAGTTAGTTTAAAATAATCAAAATACACATTTTTGATGTGCTACGTGACATTTTGAGTCATGTTCTTGTAGAAGTAAGCTCTATGCAAAGGTAATATGCAATGGGATATGCAAAAGTTGTATGCAATAGTAATGCACAGTCTGAACAAGAAAAAGCCTCAAGAACTCTTAGCTGTAATAATGAAATTATTTAAGATTCTTAAAGCGAAATTGCTAAAGATCTCTGAATCAGATAAACTTCGGAAGTAAGTTTTATGCTGACGAAAGTTTTTTTTTGCAGTATGCGGGAAAATAGTTAAAAAAATCTGAGTCACTTAAATAGTTATGCTTTGATGTGCATAGTTATGAAAATATTGCTGACCCAACCTTTGAAACATGTGTTCAAACAGCCTTGATTGGCCATATTTTGTATGCCGAACGGGCTCGCAAGATAAGGTTGTTCTCTTAGAAGACCGACAAGAGAAAACATTATTTGTATAGTTACATTACTACCTATAGAAATTTTATTGAGGCAATATAAGGTAGCACTATTCTTCCTAATGAATAAAGCCTAAAGGTAAAATACTGAAGAATACTTTTGCTAAAATTTTTATAGAATGAGAGAGAGAGAGAGAGAGAGAGAGAAAGGGATGTAGGAAAGGTAGGGAGGTTAACTAGACTTTGTGTCCAGTTTGCTACCCTACACATGGGGAGGGGGAGGGGGAGTAAAAGAGAGAAAAGGATAGACACATGTCACATGATACACACAATGCCGAGTTTCACAGGCGGTCCCTCAATGAAGTTGCTGACAAGTATCTCAGGAGGGCTCGTGTGGCTTTCTGTGCTGATGTGCTGCGGGACCAGGCTCCTAAGATTTTTGGTTCATTAAATGGCCGGTCATCGAGTCTATTCAAGGCACACTGGAGAGTCCGACGGTCTTCATCAAATTGGGCACAGTGGCACGAGAGATGTTCAATAGTCTCTATACAGTTGCAGCTTTCACACATGGATAAATCCGCCATGCCAATACGATGGCTGAATGGCTTAGTAAACGCTACCCCAGTTCACTTATAGAATAAGAGATTTGTTTTCAAGGGGGAAGTGCAATTCACATTAGGATGACGAGTTAATATACCTTTTTACATGCAATCATGTAATGACAGATATCAGCAAAGATTTGCCAAATACATATACAAACGTTTTTCCCATACTGTCACCAACACCAAATAAAAGCAAGTCACACAGAAGAGACCTCCCATGTTTGGAAATGTGACGAGAAATTAAAACTCAGAATGAGTGGCCAGACGGTGTTCTACGTGGTCCGGCAGAACCTTGACATTTCCCTATCATTCACTCTGTCAAAATAAGTTGTCAACATTTATGAAGATGTACTGATACGTGTGTGGTGATATTCTCTACTAATGATTTTGAAAGTTACCGTGGTCACTACCGTTAAAGATTCGGGATATCTAACGAATGAAGTAGTCAAGCATTTCACAACGCGTGATGGAATGAAAAGATCGGCAAAGTTCCTACAAAGGTAGCTCAAGGTATTTATTACCTCACTATAGAGCGTTATCGGACGTCATTTGGTGGCATCACGTTATGAGAGGTCGCAATGACATAAATATGTAGCTTAAATCTTGAAAAACACTAAGTGGCGCGTCGACGTCACATCGTGACGTCATCAAGTAAGGATGAGTTTTTGCTTTACTGGTCTTGAAGCCAATGGCGGCGACAATTCATAGTGGTCAGCAATCGCCTATCATTGCGGCATTTTTTTTTTGTTAGGTGCAAGTGTTAGGACGTGAATTGAGGTCTGCGTGAATATTATGCGGCGTGACGCATTTCAACACCCAGCCAGGTATGTTTCCTTCACTGACGTATCGGCATCATCATCACATGAAGTGACCGGTTGATATGCGGGATTTCAAGTCCCAAAACCATCATATAATTTCGATTGACTCCGTAGTGGAAAAATCTGAAAATTTCGACCATTTGGGCTTATTTAACATCACCATCATCAGCCTGAGTACACCCACTGCGACTAAATGGCTCTCTCATGTTCTAATGGCATATGTTAGGTAGCTTAGTCTCACATAAGAGCATACGTTTATGAAAGCGAGGACTTGGTATCACAGGTGTCGGTCATTGGCGTATTTTTCCGAGCTTGAGCAGCGCTTGCTTTCAGCTTTCTGAGTCATGCGATACAAGGGTGAGTCAACTGTATTAGATATGTGCATTTTATAGGTCGTGGTAGGTTGTATGGGCCACGCGTGAGGGAGGCTATTGGCGTCATGGCGTTCACGACATGCAGGTTATGTTACTGATGCCGTAACTTTTTATTTGTGTTTGTCGAAGGCTCATGCCTTACTACGTTAATATAAGTTTATACCAAGTTAAGCAGATGACAACAAGAGCGCCCGGGTACATACTGTGATGGATGGATGGATGAATGGATGGATGGATGGATGGATGGATGGATGGATGGATGGATGGATGGATGGATGGAGGATGGATGGATGGATGGATGGATGGATGGATGGATGGATGGATGGATGGATGGATGGATGGATGGATGGATGGATGGATGGGATGGAGGATGGATGGATGGATGGATGGATGGATGGATGGATGGATGGATGGATGGATGGATGATGGATGGATGGATGGATGGATGGATGGATGGATGGATGGATGGATGGATGGATGGATGGATGGATGGATGGATGGATGGATGGATGGATGGATGGATGGATGGATGGATGGATGGATGGATGGATGGATGGATGGATGGATGGATGGATGGATGGATGGATGGATGGATGGATGGATGGATGGATGGATGGCTGGATGGATGGATGGATGGATGGATGGATGGATGGATGGATGGATGGATGGATGGAATGGATGGATGGATGATGGGATGGATGATGATGGATGGAGGATTGATGGATGAGGATGGCATGGATGGATTGGATGGATGAGGATGGATGGATGGCCTGGACTGGAGGCTGGATGAACGGAGACGGACGGAGGAGGCGGGAGGATTGGGACGGTACGAGGACGGACGGACGGACGGAGGGAGGGAGGAGGGAGGGAGTGGAGGGAGGGGACGGACGGACGGACGGAGGGAAGGGAGGGAGGGAGTACATGCATTTGGTGAGCAATGAAAATATCCGTATTTAAATCGGCCAATACAAGTGATGAATAGGAACAGTTAACCAATGGGCATTCATCACGACGCAATAAATACAAAGATGTGGTAAGTGCAGCAGAAGATGACCACAGGACAAAATTTCTAAAGTTTCAGTCGTAGATCGGCATTAGCTTGCTCAGAAAAAAATGTGTTAAAGATTATCAGGAGAGGCTGTCGTCGCGCAACGGGAGTGAAATGCGCTTGATGATAATGACTACAGTATTGCGGAAGGAAGTAACTCGAAATCAAGACCGTGATGTATCGGGTGTAGTATGTAGTAACTGATGTAGGGTGTAGTATGTAATAACTGATGGCAGACTTTAATGCAAAGGTAGGGAAGAAGCAGGCTGGAGACCAGGCAGTAACAGATTTTGGCATCGGTACTAGAAACGCCTGAGGAGAGCTACTAGTAGAATTCGCAGAAAGCAATAATTTACGGATTTTGAATACCTTCTACCCAAAACGAGAAAATCGCAAGTGGACATGGAGGAGCCCTAATGGCGAAAATAAGACCGAAATAGACTTTATAATGAGTGCACACCCAGGCATCGTGCAGGATGTGGAAGTGGTTGGTAAGGTACGATGCCGTGACCATAGAATGGTACGGTTTCGAATTCGCCTAGACTTGAGAAAGGAACGACAGAAACTGATACGCAAGAAGGCAATCAATGAGCTAGCACTGAGAGGGAAAGTACAGGAATTCAGTCTCGCTTCAGAACAGGTACTCGGCTCTTAGTGAGGAAACCAACCTTAGCAAAGATACAATGAATGATAATCTGACGAGCATCAACACGGAGTGTGCAGTGGAAGTTGGAAACCGGGTAGTTAGACAGGACACTGGCAAGTTTACCCAGGAAACGAAGAATCTCATTAAGAAGCGTCAAATCACGAGTCTCAAGTACAACAGACAAAATAGAACTGGCAGAGCTTTCGAAGTTGATTAATAGGCGTAAGGTATCCGATGTAAGAAGGTATAACATGAAAAGAATTGAACACTCTCTGAAGAATGGAGGAAGCGTTCAAGCAGTGAAGAGGAAACTTGAGATAGGCGGAAATCGGATGTATGCGCTAAGGGACAAAGAAGGAAAAATAACTACCAATATGAATAGGATAGTTAAAATAGCGGAGGAGTTTTACAGAGATCTGTACAGTAGCTGGGACAACCACGACTTTAATACTATAAGAACAAGCAGTAACCCAGATGACACCCCACCAGTAATGATAGAAGTCAGAAAAGCTTTGGAGAGCATGTAAAGAGGCAAAGCTGCTGGTGTGGATCAGGTAACATCAGATCTGCTGGAAGATAGAGGACAGAGTGTGTTAGAAAAACTAGCCACCCTGTTTACGAGGTGTCTCCTGACGGGAAGAGTACCAGAGTCTTGGGAGAACGCTAACATCATCTAATTACTTAAGAAAGGAGATGACAAGGACTTGAAGAATGACAGGCCGATTAGCTTTCTCTCTGTAGTATACAAGCTGTTTACAAAGGTAATTGCTAACAGAGTAAAGAAAACATTAGAATTCAATCAACCAAAGGAACAAGCAGGATTTCGAACAGGCTACTTAACAATCGACCACATTCATACTATCAATCAGGTAATAGAGAAATGCTCATAATATAACCAACCACAATACATAGCTTTCATAGATTACGAGAAGGCGTTTGATTCAGTAGAAATATCGGCCGTCATGCAGACACTGCAGAATCAGGGCGTCGTGAAGTATATATAAACATCCTGGAAGAAATCTACCGGGGATCAATTACTACCATAGTGCTTCATAAAGAAAGCAACAGAATACCAATCAAGAAAGGTGTAAGGCAGGGAGACACAATCTCCCCAATGCTATTTACCGCGTGCTTACAGGAGGTTTTCAGAAGCCTAGAATGGGAACAGTTAGGGATAATAGTTAATGGAGAGTACCTTAGTAACCTGCGCTTCGCAGATGACATTGCATTGCTGAGTAACTCGGGGGACGAAACGCAACTCATGGTTACGGAGTTAGACAAGGAGAGCAGAAAGGTGGGTCTTAAAATGAATCTTCAGAAAACGAAAGTGATGTATAACAACCTCGGAAGAGAGCAGCGCTTCCAGATAAGTAATAGTGCACTTGAAGTTGTAAAAGAGTATGTCTACTTAGGGCAGGTAATAACCGCGGTGCTGAACAACGAGATTGAATGTAAGAAGAATAAGAATGAGGTGGAGCACATTTGGCAAGCACTCTCAAATTATGACAGGTAGATTGCCACTATCCCTCAAGAAGAAGGTATTAAACAACTGCATCTTGCCGGTACTTAGCTACGGAGCAGAAACCTGGAGACTTACAAAGAGGGTTCAGCTTAAATTGAGGACGACGCAGCGAGCAAAGGAAAGAAAAATGGTACGTGTAACCTTAAAAGACAAGATGAGAGCAGGGTGGATTAGGGAACAAACGGTGGTTAAGGATATCATAAATGGAATCAAGAAGAGAAAATGAACCTGGGCCGGGCATGTAGCGCGTAGACAGGATAACCACTGGTCGTTAAGGGTAACTAACTAGATTCCCAGAGAAGGCAAGCGGGTTAGGGGGAGACAGAAGGTTAGGTGGGCAGATGAGATTAAGAAGTTTGCGGGTATAAATTGGCAGCAGCAAGCACAGGACCGGTTTAACTGGCGGAACATGGGAGAGGCCTTTGTCCTGCAGTGGACGTAGTCACACTGACGATTATGATGATGATAATGATGAGGTAGTAAATGAATTTATACTGGGAAACGTGTAAAGTTGTGGATCAGAAAACACTGTTCACACTAATGCCGACTTTTTCTTATTCAAGAAAAGTTCTTTCTGTCCGATTTGTCTTTGTGGTTCAACTATGTCACTCAAATATGAAGGCGTTCTGAAAAACACTTCTAGCCCTCTTCATTAGAGCTTGACAAATATGCATTAATTGTTATCTCGAGGCTATGGCAGAGATGAATCATTGGCGCAGCCGAAAATATTTGCGCGTATTCTGTCATTTCTCTTACGAAGCAACAAGAACAGCTCTCAAAAGGGTGGCTTCAATAGCTGAAAGCATTACGTTTATAAAAGAGCAATTAGTGTGCTTCCTTTTTCTATTCTGCATATAGCAACGTCAGAGCTGGGATAATAAAAAGAAAAGCCTGCCGATGCGTCATGCAAGCGTCGTCTCTGACAGAAGCAACACTTGGGAAATTTTACGTCGATAAAGCAGCAGTTGCCAAGTGCAACATTTTCTGCCATCTATACTTTGTGGCATTTCAATAATTAGCACTAATATCTGTGCAGACGTCTACAACGCAGCCTCTATGCCTACAGCAATCGTTAAATATATGTAAATGCCAAATTACCATCGATTTGATACATTTATGTGTGTCGTGTGAACGAGAGCTCCGGCAGATTGTACAAAGCGTTGATATAAAGTAGTTAAAGACGTCACACTTAGCGCTCTGACATGTCTCTCACACGGATGCCCAAAAGTAATGCAAATATGTGCGCATCAAACACGAGCTAAATCTTGCGCTCGTCTCCTAACAAGCAAGAACTCTTTTCCTGTTCATAGGTGACATCTTTCGTCCAAGGCTATGTTACAACATAGTCAAATTTTGCCAACATTGCCACTTTGATGATATTCCTTGTAGGTTCCTATATATATATATATATATATATATATATATATATATATATATATATTGTTGTGGATCCCAGCGCTGATCACCAGTTGTCGTGACTCGGGTGCTGTGTTGTATCCCACCGCTGCCACCAGTTGTTGGGAATTCCACCGCTGATCACCAGTTGTGGTGATCCCACCGCTGTTCACCAGTTGTTGCGGGTCGGAAGGAAGGTCGCTGGAGGATACGAAAACAAAAACCCGGTCTCTTGTGGTAGCGTGGTGTAGCTTCGGGTTGAGGAAACAACCACTTACAAGATGGGGATACGAAAAACAAACAGGTTTATGGCACTATTTACAAATATTTACAGCATGAGGTTAAGAGTTCACAAACCACGAACGTGGTGGTTGAACCGCTACACAGTTCAGAGCCTTCACAAACTACGAACGTGATGGTTGAACCTTTACTTGGTTCAGAGCGACGTCCTGCACTCTGCGGCGCCGTTATAAGCCCTGTCGGGCTCCTCCTTCTTCAGTGGAACACCAATCACACACACACACAACAGGTGAGGAATACGAGCATGCACGGCGCACGTGAACATTCGATTTCGAGTCAAGATCACTGCACTTAAAGGTGGCGCCAGAGAGGCTCTTGCTCATCGTGTGTGTCACTGGTCGAGGGGTCTCAAGCTTCGGACAGCAGACATCAAACGGTCCGCCAATCTATCCGCTCAATTAGCAGGGCACTTTGTGGCGGCGGTTGCCGTTTCTTCAAAGGAATACGCTGTCTTTGTTGTCCCCTCTGGAACGGCTTACAGCTTCGTGGCGACACGACGTCTCATCCGCCGGCTAGCAGGGACAATACCTGGCGGGCATAGGCATCCGGCGAGTCGGCTACTTGTTTGAGGATTAAAAGACGCCGCTCCCCCGTCAGCTCTCGACGCTGGTTCCAAGAAAACCTGGGTTCCAGGCGTGGGAACGCGGCCCGGCTACGCTTCTCAGCGACAGCATGGCGCCTACCGATGGCGGTCATAACAATATATATATATATATATATATATATATATATATATATATATATATATATATATAATATGCGCTAACGAGTGAGATAGGCTTGCCCCCCTCCCCCCAATCGCGAAAGAGTTGGTATGCCACTGTCCATAACTTCTCCTGCTGCTGTGAAGGTATAACGAAACAGTTCCACAAAACTCGTCTGGGACAACCAGAAATTGTTGCAAGCAAGTGACAGAGCGGGTTTGTTAGAAGAAGGCAATAGGATTGGCCTGAAATCTAAGCTGATACTATGCACTTGCGAAAACGGAAAACGAAGAAAATCATGACAATAATGAACAGACTGAAAGAGAGAACGCGTATGTACAATAACCACTTAACACCACGTTTTTTTTTCCTTAAAGCGTGGTGTTCGAGGCAATACTTCACAGAAAGTTTATAAATGGTCTTAATGCAGGTGTTGCTAGGGTTTCGGCTTAAACTACTTGATTCATGCAGACAGCAGTAAAAAAAAAAAGACAGCGAAATTCAGACGAGACACACAAGATCAAGCCCTGTTGTGTCATCTTCACCTTGTGTGGCCTGTCAGAATTGTGCACTTTTTTTTTCTCCGCTGCGGGTAAGGGTTCATCATGGCTTATCGTACACTATAGAGAATAACTTAGTTCAACTGAGAGTTTTACACCGGTGCCTGACAACAACGTTGAAGCCAGCATCTTTTGTTCGGACACACCTAGAGGACAGTCACACGATAGATCGATTAGTGTATCATCCGATCGGCGGCGCATTGAGTTCAGGCTGCCCGCACAGAGGATAGCGAGCAAGTGCCATTAGCGAATGCGAGGCCTATATAAATCTGGCGTAACAAACTAGCGTGGCTTCACTTCAATTTAATGGTAAGGTAAAAGCCGTGCGAGGGTCTACATCTCGCAGACACCAACGTGAATTGTCCGAGTTGAAGTATGTTCTGCGCTCTTTCAAAAGCGATTTCACTAAAAAGAACACATACCTTCACAAGCATAAAATTTTAACCTGAACAGCGCTGTAACATGGTGCAGCTTTTGTTGAAACGTCAGCTAGCTCATTGCCAGTCAAGGCACGGTATCCTGGCAGCCATTGGAGGATGATCTACTGACAAATTTTTTCCCTGACATTGAGTACAGTTGTTTCGGAAGTCAATATAAACGTTATCACATTTTTGAACGTGAATCATGACTTTTCAAAGCACAATATACGTTAGAGAGTATTCTCTTATTGGACATAAATCACAACCCCTGGCATACCTAAACACTTGCTTTTCGATTATCAAACGCTAGATGCGGTGCACTTTTTGAATAAGTAGTAAATGTAAGAAAAAAAAGTGATGCAGTGATCACACGCACACACATCTTTAATTTCTTTTTTCCACACTAGAGTGCAATGTTTAGGCATGAATACTCACGTGCTCAAATTACACATCAGGTATCTTTTTTGTATAGGTTCATAAATGTCATTAAATAATTGATGTAGTTCACGTTGGTGGCATGGACCACATGACTGATGAGGCACTCAAAACAAAGTGGATGTGGATAATGTTGAAAGAAGTATATCGATGCTTCCCGCAGCCAGGCAATCAAGAATGTGTGAGTGCGAAATTCCCCCCCCCCCGCTCGCCCCTCAAATGTAGCGCCTTCTGCAAAAGCAGACACTCAATTTGTATTTCTGCGAAAGTTTCTCTACAATAACCGGCGCCCTATACAAAGGTTGCCACTAGCACAGACAGTTGGGAGAGTTGATCAAAATTTTTGTTCATGAAAAACCGCGAACACTCCAACGCTCACAAAAGTGTCGTTCTGTCTCCTTTATGCCTGTGTGTTGCAACTTTTTCTTGATCTTTTTTTTAACGTGATAGGTAAACACCAGCCAAGAGTTGGAGCAAAAGCAGAACCTTAAGAAGGCTGAATTATGGAAAGGCCATAACCATGCGGCATGTTTAGCCAGCATAGAATCAGCATCCTTATATATGACTGACTCTTTGGCTGCTTTCATCTACCACGAATGTTTCTAAACTCTACGTTAGACCACATGCTCTGGCAGTGCCCATCATTACGCAGTTTTCAACACTTAACCGTAGGGTAACGGAGCTCTGCGCTCAGGAGCTCAGAACTTGCACCTCAACTCTGGACCACCCAGAGGGCCCACGACGTGGTGGTCAGGCTCGGCCTACCCGCTCCGACATGGGAGCGGCCAGCTGCTCTCTCTCCTTGAGGTAGTGTTCCTCAAGAACTCAATAAAGATCTATGTCTGTCTTCTCGGAAATGATATTTAGGTGATAACAACGCTTTCACAAATGTGAAACGCTACGCGACAAATACTTTTTAGTCCCACAAAGGCTTTTGAGAACGTATTTGCTGCAGAATGTGACACGTACCTTAAAAGGCACAGTTTGTCGTGCTTTCTTGTCATCCGTGTTTCAGGACTCGGAAAATGTCAACTACAGTTGTTGGAACACGCCGCTTTCGATTCAAAACTTATGCTCCCATTGGTACGGTAAGAAAGTGCAAATAACTTCACGAACGCAATGATTATCGTCCTGTTTGAGACGTAGTAGCATGCTCTTCTAAGTGCATTGCTCGCAGACTGAAAATTTATAGCAAAGGAATGCGCGTACTCTCAATGTTTAACCAGAGAAAGCTTCGCCGAAAAGAGTTTGCGACCTCGACTTCTGACCAACCCCCGTAGTATAGTAATTAAAGCAATTGGCTGCTGACCCACAGGTCACAGGATTGAATCTGGGCGCCGGTGGCGCACTTACGATGTTAGAAAAACTCCTTGAGGCTTGTGTGCTTAAATTTAGAGCACAAAGAAAACCCTACGTTGTCGAGATTTTCGTAACAGTCTTCCACGTCGTCTATGGTAATCATGTGACGCTTTGTGACGTTGAAACGCAATTATTATTACCTTGATTTGTTAGGTAGCTGTGTGAGACCATGGATGCAATTGTTGAGTGTTCCGACGGAACCATGGACAAAAAAAAACATTTAAGGCCCGTGTACTTAGAAGTGAAGACGGGTAAAGGACCATAGAAGAGCGAAAATTTCCGCAGAACTCTACCAAAATATTTCTGTTAATCTTATCAATTTGTGACCTTAAACATCCTCCAATTTATTTACTTGGCCAGGATCTACGTGAGTGACTTTGCCCACACTACCCACTTTGCCCACACTACTGGTTTTCAAAAGTTTTTAAACAAATGATTAAAGTAGCAATTGCAAAATTCTGCTCTAAAAATGATATACTTACAAATAATCAATACGGCTTTTAAAGAGGAAGTTCTAGTGAAGTGGCACTAAAAATATGAAAGAAAAATTCATTCAGAATTTTGAAGACAAAATGTTTACTCTTGGTATGTTTCTGGACTTTAAAAAGACTTATGACTCCATAAGCATCAAGTCTTATTGAAAAAATTAAATGAATATGGTATTAGGGGACTTGCGCTTGATCTGATAAGTAGTTATTTGGCCAACCACTACCAGTACACAGACGCCCATAAATCAAATTCAGTTTGGGGGGAAAATAAATATGGCGTTTTTCAGGATTCCAGTCTTGGACCACTTCTTTTTTTATTATAATAAATACTGTAGAAAATGTTCCCTTCACGCTCGATAAAATACTTTACGCCAATGACACGAATGCATTCTTTTCGGGAGAAAAATTAGACATTCTTCAGTCCAAGGCTTTATTAAATGGCTCAGTAATCTGTCCGAGTGGCCTACTGTAAATCAGCTGGAAATAAATACCGAGAAAACCAAATGTATAATTTTTTCGCTCACGAAATAAATCTTTAAAGAATGACTTCTACTTGGAATTTCACGGTGAAGTCATTAGGCTCGTAAAAACACATGAATTTCTTGTTGTTATTTTCGAAAAAATCTCAGCTTGTCCCTTCATGTTGACAATGTTACAAGACGAATCTCACAATAATTAGTTATCATAAGTACAGTAAAACAACCTTCGCCGCTGTACTTTACAATTCAACTACTATATTACGCACTAGTTCATTCCCGTTTGCAATACTTCCTCCTTGTTGGGGAACAAAAACAAAAATATGAACAAGCTACGTACCGTACAAAAACATATTCTGAGAGTGATTGAAAATGTACCTTATATTACTCCCTAGGCGCCACTTTTCAAGTCAAATAATATATTAACAATGCAACGCATAGTAAAAAAGAAGATATGCATTACTATATTTTAGAATATAGACTTATGCCAGGTTAAATCTCATCAACAATTTATTTCGAAGCGATACAATCCCGAAACAAGAACAATCATGGATGACAAAGGTTTTACATGGACTAATTATGACATGCAGACACATTCTTACACAATAGCAGACTTCCTAAATAATCATCCTGCCGTTATGAATATGATACAAGAAACGATGCACATGAAATGCTTCAAAAGAAAGGTAGCCTCATACCTTTTGTCAATACAAAAATAAACTTTTGTTTAATTTGTGTTTTTGTTTTATGCTGCAAGCCGCATATGCATTTCTCTTACGCTCCTATATGTATCAAGTGAAGTTGTATAATTGTATTCATCTTGTATCTAAATATTACTAAGTATGTATTGCATATGTATAATCTTGTGTATATATTATTCTATGCATCTGAAACGGCCTCTGTTGTTTGAGTTGTCTAGATAGGGATGTGACACTCAGTCAGGCATTTGTGACTTTTTCACGCCCTTCTAGACACGACAAATGTATATTTGTTATTTGTTGGAGCCTGACATAAAGATCTATAGCTATCTATGCAATGAACACCTTCTTTAAAAGAGTACAAAAGACCGCAATCAGACACCACTCGATAACCTCTGTCCGGCTTTCGGAAGCCATGCGCCTCGTGTAGTTGCCATATTAAAGTGCTTTCAAGCGCATAAAGCTCCGATAATAGGTGATTGATTTGCTGAAGCATCATGCGGTTCACCGACGATTCGGCCCTTAATGACGTAAAAAATAAACCGTAGTTTTTCGACACGAAAACTTCCTCAAAAAGAGCAACTCAACTTCTGCGTGGCCCTCTCCTACGGTGATGCTAGATGAGGATTCTCTGAAGCTGTCCAAGAGAATATTGCGGATATGCCCAGTTTTGCCAGAGTTCTATGTATTATGAAATAGCCTTAAGGAATTTCCAAGCAAACCGTTTTGCACATAAGCATTCGCTACTTGGTTATGGGGATCTACAACAACAGTTTTGCGAATGTTTCAAAGTATGTCAAGACGCAATTGGCAAGTATTGCATCGAATACATTTATTGCATGCAGCAGTATATTCTGTGTGTATCTTCAACAGTTGTTGCCTAAGCATCATGTATCGAATCGCGATACCGATTCAAGATTTAGAGATATATGTGCCCTGCTTAGACTGCCCCTTCCTATGTGCACGCAACTGCTGCCCTTACCGGACACACGTGAATCCACATTGTGCCGGTTGGCTAAAGTGAAACAACGACGCAAAGGGAATCACTCGCCGAATGCATCGCATGCATCGACTGCTGTATGGTACAAAATAGCTGCTGAAAGTTTCAATTTTATCTCTCTGGCTTTCTTCCTTCCGGCCATACGTCACAGTTCAAAATTTGCCTTCAAGAGTGCGTACTGCATCTACCACGAATGTTTCTAAACTATTCTCCAAAATAATCATTAATTGGTAACAATGGTTTTACAATGCAAAACACATGCGACAAATAATTTTTAGTCCTGCGAACGCTTTTGAGAACGCATTCCCAGCAATATTAAGCTCGTACCTTAAACGGCGCATAGAGTGGCATTGTGTGTTCTTTTGTGGTCCGTGTTTTTCACTCGCCCAAAGAGCGGTGTGGATATTGTATTTTAAACAATGCTCCAGGTGCTGTCACAAAACGGCATTACCTTGATCAGAAACAAAATGGGCTAAAGAATATCGGGAGACGCTCTCGTCGCACAACGGGAGTAAAATGTGCTGATAATGACATTAACTAAAGTATTGCCGAAGGAAGTAACTCGCTTTCAGGACCGTGATCTATAGGGTGTAGTAACTGTATTCATATTGAGAAACATGCTGAGTTAAGCAACGGAAAACACTGTTTATATTTTTGATGATTTTAAAAAATTCTTTCTCTTATTTGTCTTAGTCATTCAACGATGTCACTCAAATATCAAGGTCTTCTGAAACACACTGCTAGTTCTCTTCATTACAGCTTGACAAATATGCATTCATTGTTATCGCGAGGCGATGAAAAAAATGAACCGCTGGCGCAGTCAAAAATAACCGCACATATCATTTCGTTTCACTTACGAAGCAGCAAGAACAGCTCTCAAAAGGATGGCCTCAATAGCTGAAAGCATTGCGTGTTCTTAAAGGGTAATTATTGCGCTTTTTTTTCTATTCTGCATAAGCTCAGAGCTGGAAGAAAAAAAGAAAAGCCTGCTGATGCGTCATACAAGCGTCATCTCTAATAAAAATTACTTAGAAAATTTTACGTCGATGAAGCAGCAGTTGAAAAGCGCAACGATTCCTGCCATCTAAACCTGGTGACATTTAAATAAACACTAATATCTGTGCGAACCTCGACTACGCAGCCTCTCTGCATCGATCGTTCAATAAATGTAAATGCCGAATTACCAACGACTTGATAAATTTATGTGAGTCGTGCGAACAAGACCTCCGGCGAAATCTACTAAGCGCTGATATAAGGTATAGTTGAGCACGTCACACTTGACGCTTGTGACATGCCTCTCAAACCCGCGATATCAGTCGCCGTGCGAGCGGTGAGGGAACGTAATTTAGCAGCGCTTGTATGCCGGCCGTGACTCGTTCTCTTGCTTGGGCATAGATGACGCTAAAAGCGAACATGCTTTGTTCACTTGTCGGTTGATGGTGCTGTAGGCAGCCGCCGCAGAACGCAGGCCACGCGTTCGCGTGTTCCCTTTCATAAATGATGAATGAGTACAGTGGCCAAAACAAGGTACCGAACCCATTCTCAGTGTATTTTAATGCTTCACGCGGCTAATATATCAGCGTTTAAAAGGCAATAATCGTTTTGGGGGTATGACGCATGAAACAGTAATATTTGGAGACACGCCGCAGTGAATTAATTATGAGCATCCTCGGGGCTAATTGCGGCTGCATTTCCGACGGAGGCGGAAACGTTGTAGGCCGGTGTGCTCAGATTTGGGTGCACGTTAAAGAACCCCAGGTTGTCTAAATTTCCGGAGCCCTCCACTACGGCGTCTCTCATAATCATATGGTGATTTTGGGACGTTAAACCCCATATATATATATATATATATATATATATATATATATATATATATATATCTCGGGGCTAATTGTGACCGTCAGCATGGTTATTTTGATCCACCCGTCTTCTTAATATGTCCTGAAATTCACTAAGTTTGTTGTAAATGCGTATTACAACGCGTGTAGCCTTTGCCTATGGTTAATTAGCTTGTATTTCTCCGCTTCGGCAATATCAGAATGACGTGTTGATATCTCGGTTGCGTAATTTAAAACAAAATGTACTTTCTTGATCTATTAATTTCTTCTGCGCCATTTTTCAGTTTAACCATAATACGTCGACACGATTCCTCTCATAAATTATCAGAATCGGAGTCACACACTATTTTGGATTATTCAACAGCTGAGTAGCGAAATGGTAGTAACAGAACACGAAAGGTAGTAACGGCTGCAGTCACTACCTCTTTCATTCCAGTAACCAACTGTTTACTAATGTATACGTAGTAAACAGGTCACAAAAAGTTAGTAACTGTTGTTCCTGGTAACTGTTTACTAATGGAGATAGTAAACACGTAGCAAAAAGGTAGTAACCGCTGCAGCTGCTACCTATTTGCTTGCAGTTGCTACCTTTTTACTAACTTTTCTGAGGAGTGCAGGCGCATCTCGAACGTGCGGGTTCGGCGCCATACCCTAGTATAATAAAAAGTACAGCCCCTGCACGTTGATCTAGGTGCACCGTAGTGTGACCAAATTCATACGAAGTGGCCCCATTCACCCAATATCCTATATACGCGTCGCATATCATCGTATATGCGTCGTATATCCTATATATTTCATCCTATATATTTCATCCTATATATGCATCGTTCTCCCATTAGCTATATCTTGCTATTTGAACAGGTTGCTTTGCTTCTATACTTCTACTTCTAGATATGCCATATGTATGCTTTGTTTTCCTTTTCTGTTAGCTTGTCTGCCTTACGGCCCCAATCGTCGTTGTGGATTTGAAACTGTGTAGCTTGCCGTCTCCATGCGCATTATGATCTCGGTATACTGTAAATAGTGTATACTTTGTTACCGCCAGAGAAAGCCCAGAAGTTAATTTTCCAACCAGCCCAGCTTGTACACCAATGCAAGATGGAATGAAACAAGTGTTTACCTAAATACATATCTTGGCATACCACACCGTTTACCTCCTGCTCATCCTGTTTAACGAGCTTTTGAATTCATAATACGAATGTTCGCAAGACCGCAGTCTTAATTGCCCTTCCCGTGACTCCAGTACAATACTTAGGGGTTTGAATTATTATTTTTGTTTTTTTTCGCTGCATTTGTTGAAAGATATATTTTCCAACGTGTAGTCAGAGTAAGCCCTCTTATTGGTACCTACTTATGGGGGCTTCATTCCAAATTCTACCTAATGTATTCCACTTGAATCTACGGTTATCACAAGGTGATTTGCAAAGAGCTGATTGTATGTATGTGCTTTAGTATACAGTACGAAACGTTCTGCTTAACCCTGTAATAGAGCGCGGGACACAGGTGCTCCAGTTTTCCGTCTCCATAGGAAAAAACAATCCTCCAATATTATTCATTGCAATTAACGCGACTCATGTCTTGCCCAAGTCTTTGTACTCTCCAGGAAAATAGTGTGACCAGGCTTTCGAAGGAACGACGTACTTGTACAATGAGTCTTGAATTTCGGTCAAGTTTTTATGAGAGCTTAATTTTCCTCGTTTTTGATATAGAACCCGCAAAGAAAATTCCGGACATTCTTCTCTTTTGCGTGTTCTTGTGACCACCCGGGGTTCTTTAACATGCATTCGAACCTGAGAGCACACTGGTCTACCGCATCTCCGCCTCCATCGACATTGCAGGCGCCGTTGCTGGAATTCGATCACTCGACCTGCGGGTCAGCAGCCTAGTTTACTCACACGTTCACCCCCACGTAATCGAACTACCGGGCCCTCCACTACAGTATCTCGCCGTCATATCGCGTTTTTTGAATGCAAAACCACTAACAATTATTAGAAGTAAAACCGCTTTCTGTGAAGCCAGAGAAAACTACATAGTACAGAAAATCTCGAAAAACTCGGAGGTAAATGAACCTACGGTACAAGTGAAGAAACCTAGAGCTAAACATTGCCAAGTGGTACCATTCGACTGTTAGGTCATTAAATGTACGCCAACCCCTTGAATATCTGCCATTGGTGGAGCCTTTCGACACGGTAAAAAATTGTCCGACTCGTGCAAGGCTGGGGCAGAGGAAAGCTATAGTCGGCACTGGCTGGTCCAGGCTCGACTTTAGGCACACGTTAACTCACACAGCCATGCACAAAGTGCTTAAGCGTTGACATTGCGATTCACGAGTATTGGCTGTGTATCGATCGGGCTCCCTTGCTAATCACTTAGCAATCGCAGCACCAAGTACCTTCTTTCTGTAAATAAGTGATTGGCCTGATTTGCATATGGTTGCAATTGCTGAGTGTTCGGTGGAACCATCGTCAAAGAAAACATTTAAGGCCCGTGTACTTGCAAGTGTTTACGGGTAAATGACCACGAAAGAGCTAAGTCTCCGAAGAATTATACCGGGCGTTTCTTTGTATTCTATCTCGATTTGGGGACGTAAACCCCGCTCCAATTTTAATTACTTGGCCAGGATCTTTGCGAGCGGGTTCGCCCAGACAAAGCAGAGTCGACCCGCTTCCGTCAGTAAAATGGCGGCAGTACTTTTTTGTAGCCATAACGAAGCACCGAGGCCGAAATTGATTTGTTATCACGTTATCGCAATCCGCGGGTTCACCGAAAACGCGCCTTCCGCGACACGCGATCACGTGTTCAACTCGGTGCGCCTGACCGAAGCTGTCGATCAGCATTCGGTCGTTTTTCACTCGCCCAAAGTCCGCGGCGGATTTCGTATTTCAAGCGAAGCTCCGGTTGCCATGGTTACCGGAGATAAGCCTGTCTCGTCTTGAAAATTTCGTCGGGACTTCCATAGATATCGGCAGTTTTCGCCGGGCTGAAGCGTGCGCGCCGTTAGTGTAGTGTGTCTGGTCGCCAGCGTTATCACACGCGGAAGCCGAGATTCGGCGCCATTTGCCAGCGCGCGTGTCTTACACCGGAGGTCGACATGAAAAGGAGCGCCATTTCGTCTCCATCGCTTTTGTGAGCTTCGCCGCTAACGAGTGAGTTGTCTCGGGATTGCACTTCTCATTAGCCGAACAAGTGTTTAGAGCTCGGCGAGTAGGTGCGGTTTCGTCTTCTAGCAAACTGCGCAGCAGACAACGGAATCAAGGATGAGTCTCGTTTCATTCCTTCCGTGTGTCACACCTGTTGCGCAGTTATCTAGAGGAATCTCGATGGTGTTAGAAGGAAATAGCCAACTGAAGAAATATATCTTCAGATGAATTTCGAAGTAGGGTTCGAATACTGATTCCGTTAGTCTCTGTTGGAGGTGAGGTTGCCCTCACCAGTGTAAGTTAGCGTGTCAGGCAGGTGCATAAAAATATTTTACCGGGGGGGGGGGGGGAGGTGAAGACAGAAGGGAGCTCAAGCCCCCTTGGATACGCCACTGTGGGCGTGAGGAAGTATGGGTTACCTCAATTAGCTACGCCACAGGCTTTTGGTGCATCACTACATCTAACCTGGAGCATGTGGGTTTGTCTCCAAGCCCGAGTGCTTTGAAGCGTGTGAAAATCCCCTGCACGTTGCTATAGTTGAACCATAGTTGAATCAAATTTATACAATATTTCACCATTCTGCGCGTGCCATAATCATGACGTATTTCAGTGCTAGCTCTTTTAATGCAAAGCATTTCTTAACGCACTTCAGCACCTTTGAGCGTATCTATCTAGCCGCCAACGACTTTTAGCTCTCCTGGCCGTTTGAGAATGGTATCGACACCAAACTTGGTATGACATAACAAGACTATATGACGAGCACATTTGACTAGTCATAACATGAAAATCATGACATCTTTGTCATGAATGTCATGATTTACATATCGTGGTCTTGCTGCTCTTGCAGTGGTTTTGTTCACATTACATGTCGCACAACTGGTATGGTATGACATGATTGCATTGCGAACACAAGTGAGAGACCCTGACATGAAAATCATAATATGCATGTCATGTAACATGACTACATGCCACGCTCATGATGCGCTCTCGGCCATTTCGCTAGCGTCACATGTACCAAACTTGGTATTATGGTACGTGAATCGATGACGAAGGTATATCCGACTTGTGGAAACTTGATAATCATGAGATGCGTGTCATGTAAGAACATAACTACATGCCACGCTCACGACGGGCTGGCGGCCATTTCGCTAGCTTCACTTATACGATTTTGGCCTTACGGGACGTTAATAGATGACGAAGGTATGAGACTGGTGCAAACAGGATAAACATCAGATGCGTGTCATGTAACATGACTACATGCTACACTCATGATGCGCTCGCGGCCGTTTCGCTAGCTTCACATATGCCAAATCTGGTATTACGTGACATGAATGGATGACGATGGTATGTGACTGGGGCAAACATGATGTTCATGAGATGCGTGTCATGTGAAAATATGACTACATACCACAGTCAAGACGCCAATACATACACTTCGACGTCAGTGTTCGTTTCGTCGCGTCCCGCCGGCGTTGCCACGCAAGGCGGCGGTCCTGCCACACATAGTTTCCCACAATACTTACTAGAGGGAACTCTGGCGCTAGTGTCCAAGGGAGCTGCAACGCACAGCGCTTCAGCGAGCATGGGAATGATGGGTAGTACGCACATTTGTCTAATATTAGTACTTCTGGCCTGCTTTTGGCTCCGTGTGTGTTCGTGTGGCATGAAGCTGTTTTCTTACAAAACAAGTATTAGCAAATGTTCAACGGTTGCGCTTCACCATTTTATTTTTTTAGACTTACTTTCCAAATTGGCTCACGAAGTTCAAAAGGGTTCAATCTTTCTTTCAAAACAAAGCCTAAACACAGCATTAAACGAAGCCGCAAGTATGATTCGCCGCCCACAAGTACGATGACTAGGCAAATGTGTGTACTACCCATCATTCCCATGGTCGCTGAATGATCGCAGTGCCAGAGTGCCCTCTAGTTAATTTTGAGAAACTCTATGCTGCCACATACCCGCAGGCACGCGCTGCGTCGCTTTGACGCATGCGAGTTTCAGCGCGTACGGCGTCCCTCCGTCTCGAAAAGAGGCAGACAAAGTGCTGTCTGGATAACGCATTGGCGCCAAATGCAGCATATCGCATTTCGCGCCTGTTGCCGTCGGGCCGTGATGACATGACACTGGTCGTGCCGATCGCACTTGGCGTCAGACTGTAGAGTGCTCGCGTTTTCCTAACGTAGCATCGCTGTGCCCGGCGTGCGCGCACGTCAACGTTACGTTAGAGTACATTGGGTCCTTCATGGCGCACTCGAGGCCGTTCCGCTAGCCTCACATATACCAAATTTGTTGTTACGTGACGTCAATGGATGACGAATGTATGACTGGTGCAAACATGATAATCATGAGACGCATGTCATGTAAGAACATGACAACATACCACGATCATAGAGTGCTCGCGGCCATTTCCCTAGCTTCACATATACTAAATTTGGCATCACGTGACGTGAATAGATGGCGAAGGTAGACAAATGTAAACATCATAATCATGACACGAAAGTCATGTACGGCATAATGCACGTCCACCTCTTAACGTTGTGGTGATTTGAAAGTGGCATATCAACCTTTCTCATTCGTTCTGCGCATATCATCAATTCCCACTGTACGTGGGATCTGCCTATTTTATGTTCTACAAGTGCCTGCTTTGTGTTGCGCACTAATGTGGAAGTAATGGATTTAGGCAAAAGGTAGGTTTTTGTGTTCTTTGGTTTATTTCATTCTATACATGCAGTATGTCTCAGGTAACTTTAGCCAGAGCTCAAAAATATGCCGGCACACAAAATTACGACGCGACAAAATGCATGTGCTCACCGTTGCCTGGAGTTGTTCAGAACATATTTGTGTTAACTCGCACGTTACCTCACACACCCATGCACAAGATGCTCACGCGATCACATTGCGATTCACGAGTAGTCGCTCATTATCAATCGGGTTCCCTTGCGAATCGCTTAGCAAGTGCAGCACCAAGTACTTTATTTCTTTAAATAAGTGATTGACCTGATTTGCATGTTTGAGGTTTGATCTCGATTAGCTTGCATCCTATGTTAGCGTAAGCCAATGTTGGTAAGTAAGTGAATTAGTACTATAATTAGGCTCAGCTTTCGCTAGCATTAGGTTAGGCTCCACACATCCTACGTTGTGCGGCATGGCTGGGTGTACAATAATTCTCAGCCCCATGTGATGAACAATGAAAATACATAGGTATCTGCATGCCAAGACTACGATGTGAATCCAAGGCCCGCTGTAGATAAGTGCGTTAGTTTAAACCACCTGGTATTCTTTTACGAGCACTGATGTCGCATATTACACGGTCGTTTACCGTTTTGCCTCAATCGAAATGCAGCCGGTACGGAACCTTTACTTTTCAGGTAACATGCTGCCAATCTTTGTATAGGCGCTGTACCAACATGGTGTATATCTACACTGTCTCCAGGGCCACCATAGTCCTCCATAAAAAAATATGCTATAAGTTTTTTTAGGAATAACATTGTAAAGCACGGAGCTGTGTGTATATGATCTTTGCACTGTAGTAATATTGCAAGACGAGCTAGTTGGTATGAGTGCATGGTAACTTATTTTTGTCGCTCACTGACACAGGGACAAAGGCTGCAACACCAGCGCTTGTTATACCCTGATCAGCGCTGGTGTTGTACCCTTTTTTTCTTTGTCCATGTGAGTGTGCGCTAAAAAAATAAGTTACGATCTTTCCACTGTTATTCACCGCATTAGACATTAAACCGCTTGGCGGCCACGCAGTTCATGGAATCGAATCCCGGCCCATTTGGCCGCACTTACGTAGATGGCGAAAATTCCCGAGGCCCATAAGGTTAGATTTAGGAAGCGTTCAAAACCCTGGGTTGTCAAAATTTCATGAGGTGTCCTCTTCGGAGTTTATGATATGAGGTCTTGGGATGTTGAAACCCAACAAACGTTATTGTCACCTTGTCTTCTGGGCTAGCTGTGAGACCACGAATGTCACTGTTCAGTGTACCAACGAAACTATCGTCAAGAAAAATGTTCAATACCCATTACTTAGCTGTGATTGTGGTTGTTGGATTATGGAAGAGCGAAATTTACGGAGCATTCTACCAAGGCGTTCCTCGTAATCTTATTATGATTTCGATATGTTAATAACCCTCCCATTCTAATTACTTTGCCAGGACCCACGCTAGCGGGTTTGCCCAGGAAAAGAAGAGACAACCCGCCTCCGTCAGTGAAATGGCGGCCGCACTTTTTTTCATTGCCACAACGAGGCTCCGAGGCCCCAAAAGATTTTTTTTTCACGTTATCGCAATAGGCGCAGCAATGAAAAACCGAATTGCGTGACAGACAAGCTGTCGATCAGCAATCAGACGTTTTTCTCTCGCCTGAAGTAGTGTTATGAATTTCGTATTGTAAGCAAAGGTCCGGTTGCTATAGCTACCGGAGATATAAACATGTCTCGTCTTGGAATTTTCGTCGAACCTTATATATGAGAAGCTTTCGCCGGGCCTAAGTGCGTGTGCCATTGCTATACTGTGTCTGTTTGACAGCGTTCGTGTGCAAAAAATATTCAACGCCATTTTGGCCAGCGCGTGTGTTAAGCCGTGGTCGACATGGAAAGCTGTGCCATTTCATCTTCACCACTTTTTCGACCTTCACCGCTAACAAGTATCAGGATAGCAATTCTCACTAGCCTAGCAAGTGTTGAAAGCTCGGCTAGTATAGGTACCGGTTCGTCTTCTAGCTAATTGCGCAGCAGGCAACGGAAGGACAGATGAGCACTTGTCTGTCTCGTTTCGTTCCTTCAATGTATTACGTCGACTGCACCTTTATCTAGAAAATAAATCTCGGTAGTGTTCGTAGCCAACAGAATAAATAGGTATGTTGAGGTGCTTGTAGAAGTAATGTTCGAATACTGATAACGCCATTCTCGCCTAGAGGTGACGTTGCGCGCACGGGTGCAAGTCAGCGCGTTAAACAGAGATGTAGCACGAACGTGAAATATTACGCTGAGGAAGGGGGATACGAAGAGCCAGAAGAGGGTTAAACCCCTCTTGGATACGCCACTGAAGGCTTGAATTATGAGTTACCACAATGGGCTATGCCACAGAATTTACATGCATCGCTGCATCTAATGTCGAGTGCGCGGGTCCCAGTATTTTGAAGGGGGCGATCAGCACCTGCACGTTGATTTAGGCGCACCGTAGTTAATTAAATGTTGAACAAAGTTCTCTGTTCAGCTTGCGTCATGACGTATTTTCGTGCGAGCTGTTCCTTTTTTCTAAAACTGCCTGTTATGCCTTGCTCTCTGATATAGAAGCATTATCATTAAGCGTAGGGCCATGTTTTATTTTTAGGTTTATTTCATCCTATATATGTGCTTCATTCTCCAATTAGCTGTATTATCTTGCTCTATGATCAGGTTGCTTTGCTTCTATACTTCTACATATGCCATATGTATGCTTTGTTTCCCTTTTCTCTTAGCTTGGCTGCCTTACGGCTCAAATTGTCCTTGTGAATTTGAAAATGTGTAGTTTCTCATCTTCATAAACATTGTGGCCTCAGTAAACTGTAAATAAATAGTGTATTTTTTTAGCACTACAGAAAGCCCAAAAGTTAATTATCCAACCAGCCCCGCTGGTATACCAATGCAGGATGCAATAAAACAAGCGTTTACCTAAAATGATATCATGGAGTACCGGTTACTTCCTGCTAATAGTGTTTAACAAGCTCTTGAATGCATAGTATAAATGTTTGCATCAGTGCTTTTTTGATTGCCCCTCCCGTGAATCCGGTACATTACTTAAGGGTTTAAACTGTTCTTTTTGTTTTTATGCTGTGTTTGGTTATACATGTATTTTGTAACATGTAGTGAAAATAAGCCATCTTATGCGTACCTACTTATACCTGGCTGTTCTATTCCTTCCGAAATATACGAAAATATATTACACTTGGGTCTACTGTTCTTACAAGGAAATTTGTAAAGAACTGATTGTGTGGATGTGCTATGGTATACAGTATACTCTTCAAAATAAAGGTCGGCATATTCACTAACTATATACTAAACATTCACTTGTCATACAAACCACTAGCTTCTTAGTAAGAGAAGATAGTAAAATGCAGGTTAGTGAAAATTACTGCCTTGTTTTTAAATGAATAGTGCAGAGTCGAGTGATTAGTCCATTACTAAGTTGTTAGTGACCTCCGGGAGTTGATGTCTACGTCTATTTTGTTAAATTTTTGTGTGCATTGCCATATCAAAATGATTCTATTAGAAAGATAATTGTTGTTTTCTACGCATTAAGTCACCTTCTATTTATGTGTGTGTCATTATGTGGCACGAAACTTATATTTCAAGGTAGTCAATAAATTAGAGCTTGCCTGAATATTTCTTATGATACCACCATTATGACAAAATATACTGCGGAATCAACGAAATATCTGGCTACGTAGGTGGCTTAGAAGCTGCTTAGTTAAAAACAAAGGAAGGTTATCTGGTTAGTAACAGCTAAAGTTGCTAGCTGTACTATTTAGTGGCTAGTAAAAGTATGCCGCGAAGATAGTAAAATACTCTGTAAACAATTGAACACACGTCTTTACTAACTGATTACTAACTTTTTTTTAATAGTGTACCGAACGATCTGCTTAACCCTGTAAGCAAGCGCGGGACACAGGCGTGCCACATTTCTGTCTCCATAAAAAATTGTCGAATATCATCCATTGAAATTATTGCAACACACGTCTTGCCCAAGTCTTTGTACTTTCTAGGAAAATTATGTGACCACGCTTTCAAAAAAATGTACTTGGACATGCGCGGTGTAAATTTCCATGAAGTTTTAATGAGACCCTACTTTTCCAGTTTTTTAAATAGAACCACAAAGAAAATTCAGGACAATATTCTCTTCCGTCTTCTCGAGCGAGAATACGAAATCATATGATCTTGTGTTATTTTAAGTTTGGCTAATAACTTCACCGATAAATTCTTCGCAATGATCTCCTGCTATAGTCCTGGTTATTGCTCAGCTCCAGTGTGCAGAGTGATGCATTTCAAATTTTTTAACACATACTTTTGGCAAGTGGCCACAAGCTCAAAGACGTCTCTAAGCTACAATTTTCGCGCCAAAAAACTAGGACAGTCAAATGAACAAAAAAAAAGATAGTTAAAAATTGCTGTCTATAGTTTGCCGGAATAGACCGTGTTTTGAAGGCTCATAAAAGGTTCAACTGCAGCTGGTGTTGCTCTGTTGAAAGGGGTGCACTCTAATTTTCTCTTCAAAACTTGAGAAGTGGTTTATGCCATTTCCCCCGACTGTTTATTCGAAAATAATCGGCGATTTGATCACACAGTATCCTCATGGGAGGGTGTAACTCTTTTCCTACGTATAAAAAACTCTCGCAAATCGGTAGCAAATATATGCCCGAAATTTTTTTCTGAATCTACTTGCTTTATTTTGATTGAATTTGCATACTCTTGTTTATTTTTATTTTGTATCCCAGTTTCACTGCGGGTTTTCATAATACCCTGTCGAAAATACATAACCTGGAAAGGGTTATTATAGTAGTACCGCAAAATTATGATGCGCCCACTAAGCCATGAATCATAATGTTATGATCTAGTAAATATGCAGAACAGGACAAGTGAAGTCTCCTCAGTTTTTCGCTCTCGACATGACTTACCAACTCATTGAATTTCCATCATGTAATAAGAAACTCCTTGTGATGCGGGTTCTCTGCTATGTGCTATGTATGTGGAGAATGCAGTTCCATAATCGCTTATATGTTGCACTTTTTTGTACTTTTGTGCCTCCTATACTTGGATTTTCAATGTTTGCTTAACTTGCAGGCAAACTTGGGCAAACGCTGGCTTCTGCACTGTCCTGTGTTTGCCAAAGATGCTTGGGCACATGCTATCGATGATGCCAACTAGAGCACTCCTCTGAATATTATGTGTTACTGAAGTTCTCTGAACTTTTTTCAGGTCACCATTCTGTCGTTTTACAAAGTTAAAACAACGGTCTTAAATGGGAGTGCGCGCCTTAGCGAGCAGGTGGTACAGAAGCGCTTTTCAAGTGTTACGGAAGCACTCTGAACTCTTTTTTAAATGGCTATGCAGTAGGTTTACAATCGAATGCAAGAGAATGTGTATCTTTTTGCGAGCATGGTGTGTGGTAGATGTAGTCTCCTACCGTGTTTCAGAAGTGCCCTGAACTTCATTTCAAGCGGCTATTTGGTAATTTTTCAATTGAGAAGAAATGGTCTTAAAAGTAGACTTGTGCGAATGGTCGAATGCGTAAAATATTCGAACGAATAGTTGAGTATTTAAATTAGTTTCGATTCGTATTTAAATGATGGAATATTTTTGAAGTATTCGCAATGAACGAATAGGGGTATATTAGTCCGCATGTCATTGCCTGTAAGGATGGTTTTTTTACATTGTAAAATTGCATAGCTCAGAAAGAACTTTTCAAAGGGAATTTCCCTTTGCCGCAAAGCCCCCCTTCAAATATAAAGGGGCCCTGCAACACTTACTGAACATGGTCAGAAAACGCTGCCAATCAATAGTTGAGGCTAGACACAACACGCGGTGCAAATATTGCAGCGCAGAAGGCGGCTTGTAATTCACAATAAATTTTCGAAGCTTAAATTTGCTTTCTTCCCTCGGCAAATGCACAAGCTCAAAATTCACTTGTCACAGCCAAGAAGGAATATATGAATTTGTTCACAGCCACTGGCTGACTTGCGCATGGCGCACTCGTCGTTACCGGGGCCGCCGCAAGAGGCCGCTGCTTGTCCACAAGTACGTGGGCGATTGCATTAAAAATTCAGGTATTCGAAGAAAGAAAAGAGGTGCTCAAGGTGCATGTGTAGTATTCTTTCACCATGCCATTCCTCCCTGCTTAACTTCCAGCTATTTCGACAGTACAGGAAAATGAAATTGCTGCGTGTAACAAATTATGGAACTTCGCTCAAACTGAATTGATTATAGAAACTTCACGGCAGTAAATTTGTGAAGAAAACCATGTTTACTGGCTCCATGGCTTCTTGAAAAAGTGTTCCAGGGCCTCTTTAGAAAAACATGTTACCCTCAAATCAATTCTTCATTTTGTTAAGTTTGCTATGATGGCTTATATGTATCAAGTATAATAAATTTTAAGATGTTAAGTATCATAGAGGTTATCACTCGTGCTCTACCCAAACTACTACTCAAGGCTGTTTCGACTTCCAGAGAAGAAAAAAATAGATTTGCATAGAGCCAATATTTTAATTCAAAAGAAATATTGGGCAGGTTAGTTAGGTCATGATAAATATACCTTTTTTGTGTTGCATACCATATGAAATAAATTTGAAATTATTTGATAAAGATTGCTATTCACTTCAAATTCGTTTCGAACCTAATATTGCTGATGGATCACAGGTTTTTTTAGAAGGAACAATTATCAGGTCACTGCATTTTCGTGAATATAAATGAAGCGGGGGTTTTTGAGGAACTAGAATCATTCTGTCTATGAATCAGCCAATCAGTCAGTCAATTCATACATAAATTTAAATTAATTTTATGGGCTTTATTT
This sequence comes from Rhipicephalus annulatus, assembly GCA_013436015.1. Taxonomy (NCBI): domain Eukaryota; kingdom Metazoa; phylum Arthropoda; class Arachnida; order Ixodida; family Ixodidae; genus Rhipicephalus; species Rhipicephalus annulatus. The sequence goes on along the minus strand of WOVY01011529.1, from coordinate 681,129 downwards.
TCATAATACAAGCATTATACGGACCGATAGCCCAATGTGCCTAATGAGCGGTCTAATACAATGTGATATCAAAAAGGCACACATCTTTGATGCAAGCAAGATAGGTAATTTTAATGGAGACAATACCCATTTAAACAATCTCTTCTAAACAGGCATACTTATTAGCTTGTAGCTAGCTTAACATATAAACTTAATTTAAAACAAATGCAACAAAACTAAAATTCCTTGATTCTGGGATGGGTAAAGATTCCTGAACAGGTGCTTGTGGTTATAGGCCTCCGAGTCGAGGAAGTAGAATTTTTCAAATTCTATGTAGAGGTCGTTTGTGCCACTGTGCTCAGCTAGTGCAGTTCTTTGTCACTCAAACGTGCGGAGGTTGCCTTTAGGTGGTGGCTGACCTTCGAGGAAGGTATTTGCTTCCCCCTCGAAGGAATTTTATTCATTTATTTATTTTATTTACAGAATACTGCGATAGAAAGACCAAGCAGGGGGGTATAATAAAAAGTGATTCACAATGCAACCTAAATAAAAGAAATTTCAAGCAATAAAACATGTTAAGGCAGTAGAACACAGGATAAAATTTGAACAAAGTTAAATGGCAGCAAGAAATCGCAAATTGCAACCGGAGAATGCAAATCAAATACAACGTGAGACAGTCCGATATCTTGAGATGTATGGTTAAAAATGGAAAGATATAGTTGTCGAAGTCAGGACTTTTATTATCACAGAATGCTTCAAAAGGTAACGCGTTTCAATCATTGATCGTCCGGGGAAAGAATGAGTTCATGAAAAGATTAGTACGTGCGAAGTAAGATTCAAGAGTGTAGCTGTGAGTATGTCGAGTTTGTCTTGAGATTCGATTTCTTATATAAGTTTCTGGACAAATGTTAAATTTACGGAAATAAAGTGAGTGTAGAAATTTCAGCCGGGCAACAGCTCTTCGGTATTGTAAAGTAGGAATATCATTAATTGCCATGATTGTTGTTGGCGAGTCATTTCTGTGGTAGGCATTAAAGATAAAGCGAACCGCCTTTTGCTGCACCATCTCAAGCTTCTTAACATCTTTCTTTATATGTGGGTCCCAAATGACACTAGCATAATCTAACTTAGGTCTTATAAAAGCATTGTAGGCCAAAATTTTGATCTTGAGGGCGCTGTTTTTAATTTGTGTCTCAAAAAACTGAGCTTTCTAGAAGCAGATGAGCATGTTTTATTGATGTGGCTTGACTATGTTAAGTGGCTTGTAATTGTGACGCCCAAATATTTATATTCGTTAACCTCAGTCAATGGACAGTTGTTGAGAGAATACGTATAATTAAAACTGTTTCTTATTTGTTATATGCATGACAACTGATTTATCGCTATTTAATTTCATTGACCAATCTTCACACCACTTAAAAATGACACAAAGGTTGGATTGCAGGCATTTTTGGTCATTCGGAGCAGTAATCATTTTATAAAGTATGCAGTCATCTGCAAAAAGCTTTATGAGGGCTTGTGATATGTCTATTGATTTAACAATGTCATTTATATACACTAGAAAGAGAATAGGTCCCAAAACGCTACCTTGAGGAACTCCTGCTGATACTGGTAGAATACCAGATATGCATTTACTTTAACATACTGCTTCCGACTGTGAAGGTAAGAACGGATCCAGTCAATGAGTTTAACAGGTAGACCTAGGATATATAATTTAGAAATGAGTTTGCTATGTGTGACTAGATCAAAGGCTTTACTAAAATCTATAAAAATAGCATCAATTTGATTCCCCGTATCCACCGACGACCTAAACTCAAGAATTGTTGGAACTAGCTGCGTTGTGGTCGATAATTTTTTTCTAAATCCGCGCTGTAATGGCGACAGCAGGCAGTTTTCTTCAAGACATGTTGTGGTGTAATGTGCGACTATGTGTCACGGAATAGTCACAATCGGTACATAGCAATGAGTGGAATTGCCTTTTGGTTTTATCTTCGGGTGGCCTGTGCTCTGGCCACAGAAAAGCACAGATGCCTCGGAACTGTTAGTGTCAGAGATAAATACCTGGTCTTCTCTCAAGTTAAGAAAATATGGTACACAAATACCTTACTTTGATGCTGCAGCTACAACTTTCCTGGTTGAAGACCTTCTGCTTTTGAAGCGCCGTCAACATCACAGTAGCTTTTCGAAAGTTGCTGTGGGATTGTAGGCCTCATTGTTGTCTCTCAGCCTAAGCATTGTAACTTGGAATACCTGGTCTTCTCTCAAGTCAAGAAAATATGGTACACAAATACCTTACTTTGATGCTGCAGCTGCAACTTTCCTGGTTGAAGAACTTCTGCTTTTGAAGCGCCGTCTACATCACAGTAGCTTTTCGAAAGTTGCTATGGGATTGTAGGCCTCATTGTTGTCTCTCAGCCTAAGCATTGTAACTTGGAATACCTGGTCTTCTCTCAAGTCAAGAAAATATGGTACACAAATACCTTACTTTGATGCTGCAGCTACAACTTTCCTGGTTGAAGACCTTCTGCTTTTGAAGCGCCGTCAACATCACAGTAGCTTTTCGAAAGTTGCTGTGGGATTGTAGGCCTCATTGTTGTCTCTCAGCCTAAGCATTGTAACTTGGAATACCTGGTCTTCTCTCAAGTTAAGAAAATATGGTACACAAATACCTTACTTTGATGCTGCAGCTGCAACTTTCCTGGTTGAAGAACTTCTGCTTTTGAAGCGCCGTCAACATCACAGTAGCTTTTCGAAAGTTGCTATGGGATTGTCCGCCTCATTGTTGCCTGTCAGCCTAAGCATAGTAACGAGATGCCAGTTGACCTCGCGAGGCACTGTCACCGGTAAGAGTGCTACCGTGCAGCCTTACGGTACTTTCGTACCGTATTTCGATAACTTGCTTAAAGACTTAACGACCTTAGATACTCTATAGGTTTCTTGTATTGGTATTGGGATACATCTTGAAAGACTACTAGTGTCATCGGCTTTACCAACACATTTATCGATTTGATGCTTATCTGAACATTCAATATACTGCTTTAGGAATGCTATCTTGTGGAACAATCTCTAAATAAACTGTGTTTCTTAAGCTGGTGTGGATACCTCTCAATCAGCTGATTAAAATAAATTTTTTCTCCAGAATTCACCAGCGACAGAAACTGATAAGGTGTTCGGATCTCCTTCGGGGAGCGAGAAACATCAGAGCACATGCGCAGTCTCAACAGAAACGAGTTCGCGACCTTATAGACGTCTCCATGCTTGCCCACATGCCCTTCATTTCTTGAATTTACTCCTGTTTATCTTTCGGTGTCATTAGCTTTAGCCACTTATCATCGCCGCGTAACAATCACGTGCATCTGTGATTGCGCATTTTATATGCTACACATTTTTTTGCGTAGGGCAAGCACTTTTGCGTCTATAAACGTATCTTTCTATCTAGCCGCCTGCGTCTGTGTTCTGCCGCATTCATAATGACTTGCGGAATGATTATGAAAGTCCTTTCTAGAATGAAAATTCGGGAATGATTGAGGCATTCACATAAGCTTAAGGAACCAGCAGTTTAAGAGTATGCTTTGTGTAATGCACTTTCTTGTATTTTTCTGCTCCCCAATTTTGGATTGTCCATGTTGCTAATTATGCAGGTACATTTGGGCGGATGCTAGGTCTCCACTGTTCTCAGTGTTCGGCACGGATGTCTGGGCACAAGCTATCCATGATGCCAACTACAACGCTCCTACGAATCGAATGGTCAGTGCTACAGAAGTATTCCGGACATTTTTTAGATGCGGAAGCATCTTATACTGGCGCCTTGTAGTGCGCCGTCCACACCGCCTTAGTTGAGCTAATTCATTACGTCTGATACAATAATCACTCGTTCTCTGCTACTGCAATATTCACGCGTTCATCAAGTATAAGGTTATTTGTTGCACTTCAAAAGCATACATGTGTCCGAGTTAAAACAGTCAAAGTTTCACATTAAATGCACCAGGAAGGTAAAGTATTGGTACGGAAACCAGTAACACAAACATGAGCTTGTACGGTAAAGTTAGCTATTTAAAACCTACGCGAGCGTCGGTGCACACTGAACCGTGCGAGGGAAACGCTTCGTTTTACAGGCATGTGGTCGGTGCACACTGAACCATGCCTGTGTATTCAGGCATGTGGGACGGCTTTAAGCTCTCCCCTAGTAGAGTACCCTGTGCTCTAAATCGTTACCCCCTTTTTCTAACCCCCCCCCCCCACCCACCCCTTTACTCGTTGGGCGTGCGAGGGAAACGCTTCGTTAAGGACGTCCCTGATCGTTCTACGTCAGGGGCGTCCGTCAGTACGAGTCATGGTGCCCGTCGCGTCTTGGACGCCTTCAAAGGCGCTTGTCTTCGACGTTGTTGTCCCTACGGGTACTAGTGCCGAGACCGTCGTTGATGCGACGGCCTCAATAGTCGGCCTCTCAGAGGTATACTGCGTGCAGCATCAGGGAGCTCGAAACTTCCAAGTCACCGTTAAGAGCATGGCCTCCATGTCTCTAATCTTCAATGCTGGCTGCCTGGTGATTGGCGGCGAGCGTGTTCAAGTCGTTCCCGTAGGCCCACAAGTGACCAACGTCGCCTGCCTGTTCCTGCCATCGTTCGTCTCAAACGAAGCTCTCGTCCAAGCGTTATCCCCATATGGCAAGGTGCTCACTGTCACCAGTGGTTTGATGAGCGGGCGACGCGGCGTACTCACTGGAACGCGGTATGTTCGAATGGAGATGAACGCCGCTAATCCTGTGCCGAACTACCTGCGCATCTCCGGTCACCGTGCTACGTTTGACTACCGTGGTCTCCAGCGTGTATGTCGAAGATGCGGCTCAGGGGACCATCTACGAGCCCAGTGCACAACACCGTATTGTGGTCGCTGCGGTGTGCACGGTCACGTTAGTGAAGGATGTGACCGCCCATGTCGACGCTGCGGGGACGGCCACCCAACTGTGGTTTGCCCTGTCCGCCGCTCTTACTCAGACGCTGCCGCTGGTGCCTTTCCACCACTGACACCGGCAAAGGAACCAACTACCGACTCGGGGGACGCAGAGGAGGTCACCGACGCTGTGCTGGCCTCACCCCTACAAGTTCCTTCAAACGAAGCGCACAACGAAAGCGCGATTGTCGATGCGACGCTTGGCGCGTCCGCCTCGGCGCTGGTGCAGGAACCGTGCGCTTCGAAAGACGCAACGCACTGCCCTGAAAACGGCGTCGGCGTCTCTTCTTTGACGCCACAGGATGTTCAGTGCACAAATGACCCCAGTTATCAGGCTGCTGCTGTTGGAGTTGGCCCTACGACCCCTGTATTTTGGAAAACAGTGGCGAAAACACCACAGCCTCTTCTGTTGCGGCCGCTCCGACCATTTCGACATCGCGTCGTACACGTAAAAAATCGCCCACACAAAGGGTGCCTACACCGGACTGCCGAGACGCGGACAGTGCTGCCAGCATCAAGAATGTGGATCCAAGCTTGCCGGCGGCTCAGTCCCTACCTCCTCAGGACACGTCTTCGGAAGACGGCTTCAGCCTGGGACTGGATAGTAGCATCGGACTGTCTAGCCTTGCCGATTTTGACGTTGAAATGGGAGCTACACGTGAAACAAAGCGAGGGCACACTTCCAGCTCTTGCTCCGATGAACGCAGTGATGGCCGTGGTAAATCCACACGGTCCAAAAAACCTCGACCCTCTTCTGGAGGGTCGAACAGTGCGTTGTAATTTGGTCGAGCAAGTGTCCCCTGGACACTTTCCAGGACACCGTCTAGAACTATGCGTCCAGGTTAGTCTTTACTTTTTATTATGGCTACTACACTGCATATTATTTCATTGAACGTTCAGGGTTTTCGCAGTCCGGCAAAGCAGGCTGAAGTGATTAGTGTCGCCCGCGCTGAAAATTGTGATGTTTTGTGCCTCCAGGAAACAAATTTTTTCTCGCTATCCGACGTACTTGCTTTTAAACAAAGGTTCAACCTAGATTGTTATTTCTCTTTTGCTACATCTCGTTTTACGGGAGTAGGTATTATTATTTTTAACCGAGCTCTATTAAGGGATCATCATGCTTTTTACGATGGCATGGGCAGGGTTTTGGCTTTAGACTGTAGCTACTTTTCTTTCAGATTAAGGATACTGTGTGTGTATGGGCCAGCGCAAGCTGGACAGTCTAATGACTTTTTTAGAGACCTGGATGTGTTTTTTCTTGACGGTCGTGATGTCATTTTGATTGGCGACTTCAACTGCGTTCTAAATACGCGAACCGATGTACAAGGTCCTGGCTGGGGCCGGTCTGCTTGGAATTCACGCGAGCTTCGCCGCCTTGTCCACCACTTTTCATTACTAGACGCGCACAATGTAGTGCACGGAAATACCTTTGTTTGGACATGGCGCCGTGGACGATCCTCCAGCAGGCTCGACCGGGCTTATATCCCACGAGCGTTAGAGGCGTTTGTCTCTGATCTATGCGTTCCGTCCTTCCCACCTTCTCCTGTGTACGTATCTGATCATCGGCCTATTGTCTTGAAGCTCGAAGTTCCATTTTCTTTCTCAGAAAAGCCATGGCGTCTTGATGTTCGCGTCCTGCAGGACGCGCGCTCAAGATCAGATTTGTCACGCGCAATACGTGTGTCGCTCACGGCGTCTGGTCCTGAAGATTGGGATGCGCTTAAAACACAGTGGCGCCTGCGCTGCGCAGTGGAGGGGCGTTCGCTTCGTCGACGCGTTCCTGAAGAGCTTGCTGATACCGCGATGAAGTTACGCATTGCTTTGCGCGCCGAGACGCCTTCTCCTCTGATGCGAGCGTGGCAGCGTGAACTGCGTGAACGCTTTCAGCGCTTGACTGCTGCTTCGTCCCGGCGGCAGCAGCATGGCGCTGTAGACACAACCCATGTGCACATCCCGAGGTGCTGCGCTACGCGAGACATTCCTTTTTTGGGCAATCAGAGCCACCTGTCTCTATGACAGCACAAATACCACCTGCGCAGCGGCTTCCTACGCGTGATCGATCGGCTTTCTTGGCGCATTTTGAAGCAATGTCGTGTTCGGCCATGCGGACTAACTGTGATGAAACACCGCCAATGCTTAGAAGTTTGCCCCGTATTCCTCAAGAAGCTGCAGATTGCCTGCACATCCCTCCGTCGGCTGATGAGGTAAAGGCGGCACTGAAATCTATGAAACGTGGAACGGCCCCAGGGCCAGACGGTTTACCTGTTGAGTTTTACTTGACATTTTGGGATGAGATTGGTGCTACATTTACCGCGGTAATCCGGCGATGCTACGAGGACGGTGTCTTTCCATCAAGTTTTCGAGATGGACGCATTGTGCTTATTCCAAAGGGTGATGCTTCCTCTGTTAATCCTGAAGATTGGAGACCTATCACGCTCCTCAATGTTGACTATAAGATATTCGCGGCGGTAGCCGTTCAACGTTTGAGGGGTCTGTTGAACACCCTAATAGGTCATCACCAGACTTCATCAGTGCTTGGACGAGAAATACACAGCTTGTCATATACCACACGGGATATCATAGCTTATACTTTGTCGCGATCTGCGCGTGGTATCCTTGTGTCTTTGGACCAGGAAAAAGCGTTTGACCGACTAGAGCACGCGTATATCTTTAATGTGCTCACAGCCTTCGGCTTTTCTCATTCGTTTGTGGAAATGATTAAAAATACGTACACTGGTCTGAAAAGCACACTAGTTCTGGATGGTTGGGAAAGTGCTGCCTTTTCCATAACACGTGGGGTCCGTCAGGGATGTCCATTGTCTCCTGTGCTATTTGTCCTCAGCCTTGAGCCATACTTGCGTGCTCTTGATGCGGATTCACGTGTCCGGGGTCTTCCGCTTCCTGGTAGCGGTGTCGTGAAAGTCACAGCTTTCGCTGATGATATAACCTTGTACCTTTCAGATGAAGATAGCCTTTCACGCAGCCTGCATGTATTTTCCCAATATGGCGACATTTCAGGTGCAGCGTTGAACATCTCCAAATCCCGGTATTTCTTCATTGGCTCTCCAAACTCCAGGCTTAGCGCCAGTGTTCCCATTCAGCCGGCCGCGTCCCTTCGTATTTTAGGTATTTCATACAACCACTACGGCATTTGCGAATCTGTTTGGTTAAACGCTCTCGAGGAAGTAAGACAGAAAATTCAGGATGCACGGGATTTCGACTTCCCGCTTCTTGAGCGGAGGTACCTTGCGCAGACTGTATTTTGCGGTCGCATTTGGTACCTTTCTCACGTCGTGCAACCATCTTTACGTATCGTGCGATCACTGCAGTCTGCTTTGTGTTCCTTTTTTTTGGTCAGGCGGCACTGAGTTGGTCTCTCGCGCGGCACTGGGACAGCAGCGTGCTCAAGGAGGCTTTGCTTTCCCTTCAGTGTCCATACGCTGTCGGCTGCTGGCACTGCGTTTCCTTTTGCGCCTAGTGCAAGGGGAGGAATCTCCCGCACGAACGCTTGCATATTACTTTCTGGGTACTCAACTTCGCCATTTGATGCCTAATGTGCAACTTAACAGGGGGCCACAGTCAATAACACTTCCTGCGTTTTATGCAACAACTGTTGCATCTTTTCGCCATGTCAAGTCGAGCTGTCCTGGCATAGATGTTTTGAACAACCACATAGTTGAGACAACTGCTGCTTTGTTGCTTCAGTTGGTCCCGCCAGCCCGCCGTGCTCGCTCTAGACGGGTGTCTTGGAGCTCCTTAACGGCTTCTTTTCTGCCTGGACACCTTCGGGACTTCATGTGGCGCCTGGGATGGGGTGTACTTCCCACTCTCGACCGCCTCGAAAGGTGGAGAATAGTCCAGTCAGCAACATGTCCGAACTGCTCCCTTCGGGAAACAAATCAGCATTTTCTGAGGCATTGTATCATCGCTCGCGTTTTTTGGAGAGCCGTACATGCTGGATTTCACTGCCTCAGAGTAAATCGCTTCGTTTCTTCTGGGCGTTGTTCGCGAGGCCGCTTCGCTTGTCTTCTCATTGTTGCCGGCGCTTTCTGCCTCTGGCGCAACCGCTGCGAGGCGGTTGCTGCGGGCCGCCGCCGCCGCGCGCTCTACCCGATCCTAGAACGATTGTACTCGGAGCTGCTGTCTGTTTTGTCGGAGGAGCTCTTCTTCCTCGGTGAAGAGGAATTCCTTCGGCACTGGTCTTGCCCTTTTGTGTCGGTCTATGACGGACGAGTGAAACTTGTTTTTTGGCCGGCCTGGTATTGGTAGGCTGATCTGTCGATGTGCCGGCAGAAATGGCATGCCAACATGTAAATATGCAAAATGTACATATTTATGTTTTATTTGTCTCTTGTTTACTTTGAAGTATTTTGTGGTTGTGTTTGTGTGAACCATCAAATGTACATGTTTTTTCAACGTCATCTCATATCCATGTTCATGTAAATGACGTCTGTCTTGTCATCATCGTTAGAGTATGTCTAAGACGGAAATGTTCTGTTGAGTGTTAATGACGTTTGTGGAAATAATTTTTTTTCTAAAATGTGTCTAACTCTGTTACGATCCACTAAACTGTTTTAGCGGGACGGCTCAGTGCTCTCCCATAGTTGAGTACGAAGTACTCAAAATCGTTCAACATATTAGATGCGAAAGCATCTTATACTCGCGCCTTGTAGTGCGCCGTACGCGCCGTCCGCACCGCTTCTCGAACATTCGACAGCTGACGCGCGCGCATGCGCCGTCGCGCCGTCGCCCACCATCTGTGCCGCGCGCGCTTCTCCTTCGAGAACATTCGACAGCTGACAGCGCATGCGCCGTCGCGCCGTCGCCATCTGTGCCGCGCGCGCGCTTCTCCTTCGAGAACATTCGACAGCTGACAGCGCATGCACCGTCGCGCTGTATATATACTCAAGGTCGGCGCTCGCTCGCTCAGTTGCCGCTCGTCCGTTGGTTCGTCGCAATAAATAAAACACCGCCCTTTCGCATAAGTGCCGTACGTGTTCACTCATTTAACACCCCATTTCACAACCACGTTAACCAATTTAGCCATCGACCCAAGTAAGTCGCAATTTAACACCCGTTAACCAATTACATGCTTCCGCATCCTCCTCAGTGTTCCCCCGAGGGAAGCTGCGGGCAATTTTTTCAAATGACGCTTCTATTTACAATTCTAAGCAGATGGTTTTAGGTTTACTGCATTTGTCTTAGCGAGCATCGTGTGTTACAAAAGTACTTCTCTACAGCGTTATGGAAGTGCTCTAGACTTCTTCGAAGTGACTCTCTGGTCATTTTACAATTAAGAAAAATAGTCTTAGAAGAGAGTGTGTGTATCGTATCGAGTATGGTGTGTTAGAGAGGTCATTTGTTGAAATCACTATCCTGTTGTGTTACAACTGATACTAAGTGTCTTAAGTGAGAGTGCATGTGTCACAGCAAGCATGGTGTCCTAAAGAAAGTTCCTTTACAGCATCACATAAGTACAACATGATTATTCTGTCGTTCTGCAATTGAAAGCAAATGGTTTTAGAAAATGGTGTGCATGCCTCGGCAAGCACGTTGTCACAACTCGCACTAACTGAAAATGGTCATGAGATATATTGTATAGTATTCCCTTGGTGCTTTCTGCTAAGAATAAGTTCAACAGAATATGTGGCTCATGAAAAAAATATTGACGCCACTACACCACAGTGGTTTGAGTGTAAACGATTACACAGAGATGTGATATCAAATTTTTATCAATCAATTAGAGTTTAATCAATGAACCCAATATAAGAGGAGTAGCCGGCGCCATGCATTGGTACCAACCTCTCCTTATATACATTAAATTAAAAAAACCTAGTACAAAAAGTGGTTACAAAGGATTCGGACCATAGTTTGTGTGGCTAGTTACTGGTCCAATTTATTGTAGACGGCCCCACCGCGGTGGTCCAGTGGCTAAAGTGCTTGGCTGCAGATCCGCAGGTCGCGGGATCAAATCCCGGCTGAGGCAGCTTCATTTACAATGGAGGCAGAAAGGTCATAGGCCCATGTGCTCAGATTTGGGTGCACGTTAAAGAACCCCGGGTGGTTGAAATTTCTGGAGTTCTCCAATACGGAGTCTCTCATAATCATATGGTAGTTTTGGGATATTAAACCCCACATATCAATCTATCGCAGAGGTTCACTAATGATGGTAAATCAATATACAAGTTCAATGACTGTGTAGCTTCAACAGTATTAATTTACTCGCGTAATGAACACTTCATTTTTCAGAAAATTTGATGCCAATTCAAGGGAAGCGTTCATTGCGTGAGAGAAAAAAGTCGCGGAAGTTATAACAGCAAGAAGTTCGGGGGATGACTTTACTTGTTTCGACCCGTGAAATGCCTTACAAATCTTTTTTTGTAGCCCGAAGCTCTTTTTGTTTCGTCCTATAAAGAAAGTGCACGGATCAACGCCGACGTTTTGTCCAGCCGCTCGGTTCTATTGCTCCAGCGCATACTGTTAGTAACCAGCGGCGTAGCTGGTGCACCGGTCGAACGCGCTCTGCACAGCAGGTGTCCCAACTAAGTTGACAAGGACAGACCCAAAAACAAAACCGGTGCTGCACAAACATTGTGTTAGATGTTACGGGTGCATAATGCGCCGTCGGCTCGGTTGGTGCGGTCGTGCTTTGCATAGGTTCGAGATGGTGTGCGCGCGGCGTGTTTAATGACTCAGCGCGAGCGCCATTTGAGACACCAGGCGTTGCGTTCTTGTGCCGCTTTGTGTTGCGCTATCGGCAAAGAGGTTTCTTCTAGATGCGACAGATGGTGCTTTGCAGTACAAGGCGCGACTTCCAATTTTGATTGACGTCGTCTGAGCTCGCTCTGCTTGCAACTGCTCAGCATGATTGAATAATTATCTATGGCTTTTATCATGTTGTTATTTTGTCATATAATGGCTTGATTTAATGTTCTTTCAATGATTAACTGTACTGGCTATCTTGCTGAAATAAAATGAAGATACATTTACTAAGTTTTTTTCTTCAAGGATCAAGGGGGGGGAGGGATACATTATGCAAGTAAGCTCATTAGGCAAATAATTAAGGTATATATATGTATATATATATATATATATATATATATATATATATATATAATTACAGACATTGTAAAAAAGTATAAAATAAAACACTGGGCCACCCCAAAAAATGGGCAGAATTTTCGCATAAGGCTGTGTAAAATGATCAAAAACAGTTGAACACACATCAGAACAAAAAAAGATTGTGGTAAATAAGGGAGTGACATACTCTGCACTGTTTCTTGTGCCAAATATTATATCGGCCATATGAGCAGTTGCTTTAACGAGCTGAAGGATTGCCAATAATATTCAAAAGAACAGTTCACTTGTCATTGCATTTTTCCCCGAGTGTACATAGAGCAATGATTTTGTGCAATGACTTTGGAAGAATCGGAGTGATGCAGTGTATCTATCTAACAGTATATAATTATTTTAGTTTCATTTTCATTGGGATTATTTTCATATTACAAGCAATACAATGATAGAAAGGTATAAGTACCTACCGGTGGTCCAATACAATGTGCAGCCAAGAATGTACAGGACATGTTTGAAGGAAGAAACAAAATTGATCATTTAAAGACAATGCATATTTACCTGTTTTCTACCAAAAAGGCTTACTCATTAGCTTTTAGCTATCTTTTTATATGTATATACATAGACCTAATCAAAATTATTGCAGTAAAATGCAATAAAAGGATGTACCACCCCTTGGCCACCATCTATTACCTTAGGAAGCTTGACTAGTTCTGTACTGGCGGTTGCAATTGGAGGCTTTCATACAGTGGACTCCCAATAAACGAAACACGCTTAAAAAAATTGCCTCATTAACAGAACTGAATGGGCTCATATGGCTGTATTTCTCTAAGTGTGCAGTAAAATTCATCGGTTAATCTAAACAGTGCTAATTGGTCACCTACGAGTAAACGGCACAAACTCTAAACCCAGCATAGACTCACTGATGCCAAAGGTAGTCTCACAACCATGGCAACATCTTGAGATTGAGACAAGTCAATTCAGTAGCCATTCTCACTTGTGGCTAAAGTGTTGTAGAAAGGGGTAGTGGACTGACTGGAGGCCGTGCACTGACGCACTTTATGTCTCACCTGGTAGATGGCGCCACCACCTGCAATGGAAGCGACGCGTTGCTGCTCTCAGCCAACGCAGCGCGAAAGTTAGTTTGCCAGCGCTTCAAGCACAAACTACTCTTGTGCAAACCCTGTTCATAGCCATTTTCGTTGCTTTTCTTCTTTTGCCTGAGCATATTCTTGCTTTGGCCGTCGTTCTGGCACATGAAGTATCGCTAAATATGAGCGCGTCATCAGCGGGATGCAATATACGCTGTAAACAGCCAGTTTTGTATTGCGCTCTCGCAGTTTTATTGCCTTTAGATAATTGATTTATGAAACCACTTTCTGCTTATGAAGCACGCTGTAGTGAAGGACTCCGGAAATTTTAACGTGCACTGACATCGATTGCCTTTAGATAAAAGAGACTAATGTTTTCATGATCACTAATTTAATAAGACGCAGAGTGGCATATAAGCGGCTCACATTTCTCCACCAATATGCTAGCGTTTGTACTCAATAGTAACTTTAGTGAAGTCGTGCTCTCACTAAATAAAACAATATTACTACAAACTTAAGCACCTTACGTGCTCTCAGCTGATATATTCTCCTGAAAAGTGCAAGAAAATGTGTGGTAGTGCACAGAAGAAAAGACCTATCCTAATCATACCCAAGAAATAAAAGTGAATTTGTAATGAAGGTGTGGAAAAAAATATAGACAACAATCGTTCACGGGAATAAGTTAAAAGTTTATTTGGTCGGGCAGCACAATGACCGTACTCTAAAAAAGCCATGCATATCAATCACTTTCATTTTTTTTTTCTCAAAGTGAAAGCAGATGGAAAAAGCTGAAATAGCTTGAAGAGGGCCTTGCCCCATTATGTACTTATCAGCGTGTGGGACCAAGAGCATGTCTCCTAAAACAGTCGAATAGATGCTAGAAAAATATTCACAACTATAAATAATCACAAACAGATGCTAAATATTTTCAATAGCACACTTGGCATAAAAAAGTTCACAAAAACACATGAACACTCTACACATATTGTTCACACAATAAGTAAAGACACTGAATCAGAAGAAATACTGAAAATGACAAATAATAGACACAATTCCATTCAAATAACATGCATTTTTTATAGTAATCTACAGATGTTCTCATAAATCATATTAATCGCACTGTTAATGGTACGCCAAGGACCAAAGTCACCATTCACAATTGAATTAAGCAGAGTTGCCACTTAGTCAAGAATTTATTGCTATAGTATGCGTGGCAAGTGGCAACATACTATTTTGCTTGTTTTTCAAATCTGGCATTCTCTTGTATTTGGGTCAGTGAAACAGAAAAAGAATATTCAGAAAGGATTCATGTATCATGTTTAACCTACCCTTGTAAAATTCATACAGGAACAATATTAAATTTTCAAAAATCTTCTGAAGCAAGAAAAAAATATTTAACAGCAGCGGCTTATCTTTAAGTGCTTTGCTTTCTGGCGTTTGCCTGCTCTGTCTGTATTTAGCCCCTTAATGTAAAAATGAAGTCGTGTAACAACATAGAATTGTATTATTTTTTGAGAGAGCAGTGAGATATGGCTTGGGCACCCAACCTCTTGCCAAAGCCTTGCTTTCACAATGGTCAGCACATCTAAAATGCTGTCTGCATGGAGTTGTTCACAAGAAAAGCAGCCCGTGAACAAGTCTTCAAGCTTCTTTATGAACTGAAATAGGCAAGCACTTGGGTAGAGGAGTCCACCGTTGTCACGAAATAGTGTCAACCTTGCAAGCTGAAAGCTTTCGTCTGGGGCAGGCGCGGTAAGTAGTATCAAGCAATCTTTACAATTGCTTTTCAAAATGCACTTTCGTGCCACGTAGCCAGCAACGTAAAATACAATTCTCGAGTCGCTCCTCGCAACATGCTGGATGTGGTCCTGGGAAGGTATAACCAACGCCTGCGCATTCGGAGAAGAGCTCGGTGCCAAATCCATGCCTGCTGCATTTTGCGATGTGTCTCGTGGGGTACTAACTTCGGAAAGTGAACCTAGCATGCCCTCTTTGCAGTTTCCTTGACTGACACCTTTAACTAAACCATAGAATGACATGCAGTTTACTGTAATGAAAAACCAAGTTGGTGTTGAATGATCATTACTGCCAGAAGATTGCCTAATAATACCGAAAAGGTTTTCCAAAGGATCCTGGCTAGTTTTTACGGTCATTAGGTATTTAAAGCCAATATTTTCAGTGAGATAGTCAAGCAAATCTAGTGTACTCGAAATGGTCCCACGTAGGCCAGCAGCAGTGGAATTGCCAGAAAGCCTCCTCCACCTTTCGTATGCTGCTCCCATGCTTTGAGGTAGGACAGAAAATCCTGCAGCACTGCTGTTCCTGATGAACACGGTCTGAGGGCTTCAGCAGGGAACCGCGATGTCATCACTCTTATGAGCTGGTGGATTTTGCTGAAATATGCAAAACAGCTGTTTTCATAATTTTGTAGTTTGCATTGCATGATGCATTCTTCATAGTTATGAACGGCGCAAAACACACAAGACACAAATGACGAAAAACACAAGGACGTCATTTTGTGTCTCGTGTGTTTTGCGCCGTTCATAACTATGAACCAAAATCAACTCGCCCAAATGGCGGTGCTAATGATGCATTCTATTGAGATATAATTTTCATTTGCAAGTTGGTTATATCAGACATCACTACCTAATTTTAACCAGCATATGACAAGAGACGACTCACCTAAAGAACTCTTGTGTTACATCCATCCTTCCAAGTGTTGCTTCCAACTTGTCTTTGTATAGGTGGAAATCTTGGAGGACTTTTGTCCCCAAAAGCTGGAAGGCATAGCTTACCCTCATCTTCTCAAATCCATTAGGATCCAGGTGACACCGTGTTATGCCCGGCATCACTTTAAGGGTCACGTTGGAGGAGTCTATTTGTGAGCTTCCCTTGCATGTTGCATATCAACCTGCAATGAAATTAAGTGGACCATATTGAAATGCACCTGGTTAAGCTTGGAGATAATGTAAGCATATATGAAATCCGATGTGTGTTATAAGCAAAAAACATCAGACTTACGTGACCTGCAGGGGTGTTGAATCCAGACTTCAGCAGCGAGTTCCGTAGGCATTTGATGAGATGTGGGAAGTCGGATATAAAATATAGGTGCCGTGATGCATCACTGGGGTGTTCAATTTTCGAATTAGTAGAGTCAGCTGTCGCTTGGATCCCAAGTACTTTCCACATATTTCTATTCCAACTTGCACCATCGCAAGTAATAAAATCCACAAAGAGCCCACTCTTTTCAGCTAGTATGGTTGCTTCAATGACAACTTTGGCGAGTGTGTCACCTTTCATGTTTCCACGTGTAGCAAAGTAACCAATAACTTGACTCCATTTGCCTTGAAATGGGACGAAAAGGATAATCATATCGTGGTCACATGATACACCTTTGTTCTTGGAAGTTGTAAATGGACCTAAATCCACAAAACCCTCAATTGCACCCGACTTCTTCACTGAAAAATGTTCTGACAGTTTCAGTTTGCCGATGACCAATCCACCGTGTTCCTTTCAAACATCAAGCTCCGCTGTCTTTTCCTTTAGCTGCTTTAGAACTCTCTCACTAAAGCCAAACACAGTACGGTATGCATGTACATAGCGCTTCAGGGTTGATTTACATGGAAGGGCTAGAATGTTATTGTGACGAAGGTGTTCATATGGCGAGGGCTCTTCATCTTCATGATAAAACAATCTAAAACCCAGCTTTTTGTATAGCGCAACCCATTGGGTTTTACTCTTGAAGCTGCAAAGCACTGTCGTACAGCTTCCTGCTGTCTTGGTGGAAGCCTTGCAATCTGTGCTTTTAAAGTTTCTGTTTTTATAGCAGCATTCCTAATTTGCATTTTTTCCAGCTTCTTTTTCACACTTTTCAAGCGAGAAAATAATCTAGTGTTTCTTCTGGCCACAACACGCAACTTCGGCGCTGCATATTAGCAATTCCTTGTTGGTGTTCGCTTCACCCGGGCCCGTCGGATTTGCAATGCTCATTTCAAATAGCGGCAAGACACACATTGTGCAACTGAAAGAAAGGTGCAGTGAATTAGGTTGCAATAACTGGCAAGAAATCTTTCGTAGCGACAAGAGTTATAGCTGTCATACTAGTAAAAATGCACATTATAAATACCTTTTTTATCAACCTGGCGAAGACACTTAATGCTGAAGTACATTTCGTTGCATGAAACCACATGGTTCTTTAGCTTCTTCGTAAAAAATCGTTCTTCATAGTCTTCGTGAGATATTGCTCCAACGCAAATGCACGTACGATCACTTGTTTTCAGCACTTCTGCTGCTGCCTCTGTTTCCACGGTGCCTTCTTTCAACAGGGTACCTCTGATGAACACTTTACAGTAGCGCGCAATGCGTGACTCAAAAAACATGACCATTTTTTCCGATCGTACTTCATTCTTCGGTGTCAACACGGACGTGCAGTACACAATGCCTTTGTGATCTGGAAAGATGTGCTTAGTCCAGTACGGCGATGGTACCTCAAGACAGCTAAATAACAACATAAACTTGCGGTCTTCCTGCGGATTTTCTGAAGAAGAAACTTCTACATCGATGGCTAGCTGTTCGTCTTCTGGCCTCGATGCTGCAGTGTCTGGATCTGGAGTATTTACGGCGTTTGTGTGCAACACCGTCGAGTTGCCACTCGTGCACAGCGGGCGCTTCACTGGAGAAGCATGACTCTGAGACTTCCTTTTTCGAGGCGGCCTTTCTTTCACTGCTTTTTTGGAGAGATACGATGGCAAATTTGGGAAAATAGTGGGAACAGCGTCACTGCTCAACATAGGCCTCCCGCGTGGGATCCGCACTTCTTTACCGCCGATGGTGTGTACATAATCGCGAATTACGTACCGAGGCTCGAGGTGGAGTTCACAAACCGCACTTGTGTCTTCGAGTGGCTTGTCCGCATGGGGTAAGTTATTCTCCCACAGTCTTCTGAGTCTCTCATCCCTGGGGACGACGAACAGTGACGGTTTTGGAGCACCTTTCACGTGAACGTAGCCCGTCTAGCATCCGGGCGTATAACAATGGTTCTGGCGACGTGGTGCCATTCCGCACTAAGTGTCGATGACCGCGAGGTGTTCACTACCAATCTACATTATTCACAACTATAAGAACTGAAAAAATGGAACGTATTGACAAAGCACTGCTCGGCCGTAAACCTGCAGCGACGACGACACACAGCCAACACAGAAGCGGAGTGAAAAGGTGAAAACTCCCATTGCTGACGATGATAGCGCCGCCACGCGGGCACTCAAGGAAACGAAAACTCGTTGACATTTTTTGCGCCACGGCAACGTACCCTCTCCCCGTAGAGTGGGCTCACTACCCATTATTCTAGAACACTATAATGTGGCTGTGCAAGCCGAGCCTGCGAGTCAATTGTGTGTTAGGCCTATTTGTGTGGCTAAGTGCGGTGGATCATGGTGTTATTTCAGCCTGATGGAAATGAAGCGGCCACACCATGCACTCTAGCTTGAAAAACAGTTGCGAATTCTTCAGGAGCTCGATTAAGCTGCTTGCCCAAGACGGACGTGGCGAAAAAAATACATCTGGAAGTCGACGCTGTTGCAGATCGGGAAAGACAGAGAAGAGATTGAAGCAAGACTGAAAGTTGGGCTAGTTGGTGATACATTATGGGCAGAAACAGCACAAACTAACGGGACGAAGAGAAGAGACACAAACAAGCGCTGGTTTGTCCCGTGAGTTTGTGCGCTATTTCTGCCCATAAGAGATTGAAGGCACTGTTAAGAACGGGACCTTTACATCATAATGGATGCGGATGCTGACGACGCCTTATGGACAGCTAGAAAAGGTTCTTTTTCGGCGGTTCAAGCGTGCACAGAGTTGAAATTTGCCCAAAAGCGAACCGATTCTCGAGCAGAAAGCTCGGGAGGTCACCATGCAAATGGGTGTTAAGGAGGTCACCATGCAAATGGGTGTGCAAATGGGTGTTAACTTTGTCCTAAGCGATGGATGGCTCAGCCCCTTCAAAACACTCCATGGCCTAGTCTTCAAAGCAATCTTGGGTGAGAGTGATGCAGTCAACAGGGACATTTGCACCGACTGGCAACAGGGGCGGCTTAGGGAAATTCGATGAGCTTCAAGCCACGAGACATTTTCACCGCCGTCGAGATGGGTCTTTTTGATAAGGCCCTTCCATCAAGACTTTCGCCTTCAAAGGCAAAGCCTGTAGTGGAGGAAAACGCAGTAAAGATCACTTTGCTGGTTTGTGCAAACATGGCAGAAGATCAGAAATTGAAGCTGTGAGTAATAAGAAAATTAAGGCACCCACGTTGTTTCAAAGGCGTTCAACACCTTCCATTGTATACCATGGAAATGGAAGAGCGTGGATGACCATAGTAATTTTGAAAAGTGGCTTCGAGGAAAAAAGGCAGATAATTGCGCAGCCCATGGCCAGGTTCAAGAACTCCAAGCCATCGCTCTGGAGTTCTTGCCATCCAATGCAATGGCAGTGATCCAGCCGATGGATCAAGGTGTTATTCAGAACATTAAATTTCATTACCGCAGACAATTGCTCCATCAAATGCTGCTAGAGCAGGCAGCAAGAAATGCTACAGCATAGATTTATTGGCAGCCATCCACACTTTGGCTTGTGCCTGGGAGTAAGTGAATGCAACAACAATACACAGCTCCTTTCACCATGCTGGCTTTCAAGCACAAGAAAGCAATCTCTGATAAAAAAGAAAGCTCTGCTGATGCTGACATTGAGACAGTATTCAGTCAGGTCGTGCTCTCTGCCCCTTTCACGCTGCAGGACTATGAATCAATTGATGGAAATGTTCATACTTGTCGTGAAGAGACTGTCGAGAAAAAGACTGTCGAGAAAATGATTGCTGAAGTGCAAGATGAGGATCAACCTTCCAGCGAAGAATGTGATGACAGTACTGCCAGTGCAGTGGTGCCACAAGACCGATCAGCTGAAGAGGCTGTGGAACTTTGCAGTGCTATTTTGAGCATGAGGCTTGTCCAGAATTTCTAGCTAGTTTGTCTGGCATGGGTGTGTACCTTGTGAAAAAACAACTCGAGCTTGCCAAACAAACCACTCTTCACTCCTTTTTTTCTCCTACTCATCCTGATGAGTAAGGTGAGGTTTGTGCAATTTGAGTAAAGTTTTTGATTCACTAAATAAGTGTACTTTGCTTAAAGGAAGCTTCTTATAAATGGAAGTTTTATGGATCCCCTTCGAGTGGGTTTAAGAAGAGTTGACTGTATATGTTTTATCATCTGGTAGTGAGAATTTTCGTCTCCTAAGATGGTTTGCCAGTGTCCTATCTAGTGACTGTACTTCCTACTTCCATCGCACACTCCTTGATTATACTAGTAAAATAATTATTCATTGTGTCAATGCTAACATCGGTTACCTCGTTTAGTGCATCCAATCTATTCTGAAGTGAAACTTCGAATTCTTGTACTTTCGCTCTCGCCACTACTTCATTTCACTTATGGTTAGCCCATTTTCTGAAGAAGGTATTCAATATCGGTTAATATTATGTTCTGCGAACTCTACCAATTAAGTACCTTCTGGCATTTTTAAAGCTGATGCCACATTCCCCACTGCATAGTCTCCGGCCTGTTTCTTGCCCACTTTGGCATTAAAGTCGCCCTTCAGAATAACATACTGCATTTTTACTTTTCAATGGCTGACTCAGTCTTCATAGAAGCATTCATTGAAATCATCACTTGATGTGGGCACGTAGGCCTAAATCACATTCATTTTTTACCTTTTGTTAGGCTTAATTAAGGCACTAAGACACACTTTCTCTAATGTTATAGTATTCCTGCATGTTTCCAGCAACATTTTTGTGCATGGGAAGCCCCACTCTAAGTTTTTTTTTTCTGTCCACTAATCCATGGTAGCATAGAACATGTTCGTTCTTAAGCACTTTGTAAGCCTCACGTGTCCTAATTTCACTGAGCCATCTAATTCCTCGAATAGGACAGCCAGACTAACCTCACTACATAGTGTACTAGTATTGAACGTATCCAAGTTCAGATCTTAATA
Organism: Rhipicephalus annulatus; assembly: GCA_013436015.1. NCBI lineage: Eukaryota > Metazoa > Arthropoda > Arachnida > Ixodida > Ixodidae > Rhipicephalus > Rhipicephalus annulatus. The sequence continues at coordinate 660,003 of WOVY01011529.1, read as the reverse complement.
GTAGCCTGTCTGAACCACGAGATCCTTAGCACTCTCCGCTGCTTCGTAGGTCTTACCAACTTCTTGACAGTTGCTTTGCAGCAGCTGGGGACTGAGAGCCAAGGGTCAATTTGTACTTCCATAAAGAAGGTAGTATCCAAGGCCAATCCTGCTCTGGTGAGAAAGCGCCTTACTGGCAGGTGGTCGTCAGTGAAGTTGAACCCAAACCGTTTTTCTTTTACCAATTCTTTTATCACACGTTTGAGGTAAATATACGACTTGGAATAGTCCGACCCCTGCATTCGAAGAGAATTTTGACATTGCATTCTAGGCTGCTGTGCTGTCTTTAAATAGAGGGTTTTGTTGTGCCTCCTTAACACTGTAGAATACAACCTGACAGCCTCAATTTTCAACTTCACATGACTTGTAGCTCACCTGACCTTTTCCCAACTGTTTGCAAGGCCATATTTCTATTATAAAAACTGGCACAGTTTTGAACTTCTGACCTTGCGAGCTAAGGCCGGTTTAGTGCTCTCGATAACTATCCTCGCATGTTTATTTTCCAACTTCTTCCTGTATCGCTCTATTTTAAAATTCTTGCCTTTAAAGTGTCCAGACGTTCGGAGTTTTACGGATTTTGAGTAGTCGCAATGTCACTTTGACATTTTCTGTCAAATTAAGAGCTGCACACTCTTGTTTTGAGACTCGTCGACAGATTCTACGCGACTGTTACGTCCAGCGTATAGGTTGCGGGTGGTTGGAGTGCATTAAAAGTAAAAGCGGAATGTTTCTACCTGCTGAAGATTGGACTGGTGCTGCCTTTGAGGTTGTATCTTATTCCGCTGGCATTATGGGCTTGTAACCAGAACTCTTGTAATTATATATAATGTTGGTCGTCAGACGAGAGCCAGATATACGTACTAGTAATTATATATACCCCTAGCCCAATAATGTAGAAAAGTGGATGAAAGGTAAGGAGCAAAATATTTTTATTTATAGAGAGCAGTGAAAGGCAAGAAATTTCATGCGAAAATAATGAGCTGTTTGCATCGCTCTCCACATTGTGTCAACTTGAACAGAGACCCCGACGACTCTTGGCACGACACATATATGCATTGATAAGTCCACTCGACACATTCAGCTTGGAATATTATATTAACATTTCTCCTAATGTCTCCTGAAACCCACATTAAATTATTGGTGCTAGACATTCTCAGGTACGCTGTATTCTAAAAGCTGCAATGAAAGCCCTCGAATTGCCTAAAATGGCTACGTGACTACCGCATTCATGCACCGCTGACATGCTACTCTCAGTCGTGATTTGAAGGAATGAAATCAGCTGCAGCCAATACTCGCCGCATCCATCGCAATGGTAGGCCGTTAATTTCATGATGGTTTCTTCACCACTTGGCAAGCCTCACGGAACTGAAAGAGGAGAGTTCTTCCTCTTTGGCAGTGTTGTCTGTGCTACCGAAATGAAATACCTAAAACGTTACTTTTCACTGCAAGAACAAAAAAGCAGTGCATTACCACAATTCAAAACAAAAAAAAAAGACTTGTATTATTCTTACCTAGTAAAGGTGATGAATGTTACTTACTCTTCAGTTACTCCAAAAAATTATTTTATTATTGTGGCTTTCTTGCAAAAACCCACAAGCATTTTTATTATCTCAGATTCTAGCACAAAACAATACCTATAACATAAATATTCAGCTATTAGGTTATTTGTTTATTTATTTGTTTTTATCCTGTAATAAATTCGTTATCAATCGTAAAACCCAGTAGTTTCGTGTATAACCATCGCCACTGGTATATCAATGCTGGGTGGAGTAAGGCAGCATTTACATAAGAAGGTGTTTAATTAGAAGAAAGGAAGGTCGGCCTGGAAAGGGGGTTTCTAGCCTGCTACTCCTCATGGGGGTAAGAGGCAATGGAAAGGAAAAGGACATGATGAGAGGTAATTGCGATATATCACAATAAGTCATTACACACACTGTCTTGTTTGGTGCGCACAAAAGTTTATACATTAGCTACATTAGCAGATGCTCCAAAAGCATGTATATAAACCTGTCTTGCTTAGAAATGCAACCAGGCCCTAAAGCTACAATGGGCATGATCCACACATTCCAAGGCACCCAAAAGCTTCTGTTCCGAAAAGGGTAGGCAATCTAGGTGATCTGTGAGGCTCAAGAGGTTGTCTTTTGATGGCGAATTGAGACCACACACACATCATGTGATTAATGGTCTCTGGCCTGTGAAACAAACTGCAGTTAGGATTTAGCTCTTGTCCAATCTTGCACAAGTATCGTCGTGTATATGCAACACCCAGCCACAGTCTATGTAGTAGCTTTTCCTGATCTCTTCTTTGTCGAAATGAAAAGCAAGTCAAGCCTGTAAATGCACTTATTGCAATAATTCAGACCATTTTATTCTCGTTACATAAATTTTCTCATACCTTTAGACAGCAAGGCATTGATGTCATATCGCGAAAAGTGAATTGATATCACCTCACCGCTTGTGTGTGTCTTTTTGGCTTCTGCATTACCTTGTTCATTCCCAGCTATGCCACATTGACTGGGAAATCTAATGCAACACATTGGCATGTCTGAATTGAAATGCCTCATTCAATATATTCATTATGTCACACACTAGAGGGCTGTATACAGTGTCTTGCTTCATGTAGTTTCTAATTAGATTAAGTGCCCTCTTGAACTCCCAATTTTATTTATTTACTTAACTTTTTCAATGCCGCAGACAAAGAACTGGTCCAAACAGGACAGGTGCAAGAGGCAGAATATAAATACAAAAATACATGTGATAACATAAGAATAAAACACGAGAAAGAGAATCAAAACTCGTACTAACAGATCACATAAAAGTTAACAAGGCAAATTATTACATGAAATAGCGCCACAACACAAATTTACAGTGCCCATTTTAGCTCTAAACAGCCGAAAGTTGGCTGGGATCAGTCAGGCAATTTCACTCTGACAAAGTACGTGGAACAAAGGAAAACTTAAATGAGCTGGTTTTGGCGAAATACGGGGTTAAAGAATTGGCATGATGATGACGTGTATGCCTAATGGACAGAGGAGATACATATGCACTCAGGTCAAGGGCTAACTTATAATTAACTAGCAAATATAAAAAGCTAAGGGGGTATCTTTTTCATTGTAATGAAAGTGTTTCAATGTTGTTAACATTCATGAGTTCAGTCTGCGAGTTGATAAGGTTGAACTTGGAATAAGCGAACCTAACAGCCTTTCAATGTACTGCTTCGAGTTTCTGAATGTTAAATTTAGTGAAAAGGTCCCATACAACACAATATTATTCTAGTTTTGGTCTTATGTACATAAAATAACTAAGTAGTTTTATGTAAAAAGGAGAATTTCTAAGTTTAAGTTTTAGAAAACACAGCTTACGGAACGCACAAGAACATACGTAGTCTATTTGGGTGTTTCATGACAAGTCATCAGTTATATTCATGCCTAGATATTTGTAGTGTTTTACCTGTTGTAGTGAGGATGACCCGAGGTTATTATTAAAATAAAAATATGTTTTGGAACGAGTCATGCAGAGACAGTTCTTTGTGCGTTCAGTGCCATACTATTGTTATTTGACCAGACTAGTATCTTATTAGGGCAAATGTTTAAGTTCTCTTCATGATTAAAACAAGTAATTTCACGAAAGAGCACAAAAGCATCCGCGAATAATCTAATTTGAGTTCCTGGTAGTACTGTGTTTCCAATGTCCTTCACATAAATTAAAAATAACAGTGGCCCCAGAACTCTTCCCTGCGGCACACCTGATGTAACAGGAAGAGAGCTCGAATCGCTACCGTCTATTGAAACAAACTGTGAACATTAAGTAGTGTTGTATCTAGGTAATGAATATGTCAGGTAGATTGATTTCCTTAAGTTTCGTAATTAGTTTGTGATGAACAACTTTGTGAAATGCCTTGCTAAATAAGAAAAAATGATGTTCAATAGACCATTTTTTTAGAGTGTTCGCATATTAATAAACCACTGAGACTGAGTTACCATTGAATAACCTTTTCTAAAGCCATGCTGAAATTTAGTCAGCACAGTTTTGCTCGTGAAATTCCACAATGCGTTTATATATTACATGTTCCAGCACTTAACAAATTGGTGAAGTTAATGAAATTAGACGGTAATTTTCTACAAGTGAATGATTGCCTTTATTATAGATGAGAACAACACAAGCCCTCTTCCAATCACAGGCTAGTTTAGCACTCAACAGTGCACACCGAAAGAGCACAACGAGAAAAGCAGTAGTACTTTTGGTAAACGGCGATGAAAAATATTTAGGATATTGTCTGGACCACAATTTATTCAGTATTCAACTTCAAAATCATTTCGAAAACACCCGAATCATATATAAAGTCCACTTCATTAAGACAGATGCTTGGTTTAGTTGGTGATTGGGAATCAACATATTTGCACAGCACAAGGCTACGAGTAGTTACGACATAACTTTCTATCCTTGTCTCTTCTTCTGTAGGTACGTTGTCACTGCTCATAGTCTTGCATTGTGCAAATGTGTTGATTCCCACTTCATTAGACTGAAATACTGTTTACTGAGGCGTATGAAGACTCGCATAAGAAAACACCCTATAGAAAAATTTGTTAAAATGTTCTGCAATAAGCTTCAGAACTGTAATTGTATTTCCATTGACTAATATATGTGATAACTATTTCTTACTATCCCTCAGGAAGGCGGGTGCGAATCCCGGCTGCGGCGGCTGCATTTCCGATGGAGGCGGAAATGTTGTAGGCCCGTGTGCTCAGATTTGGGTGCACGTTAAAGAACCCCAGGAGGTCTAAATTTCCGGAGCCCTCCACTACGGCGTCTCTCATAATCATATAGTGGTTTCGGGACGTTAAACCCCACATATCAATCAAATTATCCCTCAGGAATTTCCAGAAATTCGTAGGATCATTTTTTAAAAAGTTTGGCAGTGTTGTTTTAAAGTAAAGATTCTTCGAACTAAGTAGAGACTTTACAAAAATTTTTAAATTACTGATTAATAGCTAATAGGGTATTGCTCTTTTTCAGACTTTTAATTTGCATTTTAGTTGAAAGGTTTATGCATAATCCATGGGGCAGTTTTTGCAATCTATTCAGATTTGGTTGTTACAATTGATTTTATACAGTGATCGCACATCCTAGTAAATTGGTTCTATAGCTTATCAATATCGCCCTCACTTTCAATAAACTTATAGTAACAACTTTCAATGTACTGCACAATAGGCGCATCATCAGATCTTGCATAATCTTTGAAGGTTCGCGTAGTTGTGCATTTGTGACCAGCTGAGTTAAATAGAGGAATAGTTATACTTACAATATGATGATCAGGCAGGCCACTTTCAATTAAAACAGTATATTTATTAAAATCGTCAATTAAAAACGCTATGTCTAATATTGCACTACACGAACCTTGTTCTCGAGTAGGGTGCCTGACCACTTGAACTAGGTCGTGAGTAAGCATTATGTAAAGAATTATGTTGTCATTTTCGATTGATTTGCGGCTTGTCTGAAGGAGTACCCAATCAACATTTGGTAAGTTGAAATCCCCGATAACAAAAACATTTTAGCTCTGGAATTGTATCATATGCTCTTGCAATTTGAGGAAGTATTCAGAAGCGACGTCAGATTGTCTGTAACGTGCGTATAGCACAAAGCATTGTTCCCAACATTTTATTTTGATACACAAACACTCGAGATCAGTGACATCCACTAAAACAATCGCTTGTGTAGAAGGCTTGACAAGGACAGCAACACCTCCCCCCTTATTTGACCAGTCCTTACGAAACACACTGTAACATGGGGGAAAAAACTACACCACCTATTTCGTTACGTAACCATGTTTCGGTGAGTACAGTAATGTGCATGTCATATTCAAGTAGTGTGGCCTCAATAAAATCTTTTTAGTTTACAGTGCTTCATGCGTTTATGTTTAGGATTGTCAAGTTTTTTCTTCGGTGTCGTAGGATTTTGTGTGCTCTGAGCTACTTGACTAGATATATAAATGTGTTTAACAGATGCGGAAGGGCCCTCATTATCTACCCTCAATCTCAACTCTTGCTTTGCTTCTGTGTGTAGCCTCTGGTATTCGGGCGGTTCATGTCAGTGTGGCGGTTTTTTCGTTACGGAATTTTATCATTTGAATCGTGATACCAGATGTAAGGCATATTTTTGATGTACAATTTATCGAATGCTAGCGGAACTTTTCTCTTTTGTCATAGTTCGGCTTCGCACCAGCCCGCAAATTCCTTGGAATGTAACGAGCTTTTTGAAAAAAATCTTCACTAAAGGAATAAGCCAACTAAAGGAATAAGCCGTACCCTTCACTTTAAAGCCATTTCTTAGTATTTCATATTTACTTCTTGAATTTAACAGTTTAAGAATGACTGGCCTCGTTGTGTCCTGAAGCCGTTCATTTGGCTAAACTCAGGCTGATGATGGCTCCTTAGCTATAGTAGCTGTTCAACATAATGTCTCGGCACAAGCTATTGATTATTTCCACTATGACGCTCCCATGAACGGTCAGTGCTACAGAACTACTCTGGAGGTTTTTCTAGTGACTCTCTACTTATTTTTTTATTGAAAATAGAAAGATTTCCAGAGAAGGCAAGTGCAGGAAAGGGAGAAAGTTAGGTGGGCCGATTAGACTGCAAGATTCGCGTGTACATTGTGGCAGTAGAAAGTGAAAGACGGGGTCAGTTGGTGGATCATGCAAAATGCTTTCATCCTGCAGAGGGCGTAGTCAGTCTGATGATGATGATGAAGAATAGCACATTAGCCCTACACCCAAGCCGCCTATAGGGCTTGATGTGTTTATGCACAATTTTCACAAATGCTCCACTTGCTCCTCAGTGTTGAGCGTGTTGCAATGCGAAGCTAAGCTATGATTTCCAGCAGTGGTCAGCTCATTCATACCACTCGACTGCAGCTTGCAGTCTTATGGGCATGCATATGGAGTGTTTATTGCATAAAAGCAGAAAAAGAACCCTAGTATGAAATCTGCTGAACAATTTTGATGCTTGTATTCAGTATATTTTCGAGCCAGTTTCAAGCAATGCAATAACTTTATAGTAGAAGGCTTCAGTGGCTTGCCTTCAGTTTTGAATTGTATTGATAATTCAACATAAAAAATATTGTATAGCATGAACTATGCTGTTTTGTGAAAAAAATAGGCTGTTTCAAAAACCAGTTGGTGTTTCTTTGGCCAGATGGATTTAGGTAATTTTAAATGGCCTTTAGTTCAATGTAGTAATGTCAAAGAATAGCGTAACACTGTAGCAGGTCATATTTAATATCAAGTTCTATTCGATAAGCCAAACTGTAGTTAATATGGTGGTGAACACTGCATGCATTGTATCATTGTATTTGCTAGTTGAATGTGCTAAACATTTGAGGGCGTGTACCCCTACTGACGACATTTGTCTAGATAAATTGAACCCCCAGCTTTATACTGTGTCATTTGCTCTTGCTTCTTTCTTTTTTGTGTGTAGCATGGCAGCTTCTGGCAAGGGCAACTCCATTTTCACCTAACGCCTATAAATGGGTCTTCACATATTGGACAGACACCGTGTTCTAAGATTTTTTCTTTGGTCTGGCTGTGGCATGTATATCAGTTTTTTAGCAATGCAGTGTTTGCTGCCGGAAGTTTAAATTTTACCCCTCTCGCTGTCTCTCCTCCTCTCGTCTATACCTTGCGTTCAAACGTTGCTTTCAAGTGTTCGCACTGCTTTTACCACGAATTTTTCTCTCTTGATTAATTTATATGTGGAGTTTAACAACCCAAAACCATCATATGAGTATGAGAGACACCGTAGTGGAGGGCTCTGAAAATTTTGACCACCTGGGGTTCATTACAGTTAAATGATAACAATGCTTTGACAATGCGAAACACTGTGCAACGAATATTTTTTTATCTGGCAAAGGCTTTTGAGAATGTATTATAAGAACAAGTAAGCTCCTACCTTGTACGACACACAATGGGGAGTTTTATTTTTTATCATCCGTATTCTTTGGGTCCCGCAAACATCAACTACATTTATTGTACACAGGTATGTTTCACAATGCCAAATCACTCCATGAAAACAATCATTATCATCTTGTTTGAAATGTTGTAGCAGGCTTTTCTGTGTGCCATTCTCAGGAACTGAAAATTGAAGACAAAAGAATACATATACTGTCGCTGCTCAAGCAGAGAAAGCTGCTTCGATAAGCGTGTGCTACCTCGACTTGACCCGCCATCATGGTCCAGTCATCAAAGCACTCAGCTTCTGATCCACAGGATAGAGGGTCAGATACCGGCTACAGCGGCCATATAAATTATGATGGTGGTGAAAATTCTTGTAGCCCGTGTGCTTACATTAAGGGACACGTTAAAAAGCCCAGGCTGTCGCAATTCTCGGAGCTCTCCTCCATGGCATCTAAGGCAATCATGTGATGTTGTGACGTTGAAAGCCAACGATTATTACCTTGAATTCTGAGGTAGCTTTCTGAGACCCTGAAAGAAATTGTTGAGTGTTCTGATGGAACCATCGTCAAGGAAAACTTTTAAGACCTGTGTAGTTAGAATTGATCACGGGTACACAATCGTAGAAGAGCGAAATTTCTCAAGAACTCTACCAGGTCGTTCCTCGTAATTTTATCATTTGGGTACGTTGAACCCCCTCCAACTTTGATTATGTTGGCAGGACCTCTGCGAGAAGGTTTTCTCAGACAAAGAAGAGACGACCTGCACCCGTTAGTGGCAGCAGCACTTTTTTTTTCATAGCCACAACAAAGCACCGAGACCGAAAATATTTATTCTGATGTTATCGCTATTGGCGCATCTACTGAAAACGGAGTTCCAAGACAGACAATCACGTGTCCGACTCGGCGTGCCTGACCGAAGCTGTTTATCAGTATTTGGTCGTTTAACTCTTCTAAAGTAGCAGTCTGGATCTCATCTTTCAGGCAAAGCTCTGGTTGCTGTAGCTACTGGAGATAAGCCTGTCTTGTATTAGAAATGTCATCGGGCTATCGATGCTTTGGCCGGGCTGAAGCGAGTGCTCCATTGCTATACTGTCTGGTTGACAGCATTTTTTCGCAAAAGCCAAGATTTGACGCCATTTTGACCACCACGTGTCTTATACCACGTGGTCGACACAGATAAATATGCTATTTTGTCTACACCACTTTTGTGAGCTTCGCTGCTGGATATTGAGTTGTCTCGGAATTACCCTTCTCATTAGCCTAACCAATGTCCCCTCTGTTGAGCAGTAATCTAATTAATGTACTTTGAGAGTGTTAGAAAGAAGTATCCAACAGAAGAATTGGGGATCTTCAGCTGCATTCGGAAGTACTGTTGTTCGAATACTTATTACGCTATTCTCGCCTGCAGGTTGCGCTTTCCGGGAGAAGTTGGCGTGCTAGGCAGGGGCGTAGAAATATATTTCCAGGTAGAAGGGGGAGGCAAAAGGCGGTTCAATCCCCTTTGGCTACGCTATCGATAACGTGAAGTATGGTTTATCCTAATTGGCTACGCCACAGGTTTTAGTTGAAACGCTTAATCTCGAGCGCTCTGGTTCATCTCCAGGTCCAAGTACTTTGAAGTGGAGATGGTCGATTAAAATTTAAATTGATTATTTATTAACCGGTCATGAATTTAGCCTTTATTCGAATAGTTGCTTTTGCTAGAATGGTTTAATCTATTAATCAATTAATCGACATTTTTGTGGGTGCTTTAAAACAAATATCTCTTTGTTTGAAAGGCATCATTTGTGTTTCATATGAACCCAAATCTTATTATCAGACGCGCTGACGATCGAAAATTCCGACTTTCAAAAAGGTCAAAAGCGGGTCCTTTGTGTCCAGTTTGCGAAAATTCCCACTTTCCCACATTGGACACAAGGGGCCTGTCCTCGTTGGTTGATGTCGCGGATTCCAGCACCTGTAGTCATCATCCTTACACTATTTGGCAGCTGGTCGTACTTTCTCGAAGCCTGTCTACTCGAGCTTATTGAAACCGGAGGCGCGTTCGGGTGTGACACTGCTTGGAAAGTTGCAGCAGAAACATGCTGTGTGGAGGAGGGTGAGGAAATCCCGAGAAAGGTAAAAGAGAGACGAGGGGGAATAGAAATTGGGACGCTCGCTCTCGTAAGCACGACTTCTTTTTTTGGTTTGTCGGTTAGATATATTGAAAGCTCTACATAACTCTATAATTGCGTACTGACGTGATCTTTTCCTTGGGGTCACCTATGCAGAGATTACGCTGAAGCATACTGGCCTCAAACAGACCATCCGTGCAGGCAACTGCGGAAAATAGTGACCCGAGTTTCTGCCTCCCGGCTAGAATTAAGAGCAGCTGCGCCAGTACACTCCGCAGGTTGCGTCTGATAGTGGCCTTAACACAGTAAATTGATTTCCCTCACACCCACCACCATCGGTTGTGGGTGCGAGGAAAACCTACCTATCCATGACAACCATCCTGGTCGACCACGTGACTTTACGCGCTGTATGCACGGTCCTTTGCATCAATTACTCCTGGCCTTTGCACAGGAAACTGAACTTTTTCTCTTTATTTAACTTACATGGAAGGTCATACTGGCACCAATAAAAAAAACAGCGATTTCAAAGACAACTTATACAAAAATAGATGTCTGTTTGCTGCAAGTTACTGATAACTTACCTGAAGAGGGGGATTGGTGTCGTCCGGAAAGGGCTCTTCGACTATGTCACCTTCGTCATTATCACCTTCCTTTGGGAGACACCTGAATAGAGTGGACGTGACGCTGGTGATATCTTAGTCTCCACCGCTGGCTTTGAGAAATTCTTGCCACATTTATTACACCTTGCAGTCTTCACTTTCTCATCTTCAGCAAACAACGACCACACTGTGCTCCTTTTCTGATCGCCCGGCATTATGACATCCCAAAGGTAGCAGTACAACCACCAATGTGTAATCATTATACAATATAACAAATATAACATGCAAGCAACGCAAGCCTCAAGTATACTCAGGCGACGCTCAACCAGCTTAAGGGAGAGTAGGTGAAGGCACTAGCACTAGCAACAGGATCAACAATAGTCTGTGAGCCGGAGAGAAGCGGGCAAGTTCATTTCTGCCTTGATGGGGTGGAGCCGCCACCTGCCGGGATTTGAAGTGTTAGGCAGTGCTCGGAGTTGGATGCCGTTCCATGTGTACGCGGCGGAGATCAGTGCAAGTTCATATCTTCCTCTATGGGGTGTGGCCACCGCCAGCTCTGGGCTCGTTCTGCTAGTGCAGAAATATGCGTTGTAGTGAAAGCAGTGAAAGAGCACGGCATCTGTGGTTCACGATAGCGCGCCTCGCAGGCATGTGCTGCGGCCAAGGGCCGAGATTGGGGGCGGGAGTGTGTGGTGCCGTAGTGAATTATTTGAATAGGCTTAATCGTATATTTCGATTATTTAAAAGGCGAAAATTTATTACAAATAATTGAATAATTGCAGACCTTTCATCGATAAATTGATTAGACGTAATCGATTTTACCATTCATACTTTGAAGGGGCGAAAAGAAGCTGCACGTTGATTCAAGTGCATTGTAGTTAGTACAAATTTATTTTTTTTTCTACTAGTGCCTGTTATGCCTTGCACTCCAATTGGAAATATTGAATTTTAGGAGGAGGTCTGTTTTTTTATCTTTAGGTTTATTTCATGCTATATATGAAGCACTCTTCAGTTAGCTGTATCCTCTTGCTATATGAACAGGTTATGCGGCTTCTATACTTCTACCTTTATGTACCGCATAATTATGCTTTGTTAACCTCTTTTGTGAGTGTCTCTGCCTTATGGCACCAATTGTCTTTGTGAATTTAAGCTGTGCAGTTTCGCATGTCCAGGAATATGGTGGCATTAGTATATTGTAAATAAATCAATAAATAAACGACGGAATAAATAGTGTATTGTGTTGCTGCTAGAGAAAGTCCTGAAGTTACTAAATTTCTAACCAGCTCGCAGGTATTCCAATGCAAGACAATATGAAACATGGGTTCACCCAAACTGAATATCTAGGCATACCAAACCATTTACTTCCTGCTAATTATGTTCAACGAGCTCTTGAATTCATAATATGAATGTTCGCGTGAGGGTGTTCTTACTTGCCCTTCTCGCACATCTCGTACATTAGAGGTTTGAATTGCTTTTCTTTTCATTCTCTTCAATATAAAAACTATTATGCATCGTGTAGTCGTGTAGGCGCTCTGATATATACCTACTTATCTGTGATGTGTTCCTTCTAGAATATACAAGTATATATATTCCGCTCGAGTTCATATTGTTCTTGCAAGGCAATTCGTCAAAAAAAATGTCAATGCGTGGGCGTGCTTCGGTATGCAGGGCCAATAATTATGCTTAACGCTGTAGTCAAACGCGCAACACAGATGTCTTTTTTGCCGCAAGAGAAAAAAAAAAGTCTCTGATATGAAACATTCAATTTCCTGCAACATTAGGTCACTTGCTTTTTGTCTTAATTTTTGTACTCTCTAGGAAAATTGTGAGACCAGGCTTTCGAAGAAAGGATACGTCGGTGCATCGGCGTTGAATGTAGCTTAAGTTTTTGTTAACCCTTAACTTACATCGTTCTTAAATAAAACCTACAAATCGAATTTAGTACAATATTCTCTTTTGCATGTTCTTGAGCGAGATGATACATTATCAAGTGATCAATTGTTTTGTGAAGCTTGAGTAATAACTCCACCGATAAATAGATCGCAATGATCCTGTGTGATAGTTGTTATTGTTCAGTGTTATTGCAGAGTTGGACGCTTTGAAATATTCTTTTGATATATAAATACTTCTTGGCAAGTATGCACAGGCCCAGACAACTACTGTACTCGACAATGTAAGCACTAAAAAGGACAGCCAAATAGACAAAAAAAGGTGATTGACGCATGCTGTGAAGTAAGATTCACCGGAATAGACGAAAGTGTTTTGAAGGCTCGTAAAAGACACCACTGCAGGTGGTGGTACTTGGTTCAAACGGAGTGCGCTCTAACTTCCTCTTCAAAACTCGAAGAGTTCTGTGTGCCACTTGGCTCGGCTAGTTTATTCAAAAATGATCGTTCATTCGATAACGAGATGGTTTCATCATGGGAGAGCGGTACTGTTTTCCCACTTTCTGGAAACTCGCGAATTGATTGGAAATACATGGGTAATTTTTTTTCAAAATATACTTACTTTATTTCGAGTGCATTTTCCCAACTATATTTTTTCTGTACTTTGTATTCCAGTACCACTTTGGGGTTTTCATTACACCCTGTCAAAACTGTTGAACCTTAAAATGTTTCATATAGGAGAAACTCAGTTACGATTGGCCTACTAAGCAATGGATCATAATGACAGCTGAAAGTAGGCACGCGGAACAGCACAAGCGTCGTCTGCTCTGTTTACCCTCTCGTCATGACTTACCAACCAACCCCGTATGAATTCACATCGTGTAATATGAAACTTGTTGTGGTGCAGGGATTCACCTGGGTATGTGAAAATGCAGCTTCAGAATAGGCTTTTCGTAATGGACATTTTGTGCTTTTGTACCTGCTCTTCATTGATTTTCAATGTTTGCTAAATCTGCAGATCAATTAGGGCTGACGCTGGCTTCTCAACTGTACGCTGTGTTCGCCATAAATGTATTGGCGAATTCTAACGATGTCAACTGCAATGCGCCTCTGAATGGTCAGTATTACAGCAGTACTTTGAACGTTTTTAAACTGACTATACTCTCACTTTACAATTTAGAAGAAATGATCTCGGAAGCGAGTGTATGTTTTACAGCGAGTATATGCTGTGTCACAGAAGTACTCTTTTCTACAGTGTTACGGAAGCACTCAGAACTTTTTTAAATGACCATCATCTTTGTTTATATTGAAAACAAAATTGTTTCATCTAGAGTGCATGTGTCTTCATTTTCTCATTTAACTGACCACCGGCTATCTACACTTAGTGTACTGTGGTCCCACTAGCAGCCCTCTTCATCACACAGAATCAGTCACCAGTGCAGCATAAAAAATTAAAAACTCGTTTTGGGATAATATAGCCCAAATGGAGACTTCAATCATGCTTGAGGCATCCTAGAAAACATTGGTCTTCCAGTGTCATAAACAAATTGAAGCAACTGCTGCCTGTTTACTGATTCACTGTGTTCTCATGCTGATTCTAAACATTACTCCTAACCGTTTTACTTTGCGACTTTAAATGACCAAGCAATGATTTAAACGAATATCAGAAGCATATCCGTCCGGGAAGAAAGATCAATCTGATCTCTTGCGATCCTCGAGAGCACCACAAAATTGTTGGCACTTTGTTTCGGGTAATGCAGCATTGTCTAACTTCTGGAGTCTTTTATGGAACCTTCACACGCGCAGCTTTTTCAGGAGCCGTGACAACTAATGAAGCTACTGTGTCATGGTTTATTTATAATTCTCATTTGCTACTCTGTCTTAGGGGCAGAAGAATGGGGGAATAAAGACGGAAAAGTAAGTGGCAGAACAACTACGCATGTGTTCAAAAGTACCTGCTGAGATGTTGTGCCGTTATTCACAGTAATTCAGGCTTGAGTGGGTCACAGTAGTCAATTTGGGATGAGTGTGGAGCGCAATAAGAGCCATGCTCATATAAACTCAGGGGGCCAAATTTCTACAAAGTGCAGTGCACTGCAGCTGTGTCAAACAGAACATGGGAGAGGCCCTTGCCCTGCATGGGGCTTTGTTAGGCTGGTAATGATGATGAGGGTGAGGGCTATATTGATAGTTGACTGACATGCAAGCACGTAAAGTTTGTTGTTCATTTACAGCGCCAGTTGTGCCAGTAAATAGCAGAACTCTACGTAAGCCAAAGGCAACCTCTCTTACAGGTGTTTTTCCCGAGCGATAGCGTCTTGTGTAGTGTGCAAAAACGAAAATTTGCCAGGCCTGCACGAGACCAGCGGCAGAGTCGCAGCGAAGCTGGAAGGGCAGCCTTCGTAAAGCATTTTCTTCCACTTGTGGGGCCACTGCTGCAACCACAATCACATACTCTCTATGCCATAAAAGAATATACGAAGTATTCATAATGCCCTTATTTGCCCTTCTTCAAGGAAGTGTGGTACCAGCTAGACAATTGTGAGGCATTCCACGCAGTTACTTAGTGATATGGTTGACGTTGCAGAAGATTGGTCTGAGGCTTTTTGAGTAGTTTCAGAAATTAATGACATGCTCACCCTGCAATTCAAATTTAGTGCTGCTTGGCTGTCGTTTTACGGTTATAAAGCGCCTCTTTGTGCATGTTCACGCGATTCCTTATCCCACAGGCATAAGGTTTGTTTAAAACGAAGGTTCAAGCTTGAGCGTAGCTCGTAGGTAGAACACGAGGCTTTAATAAATAAAATTGAGGCTCGAACCCTATTTCATTGTGCTTTTTTTTAAATTTGCATTTTTTTATTATTGTGTGACTACTGACACCGGCGGCAGTGGCAGACAACTACAGCTACCTTGTTGTTATCTTGTCAGAGCTTTCACTGTAAGATGAACAGGTAGAGCATCAGTAGATTTACCACTTATATCACAAATATGCATGAAAAAAGCACTTTATTAACTCATATTTCATGCATGCTACTTCTCTACTTTAACTTGATAGTTGGAACTTCATCCAGGTATCTTCATTCAGCTCATTTTGCTGGACATGTCGAAGTGCAGTGGCCCGGGCAAGAGCTTTTCGGGCAATGTCTAAAGTGGGATTGAAGAGATATTTCAATAAAAGTTAGAGCAGTTGTGTATTGAAATTTTACAGCACCTATTGTTCACCTAAAAAGTTGTTTCACTCGCTCATTCACAGCCATGAATCCTTCAGCGACCATGGGAGTGACCAATAGTACATAGTTTTGCCTAGTCTTCGTTAGTGGCTTTGTTTATTGTTGTGCTTCGGTCTGTTCCGCATGAAGGAACGAGCTGTTTTGAACTTCATGAGCAGATTAGTCAGCCTAAAAGGGGGTCAATGCAACTGCAGTACATTTGCTGGCTAGTGTTGCTTGACAAAGCAGCTCCAGGCCATGATCAGCCAAACAGAGCCAAAAGTACAAAGAATAAACATATGCATGTAATACCCATCATTTTTACGCTCGCTGAACAGCCATGTGATGCCGTTCCCGTAGACAATATTATACATAGGAAAACTGTATACTGTAGTTCAGCTGTGATTCTTCTCATGCGAGCGGGAGCGAGGAAGGTGGTATTGCAGTTACACGAGTCGGGAACAGGCTGTGCATGCTACGAGAGACCCCCAACATTTTGACTAAAGTCACCAACTGAAGCCGCGTGAAGGCGTTTGCACTCAGTTGCACTCATCTGATGCACGGGTTGGTGTTGTGTGCATGGATCAAAGCAATGATAAGTTACCTTACTTTACCGCTCCAAGACATTTACACCAGTCATCTGACGAAGACCACTATCAGAGACAACTGTGAGCTATAAAAGACGAGTTCCTAAGCCGCAAGAGTTCATGGCCGTGATGCTGTAGATAGCGTGCTCAGCCCTTTTTTCTGCGGATTGAGACGTTTTTTGTTCAACACCCGTTGACGAAACTTATCTCTTTAGGATCTGATGGTGTACATTTCGGGCATCATTTTTGTGATAGAATTACATAACTGAAATCTTGGTGTGTCCTGGCATAAAAGGCTTTTGTGGTAAAAAGTTATATCTGACAAAAACTGTCAGTTATGGAAAGCTACTCACGGATATGTGCAGCACAAGTTCACTGGAACATTCTAGCATTTTAAAAGTATTGCCCTGCAAACTATATTTGCTTTCCACGACATTTCAGACCGCTAATTGGTAGTTTAGCGCACTCAGTCGGCCCCATTTTGCCACTATAATCCCTCCGGGAAATAATTAGGCATGTGGTGCGACACTGTGATTATAGAAGGGAGTTCCAGGGTCTCTGCTTCATTGTGGGTCGTTTTTCGTGAACTCTTTTTGTCAGATATGTCTTTTTTTGCCTTTTCGACATTATTTACGGAGGCAATGACTGTCGTCGAAACGATGGTGCCGCGAGATGTTCCACACTTGGGGTCGTGACCTATATCCATGTCATATGAACTGTGCCACAGTATGACATATACTCTGCGAAGCACACATTTATATTTGTACAACTGACCAGTATTCCTTAGATTATACATGTTATCGTATTATGTTTAAGCCCAAGACGCTGTGTTCTAAGCTACTTATAAAGTTGCTCAATAATCTAGACTTGAAACTACTGAGGTCACTTCTAAATCAGTGTATATATTCTGACAGCCACATAAAAATAAAAAATTTCTAGTGCTAGAACTCGATACCTCACGTGTGTGCGTGCCATTATTTTGATAAAGCCATTGGGTATGATCTCAGAGCCAGCGCGTGGTTCAATAGGTAGGTGAATGTTGGTAAACATATTTTGAGGGTAACTGCACGCTCCATGTAAAACAATACATAAATTTCACATGAACGTCAATTATCGTGGTATTCAACTTGTAATATTCTTACTCTGCCATGTCTGTAGACCTACAGACGTGTTTTGCACATGCGCAGTGGCCTTGCCGCCATTTCTGTGAGGCCCCTATTCAAAAACTTCTTAATACCCACCCACTACATATATATTACACGTGCTTCCTTTTTCTTCCACACAATTAACGGGTGCAGTGAAAACATACAACACACACCTAAACCCATAAACTAAAATTTAATGACATTTTCTTGGAGCTATAAAGCACTCAAGGTAACTAAATGGCCAAATAACTTTGCAAACACACCACAATTCTAACCCGAAAGTTGCTTCAATGACAGCCAGAATCTTTTTGTGCGAATAAAGCAAACGCTGATTGCCACAACCATCACAAGTATATATATATATATATATATATATATATATATATATATATATATATATATATATATATATATATATAGAGAGAGAGAGAGAGAGAGAGAGAGAGAGAGAAAGAAACAGGTGAAAAGATTTCTTAATAAGCTTCCAGGCAGTGACTGTACCAGGTACGGCCATTCATAAAACGATGTTTTGTTTTCCAAAATTGCAAGTCGCCTGAGTGGTGCGTTCTATTAGGCCGACATGCGCAAGCGTGAATTAGGCTCCAAGAGTCTACTCTAGAGGCGTTCGAATTTTTTTCTAAGGTGCGCCTTACTTCTGTGCTGCCACGATTTGGTTAGACCTAACGCAGCTTTCTTCTAATTTTTCATTACATAACTGCAGAGATGCAGGCCATGTTTTAAAAGTGTAAGAGCGCGGCATGTTGCAACGCTAATGAGTGCATATATTTGCATGTTAACACTAGAACCCTGAACGCTGTACAAGCTCCATTATATAAGCGGCAGGGGTGCGTGACATGACGTTTTTTTTCACTACTGTTCGCGAAAATGGGCCATCTGGGTAATCTGAAAGGCTCAAGTGTAACTTACTGAAACACACTTAGCGCGGTGAAGAAATCCTGCTCGACAGAGCCCAAACCTGTTAGACCAAACCTGCAATAGAGAAAAAATAGAAATACTTTGATGCCTTTGGGTGAAATGTAGATGTGATGTGTACAAACATTTTGAATTTTTTTGCGCATCGCATTAGCAGTGATTTATTTCTGGCTTTATGTTAACTTGCCCGTTGAAAGATTTTTTGACACCTTTTTCCCGCAAAATGCAGTTATCACATATTGAATACGCAGGCCGATTCAATATAATAATTTTTCTTGGCGGAGCTGCTGGGAACACAACCATCCCCCCCCCCCCCTCTCCGTTTTAAAGCGGGCGTCTACAATGCACCCATCTCGTAGAACGTGGATGCACTTGAACCGCAGGAACGAGCTGTTTCTGTAGTGCAACAGAAATGCATGGGAACAATTTGTCGACACTGTTGAATTTCAAAGCACCCTGGAAGGCAGGATTTTAAAAATATACGTGTGGTTTGCACAAAACACAAACCTTTCCATCTTGCCGAAGTTTGACGTCAGACAAGTTTTTCATCACAGCATTGGTATTCACCTGTTCGAAGCATTCACGAATGCTGCAAAACACACAAAAGCTGTCACGCCATAAGGAGAGTGCTATCAAGCATAATGTCCACCCCAGTAGAGCAGTCGTGAGAGTGCTTCGACCCAGAGGTCGCGGATTTGATCCAAGCCAGAGGTCCATCTATAGTGCGATGTCAGAACATGTTACAGGACACAACATGGTCGAATTTTCCGGAGCCCTCCACTACAGTGACTCTCATGATCGTATTGCGATTCAGGATGTAAAACATCACATAATATTATGAATATTATTGTTAATATTATTATTAGGCTCTTTGTATGCTGTCCTAAGTTACCGCGTCACGGTTGGCCTCTATTTCTCTGATTGGATATGAGAGTTATGCCACAGTCACACACTGTCTCCGCCTGAGACTATGGATAATCCTTGCGATGTCCATGATGGTAGTAACAGCGATTAAGGTGCTCTGCTGCTGACCCAGAGGTCATGGATTTTATCCAAGCTGAGGCGGTCGCATTTTGATGGAGCGGAAGTGATAGAAACCGTGTATGGGGCGATGTACGTGAACCTGAAAAAAGTTTCTGCAGGCTTAATTTCTGGAGTCGCTCGCATAGCTGTCTCTGATAATCATCGTGCCTTTGAATTTCGCAACGTAAAATGGCCGTCATTACTAATATTATTGTGTGGACGTGCAGTTGCAGCGTTTCAGAAAGATTATATTTTCGTCTTAGCAAAACTATATGCAGCTTTCGTGAGCTAATTCTTGGTGCTGGGTGCTCCCCGTGAGATAAATTATTGATGCGATCTGATTGAAATTTATAGTCTGAAGTTTCTGTATTGAACATAAAAAGAAGCAGTTTTTTTAAAGCTGCGCATTAACACTTTGATAGCATCTGCAGTAGTTCACTTGACGGTGTTGTTCTAGGGTTAGCTCACTCTCAGAATTCACCTTGAATATAGACGCTTCACAGTATTGAAGTGATGCCTTTCTGTAACGTTAAAACAATAGAAGAATGAGCAGATATAGTGTACATTCTTCTAACTTCTTTTTGTGTGAATTTAGACACATTTCAAACATTAAAGTAGAGGTATTCAAACAACTAATAGCATGATTTACGACATAGTAATATTATTACTTGGACACAGGTACCATATGAAAATTTTTATACTATAAAAACTAATATTTTAAAGCAAAATGGTCCTCCTTAAACATTTCTACAGTCACTAATGTCTGTTCTCTTCGACTAGCGTCATGCCCTGGACAGTATTGTCATATGCTACGTGCCTCGCTGTGATCATGTTTCTCGTTCTTCGACTTTTATAATTTCGATTTTAAATGTGATGAAATACTAAAAGTCCTCACTTACATCCATGCCGTCGCTGATATAGCATTTGCGGAGTCGTTCATACCATCATGATGCACGACAGCCGCGCTCTTCAATGTACTGCAAAATGTTTTGTATGGGCCTAAGTCTGCAAAAAAAGCATCATTATAAGTTACGATTCTTTAATAATATTATGCTCACGCTTTTACGTCTCGCAATATCTTATACTGCGTCTGCATTTCAGTTTGCATGCTTCCCATACTAATCTTTCATTTAGGATGTCATGCTGTGGGCCATGAGTAATTACAGGCAAGGTGCAATGTATGAGTACTCTACTGCGGTCGTGATTTCTGGTTTTGGAGAAACGCTTGCGATTTTGTGAATTGCACTTACTGTGGCTATTTTTTGTGGGAAAATGGTGCATCATTTTTTGTCATGCATGCTGCTGCCATGATGAAGGCACAACGTTAGGTATGTATTGAAGTTTAGGAATAAATAAATGTTTGTAGTGTGTTTAATGTAACAAACGAGGGATGGATATCTATTTCAATAATTAGCGCAGCGCACAGTCTTAGCAATATATATTGCCACATTTAATCTAGAATGGCATTTTCATATCGCATATAGGTGTCTTTTCTGAGAAAATATTGGCCTCAGTTGTACATCGCTACGATACCGAATACTATAAGCATGTAATTTCACCGAAGACCTAAATTATAGAAGTACTCAAGTTTCACTGTCTCCAAAACAGAGACTGTACAGGGCCTCACTACAAAATTCTTTAAACAGTCATTACTGTGTAGCTCTGGAACATACTTGTTAAGAAGCAAAGCTATGGTACGAAGAAAACAATGAGACGCCCATGAGTGGAGCTTGCGACGTGCGGCCGACTGCTTATGGTGGAGACTCCTGGTATAGATCATGTCTGTAACCCTGGTATATACTCCTGGTATAGATCATGTCTGTAGACCTGTAACGTTGCACATAGTTTTTAGTGATCGCGGGGGTGTAGGACTCTGATTCCACTTGTAACTTTTTACTTCTCTACGCTTTGCTTCCTAATTATATAAATCACGTTTCTATTGAGCCCCGCAT
Source organism: Rhipicephalus annulatus (assembly GCA_013436015.1). Lineage (NCBI taxonomy): Eukaryota > Metazoa > Arthropoda > Arachnida > Ixodida > Ixodidae > Rhipicephalus > Rhipicephalus annulatus. Next base: position 638,566 of record WOVY01011529.1, on the reverse strand, counting down.
TTCTAAGGGCATCGCATGAAACACTGCTTCATCGGGACCTCCATCACTGGTTCCTGTGACCGCATTTCAATTAGGTCAGGCGAGATTCGGAGATATTCAATACAATATGAATGTATACAACCTCACTCAAATATAAAATAGTAAAACGTGCCGAGAAATGTTTTCCTTGTGCTTCAGCTGGGAACTCGTTGACGGGTAAGCGTGCGGTGGCGCTAGAAACGTGGAGGTCGCTCGGCCTCTACGGCGAAAGAACAGGCGTATATACATTTGCGACGGAGTTCACTTATTTTCTCCTCTTTTCTCTTGTCCTTCATTACACTCGGTGACAACTCTTGTTGCTACGCTGCCCCCCTGACGATCGTGTAGCCAGGATTGAATCGCCAAGCTTGCCGCCTGACCGGGGTTTCGCCAGAAAGGACAGGCCCCTTCTACTGCATTTACGCATCGGCTGCTTCTGGCCTGCATCTGTAGTCAACGCCTTGCGAGAGTCTCGTCCCCTGCGTAGACTGCGTGCGGGGCAGCCGGAACTATGGAGCACCTGTTGTGGGTTCGCCCAGCGCTTTCCGCACACAGAGCAGTCTCGCTCACCGCATTCCGTCGCTTTGGTCTGCCCACGGCTACATGGAGGGACCTCCTCTTACTGCATGGCACCACACCCTAGTCTTCAATGCGGTTCTTCACTTCCTTGGGAACACTGCACTGGATAAACAGCTATAGAAGCCGCCTGCCAGGCTCCCAGTCATGGACGCCATTCTCCGACTCTTGTCTATACTTCATATCTTTTATACTCGGATCTCTCACCACAAGCTCTGAGCCATGTTTCCAATTAGGGCTGCAGAAGTTGAGTCCTCTCTTTTCATCAATATATTTTTCTCTCTTTCTCTCTCTCTTGGCATTAGAGTGAAAGGTACAGAGCAAAATCCCATGCATCCTACTGCCAGTTGAGATAACTTCCGTATTCTCCACGGGAATTATAAATTTTTCGTCTTTTCTTTGTAGAGCTATTTGAGACAGGACATAGCTCACACCAGAAGATATTCGTATATGTTCTGATTCATTTTTTGAGGCTTGACGTTTTTGAACACCCGAGAAAATTCAGCCTCTTTACGTGTACCTTGAAGGCTAAGCGGCATCTGCATCTACATGAAACGCTGATGGTGCACCCCCGTCACCTTCCACAATGTTACGTGACCCGAGTCAAATTGGACTACTTCGTGTAGTGCTAAATCTGGAGATGCCTCGCCCCAGCAGCTTTTCCTTCAGTGCCAATAACAGTCGTCACCAAGTATATACACATCTCTCCTTGTAAACTTGACTTCATTTTTGTACTATACACTACATTCAATTCGACACGGCAATGAAAAAAATTCAGATCCCTGGTACAGAGGGAATCGATGATATGCGAAGCACGAATGAGAAATGTTGATATGCCACTTTAATATCAGCACAACGTTGGGTCTGGTTTTCAATGTGGTTCTTCATATCCTTGGGGACACTGCACTAGACAACCAGCTATAGAAGCCGCCCGCCAGGCTCCCATGCAGTCATAGACACCATGTCTTTGATTCTTCTCTCTTCTTAATATCTTTGATACTCACATCCCTCCCCACAAGCACTGAGCCATCCTTCTAACTAGAAAGCAAAAGACAACTTCTGCAGCCCATCAACCTATTTTTCACTATCTCTCTTGGCATTAAAGCGAAAGCCACAGAGCAAAATCACTTGCATTCTACCGCCAGTAAACGTAGTTCCACAATAGCACCCCTGTTCTTCCCGCGAAATATAAATTTTCTATCTTTATTTTCGACTAGACCTATTTGACACAAGACACAGCTCACACCAGAAGATATTCGTATATCTTTTTATTTATTTTATGAGGCGTGGCGTTTTTCAAACACCCGCGAAAATTTCGCCTTTTTACGTATACCTCAAACGCTACACAGCGCCTGCGTCTACTTGAAACGCTGATGGTGCACCCCGTCACCTTACACAGCGTTATGAGACCCGTGTCAAATTTAACTACTTCGTGTAGTGCTACAAGTGCGGGTGCTTTGCCGCCGTAGCTTTTTCTTCAGTGCCATTAACAGTGGTCGCCAAATATGCACATCTCTCCTTGTAACCTTGGCTTCATTTTTGCACTAATTACTACATTTATTTCGCCATGGCAATAAAATATGAGACTGGCTATGCTATGCTTTATCCTCTTTCTTCCGCATTCCCATTCTATTCATCCACACATTCACTACTCCAACTCTCGCTTCCTCTTCCGCCTTTTTATTATGCTCTACCCTAAGCTGTGTTGAAAGTGGTTCTGTTATAAATGACTGTAGGCCGTTTGCATCACAAGCAGGTGGCCGACCACAGAGCATCGCTACGGCTTTATATTGGTTCCAAACAAGACAAATATTTGTTGGAATGACATTTAGTAAGGAGAGTCTCCTTATTGCATGCAATATAGGGTGGCAGTAGCTTATGATCGCCCCAGGTGTCGAAACGTGTAAATTGCACAATGGGTAGGTGTTTAAACACCGAACCATTAGAGAGCGCTCAGACATGTTAACACCAGCTGCAAGAGCATTAACACAGTGAGGAATTGTGCACTTTCAAAGGTCACCTTGCGTACCCAAAGTAGGTCCTTTGCTGATGCTCAAAAAGAAGATTGTCAAAAAGAATTAGGACCTTATGTGAAGTTACAAGACACTCCAGTACAGTTGGAAACGATCAATGCTGGATACTCAGTCGTTTGTTCTTTTACAGCGCGGTTGAGGCATACAGATAGAATGCAAGAAAAGCTAGCACCTGAAAAGGGGATTTGAACGGGCCAAGTTATCTCAGTCACATCCCACTCTTGAATACCAAGCTGAAACGTTCACCGAGTAATTGAGAGCGTAGATCCTTACGTGAACACTTTGCCATAGCCGTCGTGCAAAATTCCCAGTTGCGAGTAAGCACGCCGAGAAAATATCAGGCGCGCGCTCTCAGAGAGCTCGGCCGCGGCAACAGATGGCACGCACTGACCCTAAGGGCTCTGTAGATCCCGTCACCAAGCACAGCAGACACTCTCCCCACCCATCACCTTCGTAAAAGCCACAAGCCTGATCTAAGAAAACCCGTTCTCGTCTGATTTCTAAAGAGCGTCGCTCATCGGTTTTATTTTAACAATGAACAGCTGCTAGTTGTTTTTTCATGCGATTGTGTGTCATACTCGGGACGTGTCCATTCTGCAGCGTCCGCGATGATACCGCGCATGCTAACTCTCCCTCATTCTATTCTCCCTCGCAGTTGTGCTATCTCCTCCTCCTCTCTATCTATGCTGAAGGTGATTGCACACAACTCTCTCATCGGCCAGAGCAGGATAACGTTCGAGGCCGTTGCAGCGCCTGGCCTTCGAAGGTGCTCACGCTTCCTCCTTTCTCAATACATTCTCGCTTTAACATGCGTTAGGGTGTGTCCTAGGTTGTATTGACAAGTGAAACGAAACTCGATGCGCACCCGCGGCAATCTTTTCGCGTCTCACTGTGTTGGTCCTTACGGGAACATGATGCATAATTTTGTAAGGTCTGCTAATGATCGCCGTTTATACTGTACACTGTAACCTATATAGAAGGTAATAAGGGACAATTTTGATCAGGACCCCTTCTGTTAAGAGCAGCCCTCATCCGTAAAAAAACTCAGCAAATTATTACATCACCAGTTTAGTAGTTTTGATTTACTTACAAGTGTACTCGTCCTTAGGCTCCTCTCCAGTTTCTTTTACGTACAGTGGCTTCCTAAAATCGGAATAAGTCTTGATCTTAGGCCAAGTTCATTCATTCTGACATTTTATGCTGTGTAAATCACCAAAATAGTCAGTATTTTACACAAGCATGAACATTATTTATATATTTACGATTTATGAAAGATAAAAACATTTTATGCAAACATATACAAATCACCGGAAAAAGTGAAAGAACGCAAAAAACAACTCCTTCCTTTTGCGCGTTTCGGTGCGTCCAGCGTCCCTCCGTCACGAAAAGAGGGAGACACAGTGTTGTCTGGCTAATGCAATGGCGCGAAATGCGGCATTTCGCATTTCGCGCCGGTTGCCGTCTGGCCACGCCGACAGACGCTGGTTGCACCTGGCGTCAGACTATAAAGTGCTCGCGTTTTGTGAACGTAACAACGCTGTGCCCAGCGTGCACCCGCGTCAACGCTACATTGGAGTACATTGGGCCCTTCATGATGCGCTCCCGGCCGTTTTCCTAGCTCCTCATATACCAAATTTGGTCTTACGTGATGTCAATGGATGATTAAATTTATGACTGGCACAAACATGATAATCCTGACACGCGTGTCATGTAAGAACATGACTACATGCCACACTCTAAGCGTGCTCGCGGCCATTTCACTAGCTTCACATATACTAAATTTGGTATCACGTGACGTGAATAAATGAAGATAAACAACACATCTAAAAATGATAATCGTGACACGGAAGTCATGTACGGCATCATTTACATCCACCTCGTAACAACGTGCTGATTTTAAGCTGACATATCAACATTTCTCATTCGTTCGTCGCATATCATCGATTTCAACTGTACATGGGATCTGCCGATTTTTTTTTTAGACGCAAAGAATCGAATGGGCGAGCTCAATCCACTGCATGGTGATATGCAACATCTTGCATACGAAGAGCACCTGATACATCGCAATAGGCTTATATCTCTATCCAAAATTTCATTGCTGCCATGTCCGCGCTGACATCTTTAATTCTACAAATGTACCGTACCCGCTCCTCAATAATGGCTCAGGGCAACCAAACCCTTGGGGAGGTTTCCAAACCGTTTGTTGTATTCGGCCTCTCAACAGAGGATGCGATGCGCAGTCTTCAGCTAGAGTCATTGGAAAAACAAGACTGGCATACTCTTCGCAAGCAAATGTTTTTTTTGTGCCTGTGTTAGCTGATCACACAACCACTTTAGACGCATTCTGGTTAGAAATGCATGGAGTTCATCGTGCACCACACACACATATAAAGCTGGGGCTAGTTGTTCCAAAGGAAATAGTATAGAACAGTCGACGTAACAAACGTCACGACTAACAAGTGCAGCAGCGTCGGCAGTGGAAATATCAAACCATAAAGAAAAAGGTCTGCAACAACATCAGAATGCATGCGCTTTCAGCCGGGCCTCAATGAGCCACGCGAATCCACTTTTTGCCAAAGATCGCCTAGGGTGGCGCCACCCGTACAGCTCAGAGCATTAGCGCATCAGACGGATAGGGCTAGGAAGCCTGAACGAGTCTCCAGCCAGTGACATTACGGTGCGGTCTAACTTCTATGAGTCCCATTATTATTGTGAAACCATGGCAGCCGGGAGGCGTTTTGGGGGCACACAATTGCTCACAGTATTCAGAGTAAAAAATGCGATTAGGCTGAGGAAGCCGCCGCTAGCAGTGTGAATGATAACTTAATACTTTTTTTGTAATGTCGAACTTGATTTCAGCGTATATTAGCTGTTGATGCCAGCGCAAGAATAATAGCCAAAGAGTAGCCAAGTAGTCATCGCCATTTTCTCGTCGCCACAGCCTTTTAAAGGTATCCAGTGTGGCGTAAAGTAGCTAAATCTGGTAACCGTGGCGGCCTGCCAAAAGTGAGCGACACGCACCTACAAAGCAATAATTGAACGTTGCTGCTTTGAACTGCACTTATGTTACATTGAACCTTTTGCTTCGACCGCTACAGAAATTCAAACGAGTCCAAATATTTAGAGAAATAGCGTTGCTCGTACTACCACACAGAGGACAATTATACGTAAAATTGTACATGAATTTATTTCCTTCATGATGAACCAGTGTGCAAAAACCTTAAACTAGACCACCATTTCCATTGAGTAACAAGAAAAAAAAGCGGGGAAATAAATGCATCATTATTGACTTTGCAATAAACTATTAGAGATAACTTGCTGCTTTTTAGGGGTGAAGCTCCTTCAGGCGTCACCCGATCGTCCTCAGTAGTGAACACCTGTATCGGGTATGTGCCACAGGGGAGTTTAGTTCTTGAAATGTTCGCTAGAGGGTGGTACTTGTAATAAATCAATATATGATAAGGATGATAAAAAAATCTGCGTGGTGCTAGAATTGCAATTGGAGGCCGTGGGGTGCAGCCTCTCCGGCAATCACAGCCGGTAACCCACTCCCTCACCAGAGAAGGATTGGCCACCCTGATGCAGTATCTGGCCACTACGTCCCACATGCATTACGTTAATTAACTCACGGCCCTCAGTCCCCAGCAGCTGTGAAGCAACTGACTCCTGGCGGCGGCCAGATCTGCATTCGCAGCAGAGGGTGCTAAGAATCTGTGGATCCAGACAGGTCACCATAGGAACCTAAACTTGGCAACGTTCAACGCTAGAACCTTATCTAGTGAGGGAAGTCTAGCTGTACTATTCGAGGAGCTAGAGGGTGTTGAATGGGATATAATATGCCTCAGTGAGATTAAGAGGACAAATGAGGCATATACAGTGCTACAGATTGGGAACGTCCTATGCTTTCGGGGTTTGGCTGACCGAAGATAACTGGGACTGGGGTTCTTAATTCACAGAAACATAGCTGGCAACATAGAGGAATACTATAGCAATAATTAAAAGGTGGTAAGTATCGTAATTAAACTGAGTAAGAGATACAAGATGAAGGTAATACAGGCTTGCGTGCCTACATCCAGCTATGATGACGCTTCCGTTGAAGGCTTCTATGAAGACGTGGAATCGGCAATGAGTAAACTAAAACGCAGTAGACTATACTGATGGGAGACATTAATGTAAAGGTAGGAAAGAAGCAGGCTGGAGACCAGGCAGTAGGAAATTGTGGTATCGGTACTAGGAACGCCAGAGCAGAGCTACTAGTAGAATTTGCAGAACGCAATTATTTACGGATTTTGAATACCTTCTACCCAAAACGAGGAAACCGCGAGCCCTTATGGCAAAAAGAACGAAATATACTTTAAATGAGTGCACACCCAGGCATCGTGCAAGATGTGGAAGCGCTTGGCAAGGTACGATGCAGTGACCATAAAATGGTACGGTCCCAAATTCCCCTAGACTTGAGGAAGGAACGACAGAAAGTGATACAAAAAAGCCAATTAATGAGCTAGCACTGAGAGGGAAAGTACAGGAATTCAGAGTCTCACTTCAGAACAGGTACTCGGCTCTTAGTGAGGAAACCAAGCTTAGCGTCGATACAATGATTGATACTCTGACGAGTATCCTTACGGAATGTGCAGTGGAAGTTGGAGGTATGGTACTTAGACAGGACACTGCCAAGCTGTCCCAGAAAACGAAGAACAATAAGAGGCGTCAAAGCATGAAGTCCTCAAGTACAACCGACAAAATAGAGTTGGTAGAGCTTTCGAAGTTGATTAATAAATGTAAGGAATCCGAAGTAAGAAGGTATAACATGGAGAGAATTGAACACGTTCTGAAGAATGGAGGAAGCGTCCAAGCAGTGAAGAGGAAACTGGAGATAGGCGGAAATCGGATGTATGCGCTAAGAGACAAAGAAGGCAAAATAACTACCTCTATGAATAGAATAGTTAAAATAGCGGAGGAGTTCTACAGAGACCTGTACAGTAGCTGGGACCAATCTGACCTTAATACTATAAGAACTAGCAGTGACCCAGATGACAATGACACCCCACCAGTAATGATGGAAGAAATGAGAAAAGCTTTGGAGAGCATGCAAAGAGGCAAAGCTGCTGGTGAGGATCAGGTAACATCAGATCTGCTGAAAGATGGAGGACAGATTGTGTTAGAAATACTACCACCCTGTTTACGAGGTGTCTCCTGACGGGAAGAGTACCAGAGTCTTGGAAGAATGCTAACATCATCTTAATACATAACAAAGCAGTTGACAAGGACTTGAAGAAGCACAGGCCAATCAGCTTGCTCTCTGTAGTATACAATCTATTTACAAAGGTAATTGCTGAGAGAGTAAAGAAAACATTAGAATTCAATCAATCAAAGGAACAAGCAGAATTTCGTACAGGCTACTCAACAATCGACCACATTCATACAATCAATCAGGTAATAGAGAAATGCTCAGAATATAGCCAACCACTATACATAGCCTTCATAGATTATGAGAAGGCGTTTGATTCAGTAGAAATATCAGCCGTCATGCAGACACTGCAGAATCAGGGCATTGATAAAGTATACATAAACATCCTGGAAGAAATCTACAGGGGATCAACTGCTACCATAGTGCTTCACAAAGAAAGCAAAAGAATACTAATCAAGAAGGGTGTAAGGTAGGGGGACACAATCTCCCCAATGCTATTTACCGCGTGCTTACAGGAGGTTTCTGAAGCCTAGAATGGGAACAGTTAGGGGTAAGAGTTAATGGAGGATACCTTAGTAACCTGCGCTTAATGAGAATTGAGAATACCTTAGTCGGCTGATGATGATGATAAGATGGGAGATGGTGGTACTTGGAGTGTTTACTAAATGAATGGACATACAGACAGGTAGACGGACAGACCTATGGTCGGACTGATCAACCCACGGTTGGACGGGCGGACGTATGCCCACACGGACAGACGGATAATTCGCACCACTCATTATCATTCAGTCCGTACATATGCTAGAATTTTTATGTGCTCTACCACTTGCATATACCTTTTCAATATCAGTGACTAGCGAGAATTGGTGGAACCATTCTACTTACCGTGTAAATAAATAGGTAATAGTGTTATTTCCGTCTTGCTCAGTAGCAACATGGCTCTTTAACTTTTCAAGAGTAAAGTTCGCCTCCAGTGACCCTGGCTTATTTTCAACACCAAAGCTATCAGTCTGAAACCATGATGGAGAGCATTGGACAACATTTCTGCGCCACATTAACCACGCATTCCTCTCAAAGCAGATGTATGCAGATATGCAGAAAAAGATAACAAGAACCCTAAATTGTGTGTCACTCGCATTTTTTTAATTGTGTATGGTTGTTAGTTGCAACATCATCACATTTGGATTCACGTTAAAGAACTTCAGGTGGTCGAAATTTCCGGAGCCCTCTACTACAACGTCTGTCTCTTGTAACCATGAGGTTGTTTTCGGATGTTAAACCCACCCATCAATAAATAAATCAATCATTTGCAACATCACTTCAAGATAGAGTGAAATTTCGGTAAGCTCAACTAAGCTTATCTAATGAACAAGACATTTCGCTGAGGGCTTTGGGCTCACAAGAAATGTGAGCACTGGTTTGTGGTCGTTTGCTTATGTTTTGCTCTTCTGAACTCTCGAAACCTTTTCGTTGTAGGTCAACAGCGTTAAGGCTCGATAGAGATTACCCTCTATTGAGTGTCTCTTAGGCCTAAAAACACTGTTCAGAGTACTAAAACTGGATACTGGTGCAAGCATGCGCGACAAAAAATAAATGAAAAAAACTACAATCATTTCTGATGAACACATGAGATGACCTTAATAATGTAGCCTGAATATAAGGCAACAATATGGTTTTGATCACTGCAACGAAACAACGTTTTGCCCAACCGTGCCCGATAAAGTAGAAACGGCAGGTAGGCACCGGGTGCTGGGATGTACTATTTAACACAATAATAGATGGCTCATTTTCCAAAAAAGGTTTGTATTCCTTTTACATTCAGTGCTACCAACACAGGCTAAATCAGGGGGCATGAGAACACGAGCCTTCGTGAGCGCAAGAGGAGTACCACGAATGATGTGTAGTCGATTTTAGAAAGCAATACCCAAAAATGTGGTTGATGGGCATCCTTCGACGACAACGAGATTGTATTCACCCAAAATGAGACATTAGGCGAGTTGGTTTAAGGATTTAAGCCAGTCGTAAACATGGAATCATTCGACCTTGCAATATATCATTTATCTTTTGCTTCTAGTTTGTATAGAAGAGCCGCACTATGTAGCTACGATGAATCCCTAGCACTAAATGGTCTTCACCCGAAACTTCTGTTGCTTCGCTAGCTGAACGTTTCCTCTAGTTCCGCTTCGACAAGGTACCGTGTTGTATTTTTTTCACTCTTTCAGAAACCATTTCCTGTGTGAAACAGACATTTCTTAATGAGGGGATTCCATAACATTTTTTAAATTTACACCTACCTGCTGAACACTTACTACTTCGATTTTGATCATTATTGACAGAGAGTGGAAAAAGGCCTCAACCTGAAAAGAGAATGTAATATATATACAAAATTCTACACATTAAATCATAGTTCCAACTGCAGCACAAAATAAATAAAAATTAAGGCAGGGCTAGCTCAATTTGTATGCAGCAGAGCAACTCTATCGATTCAACTCACAGAGTTGTGACTTTTTTGACCTACGTGTACAAGGAAGCTCATAACCATATATTACTTTAATGCAGGAAGGTTGTCGCACACTCTACTGGCCAGCATGTCTGCGAAGGTCTACAATGATTTCTTTGGTTCTCTTAGAAAATGTGGTCATAAGGATAAACAGTACAATTACCAAAATTTCACCTAATGGATTTTAAAAATTTCAGCTTAAGTTGTGAATTCTGCATAGAACAAGTGTAATAAAATGTTTTATTGCACTTGCAATTATATCGACACTATTTGAGTGATTTTTCTATCACCGTCACGTTTTGCGTCCAGCCTAAATCGATAATATATTTGCAGGCATCTTATGTTTTAAACTGGGGTAAACGCAAACGAGGGGGCGAAGAATGCAGCCGAATCATAGTTGAAAAATTACCGCGATAGAAATTTGTACCTATGGTTAGCCAGCGAAAGCTGAAGTGTTCGGCCCTGGTGTTTTGCGATGGGTTCAACTGGATGCTGCACAAACTCTTTTCACAAAGGATGGTTACTTGTCCGTAACGAACATTTGGTGCTTAAAGAATTTCAGGAGTTCAAAACGTTCGGTGCTCTTTAATACGTATTTCGCAGTTATCATACTGCTTTAGGATAAGAAGACGAACAGTTAATACTACTGGCTTCTCTGATAGTTGCGTGAAGCCCTCATTGGCCAACGAAAAATACTAAGTATGATGCAGATTTCCAGCGGACTCACTCCATTTCTTTATGGTGTTCTGCACCTTGAAAATTCACCAAAGCTCTACAAAAACTGCATGGAACCAGTGCATTTTAGAAGCTTTCAAGCAGAAAAGTCTGAATGTTTTAATGAACCTATTTGAAACTAATATCAAAGTGTCGTCAATAACACTCTAACGTTGGATATATTTGCATCGACGTTTCCCACTTTATATAACACTTCGGCACACAGTTAATTTTAACATACTATCCACGTATCGTTGTGACGTTTAAAGGTGTTTGTGTATATCACGCACACCTGGCGCAAAGTAGTTCGAGCTTCATAACGACCTTGATATATTGCTCATTTTTCAGTGTCATGCTCGACCGAATACCTGTTAGGATAGCGTCACGGCACCCCAGTTGGACCTCGCGGTGGTTAACAGCAATACATCAGTCACCAGAGTTCAGACTTTATTGATGCAAAAATGAACATAATACGTTTCTGCGTATTGCCTTGTTTCGTGCCCATGATTTGTAACGAGAAACAAAACTTCGTTTTTCTTACCTGTTCAAAAAGTTTTTTGAAATCCTCAAGAGTTGGTTCGTTTTCATCTTCAGTGACTTCGTTTTGCGATGAGGCTGTTGACTTTAGCGTAGAATCATAAAGCACTTTTGCGGTTACAGTTACACCTTGACCAACTTCCGGCAGGGGCCACTCATAATCTGAATCTACAAAGGATATCACATCATGAAACACTTATAAAGAGTGTTACTGACCTCCATCTCCTTAACGTCACTGCTATGTTTTCAAAATGTGTGTTCATATTGCCCGCGTTTCATTTATCAAGTTTTGTTATCGTCCGAAAACACTACATCATTCTCAGCGCAAAATGCGCGTGCAGTTTTCAAGAAGCTTCCCGAATTTAGTAGATCATTTCGATAAGATCACGCCCACTCTGCGAACTGTACAGATTATTCTGGAACCTACGCCACCGCCAGCGAAAATGCTAGAACATTCTATGGCAAGAGTATAAATGCCGATGCACTTCACCGCTTGTCAGTAGTTGATCGACGGCCGACGCTCCGTTCGCCGCTATCAGTCCAAGACTGCTACTGTAATCGCACTTTCCTTTTACCGGGCACAGGTTCGCCCAAATAAACAGTTAAATTCCAACTCAAAGTTTCCTGTCCTCGGCCACGTCACGACCCCATGACAGTATTGAAAAGCTTAACTTATATTTTTTTTAGTGACTGCAGACCAAATATTCTGGAGAATAATGTAGACTGAACAATGTGCCCTTGATGAAGCGGACGGAACTGCCTCTTTTAAGAGTTTATCTGTATTGGGTATCTGAAATATCTTGTAAAACAAATGCAGTACTTCGTCTTAAAATTGATTATTTTCGGGTGTTCTTTTCTGCATTGCGTAAGCAAATGAGGTGAGCTCTAATTTGGTAGTAAAAGTTGAGGTGAACAATACATTCAGAAGGCAGATCGAGAGCCCTACTACTACATTATTTTATGTGTCTGTTTTACGAGGGAATCCCTAAACGTGCATGTTTCACATTCCAAGGATGTACAGAAAGTTCCATACCCCAGAGGCTAGCCTAAAAGGCCAGTAAATAAACAAAGATTTAATATATGTGATGAGTTGATTGTTGTGCATTCGTGCATTGTGAACATCCAACCAAACAAAATCTGAATAAGCCATGTGATAATGAAGTTAAAGGGTAGAGAAAAACACACTTAGTCTAGCATCACTCTCTCGCTTCGCCTTTCTACTCTTTTCGACATCCAAGAATTAAAAGTTGTCACTATCTGTCGTGAGCACACCCACTTTGGCATCCGTGCTAGACTAGAGTGAATACGTCATCGTCAAGCAGGCAAAAACAACGTATGGCCTTCTTAACGGGTCACTCGCGTCAGAGTGACGCTCGGTTCACCCTAGCGGCGGGGTGAAGAAGCGCTGTAAATGGTGGCCTAAGTCACAGCACCGCAGGATCAAGGTGGCGCCGCTTCGTTTCGCAGATGTCTGAAAAAAGTCACAGCTTTTCCGCAAAGGCGAAGCATGAACGCGATAGCTCCAAATTGGAAGGTCACATGCAGATTAACCAGCAGATCAAAACGTGCCCCTTGTTTCTCACGCACAAAGTACGCACGAAACGTACGTATGTGTACAAATTAACATGAATAAGTGTCTCATTAGTTACTTTGCAGTGTCTTAAAAGTGCTTCTTTCTTGCAAACGAAGGCTGTGCAATGATTGCAGTGACCTTTGTGCGCCCGGTAACTACAACAGAATCGTTCCGACTAAACTCATAGCCTAACTAAGACATACCATTCTCCCTACTGCAAGATTAGGGCGCGCTATCGAGCGTATGCCTCCTTATTCTCTACGTGGTCTAAAGTATGCGGGAGAGGTGAGAGCCGCTGCGGGCTCACTGCACCATCTTTTTTCCCGTATATGTCACTAAGTTCAATGAGAATAAACATAGACAGGAACAGGCATATTTCTGCATGTTCTTAGAATAGTTCACTCAAAATAAAAAGTTCCCGTATATGTGACTAAGTCCCGTATATGTCACAAAGTTTTCCCGTATATGTCACTAAGTTCAATGAGAATAAACATAGACAGGAACAGGCATATTTCTGCATGTTCTTAGAATAGTTCACTCAAAATAAAAAGTTCATCCGATGAGAATATTTGAGTGGACCAACCGTTCGGCCGGTGAGGTGAACTATGAGGACTAGTGGTTGGCTGGTAAGGTGGAAATGTGAGGCTTAAACCTTAGTCCCTTGAGCTGGTCTGTTTACACTAACTGTTAGGCTTTGTGCCGTTAGTCTCTAAAAGAAGTAATGGTTGTGGCTGCCCTATTAGTCACCCCGCCACGGTGTTCTAGTGGCTAAAGTGTTCAGCTTCTGACCCTCATGTTGCGGTTTCAAATCCCGGCTGCGGCGGCTGCATTGCTGGTGGAGGCGGAAATATCGTAGGCCCATGTGCTCTAATCGGGCGCACGTTAAAAAACCCCAGGATGACAAAATTTCCGGAGCCCTCCACTACGGCGTCTCTCATAATCATATGGAGGTTGTGGGATGTTAAACCCCGAAAATAAAATAAAATCGGCTGGTGAAGCTGACTGGTTGGGACTCGTTTTTCTGTGCCGCTTCAGTCGTCGCCCTTACGACCGGCTGAAATGTGTAAGAATGTACAGCGAAGTCGAGTAGTTGCTGTTAGTATGGCGAACTGTGAAATTCGGACCAATTTCAACAGATAAACACATCATTGACTGCCGGCGAGCGCAGTCAGGTGTCCTCACCTTATAACTGACACTGACGTCATGGAGCTTCGACCAATCACCATGGCTGCCAGACTCATGAGGGTGGCCGCGGCGCATGTTGCTCGTCTTCAGAATAATAGTTATTTGCATTGGTTTACCCAAATTTTCGACTCGGATTTCGAGTTCACCGCACAAAATCGCGCATCATGATACCATATTTCATTTTTTTCAAGTGTTTTAGTGTCCCTTTAAATCTGTGAAGCACACTACAGTGGTCATGTAGAAGGGTGTGGTTGTGATCTGATTTGTCGGAGGTTCTACCAATCCCCGCTGGGCACACACAATTTCTCCATCCACTTGGTCAGATAATCTTCACTTATTATCCTTACAGATAATTTGATTTCACCTTACTTAGAGTTATGCATGCATATTACGTGTTTCTACGAAATCTTTAACTTGAACCAGAGCCATGGACGTCTAGTTTCAGACGACTGCAACTTTAGCAAATTCCTGGACTGTATATCTCTTAAACCAATATATTCGGAGATATGTCTCTACGCGATATCTTTGAAACAGACACAAGATCTTCTGTCGTCATGTGGTAATATATTTCGAGTTATCTGCCTCTGCACTATGCTATCTCCTTTGTTTCTGCCTACAAAATAAAGAAAGAGCTTCTACATCTCACATTTCCTTACACCTGACACAGTGCAACTAACCAAGGATTTCGTCGTGTGCACTTGCAAGTACGTATTCAAGAGGCTTACATTGTGACCCGTGAGACCATGGCCAGTATAGAACGTCATGGTGGACTGCGTGCGTAGGTGCAATGTATACAATACAGAAAAGTAAAACAGCTGGATTCATATCAGAATATATCCGACACTTATGCAACCGTGTCCGTCAGGTTGTAGCGATCTCTCGCGGAAGTCTGTGTGCAAGTTCTTTTTATATATAATTCTACGATTAAACAGCCTTGTCACTCGTAACTGCTTGACACGAGAATATTGATATTGTGACTTCGTTAATAAAAAAATATTGAAATATGCAATAAAATGCATCACTTGTTATGCTATGTCTCTGTCTTAACCAATTCCATGTTACCGCATCGTTACAAGAGATGCATTCATTGTTGTGGTGAAATTCCATTTCACTAAAGTAGTTCTGTGGCGTCGTACAGATTGGTGGTGCACATCGCTTGAGTTATTTTCGTGATCAATAAGTATCGCTTCCACTGAGATATTGGTATTATGACCTTTACCAATGCTAAGAAAGACTCTTTTAGATTTGATGACTAACTGCAGGGCCAAATAAATAGAGTCGGAAAGTACAAACTGGAATGTCTTTCGCTGAGTAAGCATAAATTTAAAACTGCTTCATCTAGATGCTGTCAAAGCCTCGAAATGGTCTGTTACGGCTTCCGCATTTAGAACAGTGGGAAACTTTTTCTTCAGAAGTTTATTGTACGCTTGTCAGTTATAAGTAATGGATTTTATAAGTACATCGCCGCAAAAAGTTAATCTCCTTCTGCATTATTGCCAAGTTGATTTTGACAAAAGGCAAGCTCTAATGCTCTTAGCGTTCGCACGTCTAATATGCAAGTTTGCTGCTAAAGTAAACGAATGCCAAGGTTACTTTACCAGATCAAAATACACTTTTTTATGTGCTACGCGACTTTTTCAGTCATGTTCCTGTAGAATTACACTCTATGCAAAGGTAATATGCAATGTGATATGCAAAAGTTATATGCAATAGTAATGCTCAGTGTGAACGAGAAAAAGCCTCGCAAACTCTTAGCTGTAATAGTAAAATTTGTTTTAAGAATTTTAAAGCAAAATTGATAGAGATCTCTAAATCAGAGAAAACTCGAAATCATTTTTTATGCTGACGAAAGGTTTTTTACAGTATGTCAGGCGATAATTGGAAAAACTGAGGTGCTTAAGAAGTTATGCTTTGATGTGCGTAATCATGAAAATTTTGCTGACCCAACTTTTAAAACACGAGTTCAAACAGCCATGAAAGGCCATATTTTGTATGCAAAATGGGCTTGCAAGATCAGGTTGTTCTCTGAGAAGACCGACAAGAGAAAATATTGTTTATTTGTATAGTTAAAATACTAACTATAAAAATTTTGTTTCAATATAAGGTAGCCATATTATTCCTAATGAATAAATCTTAAAGATAAAATCTTGAAGAATAATTTTGCTGACATTTTTCTAGAACAAGAGATATTTGTTTTCAAGGGGCAGGTGCAATTTATATAAGGATGAGGAGTTAATATAACTTTTAAATGCAACCATGTAATGACAGATATTAGTTGAAAGATTTGCGAAATACTTATGCGAATGTTTCTTCGATACTGTCATCAATGCCAAATAAAAGCAAGTCACATGGAGGAGACTTCCCACGTTTGGATATGTGACGAGAAATTAAAACTCGCAATGAGTATGGCACAGACGGTGTTCTACGTGGTCCAACAGAAGCGGGAAATTTCCCTATCAGTCACTCTGTCAAAAGTTCTCAACATTGATGAAGATGTACTGATACGTGTGTGGTGATATTTTATACTAATGATTTGAAAGTTACCACGGTCACTAAAGATTCGGGATATTTACCGCATGTAGTAGTTAAGCATTTCACAACGCATGATGGGAAAAAAAAACAGGAAAGGCCCCCACAAAGGTAGCTCAAGGTATTTGTTACCTCACTATAAAGTGTTATCTGATGTCATGTGGTGGCATCAAGTTATGAGAGGTCGCAATGACATAAATATGGTGCTTAAATTTCAAAAAATCCTGAGTGGCACGATGATGTTGTATCGTGACGTCATCAAGTAAGGATGAGTTTTTGCTCTACTTGTTTTGAAGCCAACAGCGCTGACAATTTATAGCGGTGAGCCATCACCTATGATTGCTGCATTTGCGTTTTTTTTTAGGTACAAGTGTTGGGATATGAATCGAGGTCTGCGTGAATATTGTGCTGTGTGACACATTTTAGCAACTAGCCAGATATGTTTCCTTCACTGACGTATCGACATCGTCATCAGATGGAGTACTTCGTTGACAGTTGACTAGCGGGATTTCAAGTCTCAAAAGCACCATATAATTTTGATCAAATCCGTAGTGGAAGGCTCCGAAAATTTCGACTATCTGGGGCTCTTCGACATCAACATCATCAGCCTGAGTCCAACCCCTGGCAAAGCAAAGGGCTCTCCCATGTTTTACTGGCAAGTTAGGTAGCTTGAAGTCTTACGTAAGAGCATACTTTCATCAAAGTGATGACTTGGTATCATAAGTGGCGGTCATCGGCGTATGCTTCCAAGCATGAGTAGCTCTTGCTTGTAGCTTTTTGAGTCATGCGATAAAAATGTGAATCACCTGTATGTATGGGCCACGCGTGAGGGAGACAAATGGCGTTATGGGGTTCACGTAATGCAGGTCATGTTACTCTTCTCAAAACTTTTTATTCGTGTTTGTCACAAGCTCATGCCTTCCTACGGTAATATAAGTTTACACCAAGTAAAGCGGACGACCACAAGAGCGCCCGAATGTATATTGTGATAGATAGATAGATAGATAGATAGATAGATAGATAGATAGATAGATAGATAGATAGATAAAAGCAGTCTAATACATTTTTTTGAGCAATGAAAGTATCCAGAGTTAAATGGGCCTGTATAAGTCATGTCATAAGAACAGTTAATGGACAGGCACTCATGACGACGTAATAAATACAAAGATGTAAGTGTAGCGGAGGATGACTACAGGCCAGAATTTCTAAATTTTCAGTCCTAAAGCGGCATTAGCTTGATAAGAAACAAAATGGCCTAAAGAATATCACGAGAGGCTATCGTCTCGCAAGGGAAGTAAAATGCGCTGATGATGACAATGATTACAGTAATGCTGAAAAGAGTTACCCGCATTCAAGGCCGTAATCTATAGGGTGTAGTAACTGAATCCATACTGAGAAACAAGCAGGAGTTATGGATCAGAAAACACTGTTGACATTTATGCAGTTTTTTGATTATTTTGAAAAATTCTGTCATATTTGTCTTTGTCATTCAACTATGTCACTCAAATAACAAGGTCTTCTGAAGCACACTTCTAGTCCTCTTCATTCCAGCTTGATTAAATATGCATTCATTGTTATCGCGAGGCAGGTGACAAAGATGAACCGTTGGCGCAGCTAAAAATAATCGCACGTATTACGTTTCTCCTAGGAAGAAATAAGTACAGCTCTCAAAAGGATGGCTTCAATAGCTCAAATCATGACGTGTTATGAAAGGGTAACTATAGTGCTTTGTTTTTTTTTTATTCTCCATAAGCCACGTCAGAGCTGGGAGAAAAAACGACAATCCTGCTGATGCGTCCTACAAGCATCATCTGTAATAGAAACTACACTTGTGAAGTTTTACGTCGATAAAACAGCAGTCGACAAGTGAAACATTTCCTGCCATCTATACCTGGTGGCATTTCAATAATTAACACATAATTAACACACATAACACACAATAAATAAAAATAAGTATAAAAGCAGATGCAGTTTCACTTAACAACTTGTTTATTCAGCCGAAATTTTGACGGAAGCCCAGTGTTTTTAAAGACATATATATTTACACATTTTCGTGTCTTCTTATAGCTTTTCAAGACCGGAGGGAAGACGACAGAATAAAAATATGAACAACAAAAAAAGAAGGAAGGAGCAGGAAACGTTAGAAAGAAGCAAGAGAGACACTGCAGGATTCGGAAGGGAAAGGAACTCAACCGAGTAAGGCGAACGTAAACGAGCAGTGCCATCATTGGCAACACTACCTCCCAAGCACCGAAGACACAAAAATGTGTAAATACTATCATGCCCTCAAAGAGATGGGGCTACCGTCGAAACATCGGCTGAATAAACAAGTTATGTGAAAGGGCATCTAGTTTTGTACCTATAACCTTGCGGCAACAGAATTTATTCCGATATATATATATATATATATATATATATATATATTGTTACGGAGCTAGACTTCTGTATAAAGTGCATTTTCAGTGGAGAACCCACAATCAAGAGTCACAATGGCTGATTGGCACACTCGCGGGGCTGTCAGCTGCTTGAGTTCTTCCTCTTTCTTTACTTCATCTCCGTAACAGGGCCCCCGGGCGTTGGAGCGCCGTCTCGGCACGAGTCTGAAGAAGTGTGACAGAAGTAGGGTTTCATGCGCAAAATATGGACAATGTCAACAGAAGACGAACTTGATGTATTGGAGTACAATGGCGCTATCTCGTAGTTGTCGTCGCTAACTTGACGTAAGACTAAGTAGGGTCCTGCGTGTCGAGGCAAAAGTTTTTCGGATAGACCTACACGGAGACAGGGCAAACGTTAGATTATGATGCCGGTGGTCGCAGCGGGCCTTTTGCACATCCTGTGACCTGGTGAGACGAGACTGGGCAACTTGACAAGCCACGTGAGCCCGATCAATGTCTTTGCGAGCGTACTCGGAGGCAGATAGCTTCAGAGGCAAGGTGGTTTCAAATGGCAATATGTGGTCGCGACCATACAAAAAATAAAAAGGTGAGAATCCTGTGGTGTCAAGTTGAGAGTAATTATATGCAAAAGTCAATTAGGCCAACGTGGTGTCCCAGTCATGATGATCTTCGGAGACGTACATCAAAATCATCTCTGTGAGCATGTGGTTGAGACGTTCATTTAGGCCATTAGTTTGTGGGTGGTAGTCGGTAGATAGCCCTATGCGCTGTAGCACACGATCGAAGTAGGTCGTCAACAACTTTGGACAAGAGCGGCCGTGGTCCGTAAGCAGCTGTCGGGGTTCACCGTGGTGTAAGATGACGTCATGAAGAAGGCCCCTCAGCGGTGGTCCTGTGGCTAAGGTACTCAGCTGCTGACCCGCAGGTCGCGGGTTTGAATCCCGGCTGCGGCGGCTGCATTTCCGATGAAGGTGTAAATGTTGTAGGCCTGTGCGCAAGATTTGGGTGCACATTACAAAACCCCAGATGGTCGAAACTTCCGGAGACCTCCACTGTGGCGCCTCTTATAGTCATATGGTGGTTTAGGGATGTTAAACCCCGCATATCAATCAAAACGTCATGAAGAAGAAAATCTGCCACGTGAGTGGCGCAACTGGTTGACATGGCCTTTGTTATATATATATATATATATATCGCGTAACGTGTCGCATAATCTGTGGCGATGGCAATTCATTTATTTCGCAGTGTCATCGTCGGAAAAGGGCCAAGAAGGTCAACTTTGACGCGATAAAATGGTTCAGAGGGAACTTCAGTTGGGTGAAGATATCCAGCTGGCTGCAAAGGTCTTTTCCGGCGCTGGCAGAGGTCGCAAGTGGCGACATATTGATGCACGCTGCGGTACAGTCCTGGCCAGAAGAAACAACGTCACACGTGGTCGTATGTGCGGGAAACACCGAGGTGTCCCGCTGTTGGTGCCTCGTGAAGTTAAGTATGGCAGGCCGAAGATAACGAGGAATGACGAGCAGAAGCTCAGGGCCTTCGGCGCTGATGTTGCGGCGGTAGAGGATGCCATCATGCAGTACGAACATACGGGATTCAGCGTCATGGCTGTCGGACAGGATGGCGTCGATAATAGTGCGCACTGACTCATCCCGTCGTTGTTCATTGCGCATATCGCTTATGTCAGTAAATACCATTACGCTGCTCTTCTCAGTCGCAACGGGATTAGGATGATACACCGGATGACGAGAAAGACAGTCTGCGTCCTTGTGCGAACGGCCAGGTTTGTAGCTGACGCTAAACAACAATTTCTGGAGCCTCAGAACCCAGCGACCCAGACGTCCAGTCGGGTCCTTCAGAGAAGTCAGCCAGCAGAGGGCGTGGTGGTCTGCAACAACGGAGAATATGCGACCATATAAATATGACTGGAACTTGGCGACGACCCAAACTGAAGCTAAACACTCTCTCTCGGTGATGAAACAATTCCTCTCGGGGAAGAAAGCAGGTGACTGGCGCAAGCTATCACGCACTGTCTGCCGTGGTGCCGCTGAGCGATAACTGCTCCGATATCGTGGTCACTGGGGTTGTTGCAAACTTCTGTGGCCGCAGAAGGATTAAATAAAACAAGTATGGAGGGCTTGGTTAAGTAGCCGATGAGAGCGGTGAACGCTTGAGCCTGCTCAGAGCCCCATGAGAATGTGGTATATTTTTTCAGCAAATCTGTGAGTGACCTAAAAACGTCGGCAAAGTTCTTTACAACACGACGAAAGTACGAACATAAGCCGATGAAGCTCCGAACAACGGATGTAGAACGGGGCACTGCAAAGCTACGAATGGGGTGGATTTTTTCGGGATCTGGTTGGACGCCATCTGCGTTCACAAGATGGCCCAGAATGGCAATCTGACGACGGCCAAATCGGCATTTCTTCGAATTGAGTTGTATCCCAGCTGTTCTGAAGACTGCGAGAATTGCAGCGAGACGGGTTAGGTGGTCATAGAAAGTGGATGAAAAGACTATCACATCGTCTGCGTAACAGAGACAAGTAGACCACTTATGGCCACGTAGGAGAAAGTCCATCATTCGTTCGAATGTGGCAAGGGCGTTATATAGTGCAAAAGGCATCACCTTAAACTGGTGTAAACCATCCGGTGCAATGAAAGCCGTCTTCTCGTGGTCCATCTCATCGAGAGAAATATGCCAGTAGCCAACCCCAAAATCAATTGACGAGAAGTATGTATCGCCGTGCAGGCAGTCCAACTTGTCATCGATGCATGGTAGCAGGTGTACGTATTTTGCGTGATCTTGTTGAGGTGGCAATAGTCAACGCAGAAGCGCTAGGTACCGTCCTTTTTCTTCACAAGGATGACAGGGGAGGCCCAAGCACCACTTGATGGTTCTATGACACTTTTGTTGAGCATTTTGTCAACTTCGCTTGGATAACTCTGCGCTCAATGCGGAAAGACAGAATAGGGGCATCAGTGAATAGGACTGGCGTCACCAGTGTTTATGCGGTGCTGAACCGTGGATGTTTGCCTTAGAGGTCTGTCGTCGAAATCAAAATTTTGGTGTAGGACGGTAGAAAGAGATGGATGTCTTTGGCTTGCGCAGGATTGAAGTCGGGTGCAATCATCTTCGAGAAATGATTTGGAGAATAGGTGCTATTAGCTACAGGAGACTGAAGTAAATCGACGTCGGTGGTGAGAACCGCTATTTCGAATTCGTCAGCATTAAATACGCTGGCCAAGAACATGCCACGAGAAAGCACACTGAGGGCACGAGCTGAAATTGAGAAGTGGGAGCGAGGTACAGTTGTCAGTGACAGTCACAAGCGTATGGGGAACTGCGATGTTGCGGCTCAGAAGGACGTTAACGAGAGCAAGGAGGACATATTCACCATCTGGAACCTGTGGCTGTGCTGTCCAAATGACGGAGGTGGATGCCTGAGGTGATAGTTGCATATTCTGAAGAGAGCACAGGCCCGGTGGATCAGTCTGGGGTTCAGCGACTATCTAAGGCAGCTTTAGCTGAAGGATGCCGGTAGCACAATCGATAAGAGCAGAATGATTTGACACGCAGTGCAGACCCAGGATAACCGTCATAAGGGCAGTGGTCAATCACGGCAGAAATGACAGAAGTAGTGTGATCCTTTGTACTCAAGCGAGAAGCGCACAGACCGAGAACCATCGGCGTGCCGCCATCGGCCACACAGAGCATTCGTGCAGCCGCTGGTGCTGGAACTTTTTTAAACGTGTGCGTGGGCTTTAACTTATGACCGAAACGTTTGCGACGGTGTCTACAAGTGCTTGTACAGGTATGCCGTTCTACTTTGACGTCTATTACATTTCGTCTGGTGGGAACGGAGAGAGGATTTGCTGTGGAAGTCATCAATGCAGCCCCACCTCCGGGGGCTGCATTTCTCAGTTTTCCGGGACAATGCGGCCGGAAGCCACAGCGGATGAGAAGCACCGTTCTGCGGTGAAGGAGACGATGGGTGACATATTTCGGCGAACGAGAGTGGTGCCCACGTGGGGAGGGCGAGCGGCTGTACCAAGTGTTCCGAGAATGGTTAACGGCATTGGACTCTTAAGCAGGTTTTCGTGTGGGTGGTATTGTAAAAACAGGCCATATTGGTCATTGCACGAGGTGCCAAGGACCATGTGTTACGGCAGTAATGAGCCATATGTCCGGTGCGATGGCAGTTGAAACATATAGGGTGGTCATCTGCAGTTCACCTACTCAGCAGGGTTACGAGTTCTTGGAGAAAACTGTCAGTCGAAGGAGGGCGTTGTGATAGGGCGTTCGCTGACTCTGGGCGCGGTGACATGGAACACAGAGTGTACTAGAGGAACACCAACAGCCGTGGTATCGGTGCTATGCGAATAGAACGCTGAGGGCACCATTGCTTCCAGTTCACGACGAACAGTGCGGGTCAGGACTCCCTGGTGGCGGCGGACGTTGTGGTGCGCACTGGTCTTCGCAAGTCGATGTTGCAGCGGTGTTTCGAAGTTGGGTGAATGTTTGCGTAATGCAGTGACTTTTCACTTGCTCAAACTGACAACACTCTCTGATGATCTCGTCCACGGTGGAATAGCTCTTGGACATAAGCAGATTGAACGCGTCGTCGGCAATCGCTTTCAGGACATGCCCGACCTTTTCCCCTCCTGTCATGTCGCTTTCGGCCTTTCGGCAGAGGTCCAGCAGCACGTCTTGAATGTATACGAGGTATGATTCTGTGGGGGATTGGGCATGGCAGGCCAATTCTTTTTTGGCGGCGATCTTGCGACTGGCGATTTTGCCAAACACCTCTCGCATCTTTTCTTTGCATTGGTCCCAACTTGTGAGTTCTTTTTCGTTGTTTTCATACCACAGCTTGACCTGTGCCTCTCAAGTGAAACAGCACATTAGCCAACTGAAGTGTGGGAATCCCATTCGTTCGACACACTCACTCGTTCGAACATGGCACAACCAATCGTCAGCGTCGACGCCATCGGTCCCGCAGAATGTACAGGGATCCTTATGTGGCGTGAAAACGTATGGTTGCGACGCCGTGTTCGTCAAAGATGCTGACGTTGACGCGGAGGACTCAGCATTAGCCATGGCTGGAAAACCGATGCGACGTCTGCTGCGGAGCTCCATTGCCCGATGGTTACCCAGCACCTCTCACTAATATGTTACAGGGTTAGATAATTCTGTACAAAATGCATTTACAGAGGCAAACCTACAGGCAAGAGTCACAATGGCTAATTGGCACACTCGCGCGCCTATCAGCTGCGCTTGAGTTCTTCCTCTTCCTTCATCTTCGTAGCAATATATATATATATATATATATGTATATATATATATATATCGGCTGACGAGTGATATAGGCTTGCCCCCCCCTCCCAACCCCTCGCAAAAGAGTTGGTACGCCACTGTCCATAACTTCACCTGCTGCTGTGACGGTATGACGAAACACTTCCATAAATCTCGTCTGGGACAAACGGTAATTGTTGCTGAAGTGACAGGGCTGCTGACCCGCAGGTCGCGGGTTCGATTCCCGGCTGTGGCGGCTGCATTTCCGATGGAGGCGGAAATGTTGTAGGCTCGTGTGCTCAGATTTGGGTGCACGTTAAAGAACCCCAGGTGGTCAAAATTTCCGGAGCCCTCCACTACGGCGTCTCTCATAATCAAATAGTGGTTTTGGGACGTTAAACCCCACAAATCAATCAATCATTGCTGAAGTGACAGCAAGTTTGGTAGAAGGCAGAACAATCGGCTGAACTCTTGTACTCTAAGCTGATACTTTGCCCACGTGAAAAGGGAAAAAAAGGAAAGTAATCACGACGATGAGGAGACAGGATGAGAGAACACGTATGTACAATAACTACTTAACACCTTGTTTTTCTTCCTTAAAGCTTGGTGGTCGGGGCAATACTCCACAAAAATTTTATAAATGGTCTTAATGCAGGTGTTGCAAGGGTTCTGACTTAAAAAATTCTGATGAGACACACAAGATCAAGCCCTGTTGTCGAGTCGTCTTCATCTTGTGTGTCCTGTCCGAATTGTGCACTTTTTCTTTCTCCACTGCGGATACGAGTTGATCATGCCTTATCATACACTATGAAGCATAGCTTAGTTCCACTGAAAGTGTTTACACCGATGCCTGACAACAACGTTGAAGCCAACATATTTTGTTCGGATACACCTAGAGGACAGTCACACAATTGATCAATTAGTGTAGCATCCTAATCAGCAGCGCTCTGAGCTCGGGCTGCCCGCACAGCAAATTGCGAGCGCGTACCGTTCAGTGAATGTGAGGCCTATATAAATTAGGCGTAACAGACTAGTGTGGCTTCGCTTTGTTTCATCGAGAAAGTAAAGGCCATGTGAGGGTCTAAATCCCACAGACACCAAAGTGAATTGTCTGCATTAGACCACGAAGTTGTGCGCTCTCTCATTAGCGATTTCATCAAAAAGATCACTTAACATCAATAGTGTTAAATTTTAACGTTAGCGGCGCTGTTACATGTAGCAGCTTTTCTCAGCTAGCTCATTACCTGTCAAGGCAAGGTATCCTGACACCCATCGAAAGACGATCGACTGACAAATCTGCAGCATGACATTGAATACATTTGTTGTTTCGGAAGCCAATGTACACTTTCTCTTTTTTGAGCTTGAATAATGAATTTGCAAAGAGTATTGTGCATTAGAGAATATTCTCTAATCGGACATATTCACAACCCTTGGCATACCTAAACACTCGCTTCTTGAATATCAAACGCAAGACGAAGTGCGCTTCTTAAAAAATATAGTAGATGTAAGAAAAAAAAGTGATGCAGTGATCACACGCACACAGGCCTTCACTTTTTTTTCAACACTATATTGCAATGTTAAAGCATGAATACCCGGGTGCTCAATTTACACATTATGTATCTTTTTCGTATAGGTTTATAAATGTCTTTAAATGATTAGTGTGGTTCACGTAGGTTGCGTGGACAACATCACTGATAAGACACTGAAAACAAAGTCAATGTGAATAATGTTGAAAGTATACTAACGTTTCCCACAGCCAAGAACATTTTTTAATCAGTCAAACTTGAAGAACGCGGGTAGTAAGTAATCGACAGTGAGCAGGGATGACTCTGAATTCAGGCAATCAAGAATCTTTTAGTGCCAAATACACTCCCCACCCCCCCAAATATAGTGCCTCCTGAAGAAGCAGGCACTCAACTAGTAATTTTGCAAAAGTTTCTCTAGAATGACTGGCGCCATATTCAAATTTTACCACTAGCACAGACCGTTCGGAGAGTTTATCTAAATTTTTCTTCATTAAAAACCTGTGAAAACGCCTCAACACACACAAAGGTGCCAGTCCTGTTTCCTTCGTGCCTATGTGTTACAACTTTTTTGCTATATTTTTTTCAAACGTGTAAGGTAAACACCAGCCAAGATTCGGAGCAAAAGCAAGCCCTATAGGAAGGTCGAATCCTGGAAAGGCCACACCCTTGCAGCCTGTTTAGCCAACATAGAATCAGCATTCTTATATATGACTGACACTTTGACTACTTTCATCTACCACGAATGTTTATAAACTCTACGTTAGACCACATGCTCTGGCAGTGCCCCTTATTACGCAATTCTTAACACATAACCGAAGGGGAATGGAGCTCTGCGCTCAGAACTTGCTCAACTCTGGGCTGTCCAGAGGGCCCATAACGCGGCGGTGAGGCTCGGCCTACCCGTTCCGATGTGGAAAGAATTAAATAGTATCAATGCTTTCGCAGTGCGAAACGCTACGCGACGAAAACTTTTATGTCGCACAAAGGCTGTTGAGAAAGTATTTGTGACAGACGGCGACACGTACCTTAACAGGTAAAGTGTGTCGTGTGTTTTTACTTTTTTCATTTTGTCATTCGTGTTCCCCGCACTCGGAAAATGTCAACTATATGTATAGGTTGTTGTACCACGTGGGGTTTTATTCAAAACCTATGCACCCATTGTAACGTTACGAAAGTACAAATAACTCCCCGAACACAGTGATTATCATCCTGTTTGAGACGTTGTAGTAGGCACTTTTATGAGCCTTGCATGCTGACTGAAAATTTAAGGCGAAGGAATGCGCGTTCTCTCAATGTTCAACCAGAGAATGCTGCACCGATAAGAGTTGGTGACCAATGGACTTCTGACCCACTATCATGGTCTAGTAAATAAAGCAGTTGGCTGCTGACCCACAGGTCTCGAGATTGAATCTGGGCGCTGGCAGCGCACTTACGATGGTAGCTAAACTCCTTGAGGTGTGTGCTTAGATTTAAAGCACGTAGAAAACCCTAGGCTGTCGCGATTTTCGTAGCCGTCTACTACGTTGTCTATAGTAATCATATGACAGTTTTGTGACGTTGAAACCCAATTATTATTATTACCTTGAATTCTGAGGTAGCTGTGCGAGACCATGGATGCAATTGTTGAGTGTTCCGATGCAATAATCGTAAAAGAAAACATTTATTGTCTGTGTACTTAGAAGTGTACAAGTGAATGACCATAGAAAAGCGTAATTTTCCGAAGAACTCTACCAGGTGGTTCCTGTTAATCTTATTGTTTTGGGACATTAAACACCCTCCTATTTAACTACTTGGCCTGGACCTTCGAGAGCGGCTTTGCCCACACTAAGCAGGGACGACCCGCATCCGTCAGTGAATTGGCGGCAGCACCCTTTTTCGTAGCCACCGCGAAGCACCGAGATCAAAAATGTTTCATCTCACGTTATCGCAATCGGCGCGTCCACCGAAAACCAAATTTGTGACAGACGATCACTTGTCAAACTCGCCACGCCTGACCAAAACTTCGATCAGTTTTCGGCCGTTTTTCGCTCGCCTAAAGTAGTGGTGTAATTTCGTATTTCAAGCAAAGCTCCGGTTGCTATAGCTACCGGAGATAAGCCTGTCTCGTCTTTGCAATTTCGTCGGGCTTTCGATGGATATTAGCTGCTTTCGCCGGGTAAAGAGTGTGTGCGTCTGCTGCACTGTTTGGTCTTCAGCGTGCGCACAGGGCGATATTTGACGCCATTCTGGCCAGCACGTGTTGTAGATCGCAGTCGATCGAGATGGAAAGGTGCGCCAATTTATCTACACTGCTTTTGTGAGCCTCACCATTAACGAGTGAGTTGTCTCGAAATCAGATTTGTCATTAGCCTAACACGTGTTCAAAACTCGGCGAGTTGGTATGGGTTCGTCTTCTAGCAAATTGAGTAGCAGAGAAGGGAACGCTAGATTAGCGCTTGTCTGTCTTGTTCTGTTCCTTCCATGTGTCACGTCGCAGTTATCTAGAAGATAAATCTTCATAGCGTAGAAAGAAAGTATCCAAAAGAAGAAATGGGTATCTTGAGCTGCATTTAGAAGTATTGTTCGTATACTGATTGTGCTATTCTCGCCTCGAGGTGCGGTTACACGCACCAGTGTAAGT
Source organism: Rhipicephalus annulatus (assembly GCA_013436015.1). NCBI lineage: Eukaryota > Metazoa > Arthropoda > Arachnida > Ixodida > Ixodidae > Rhipicephalus > Rhipicephalus annulatus. The sequence goes on along the minus strand of WOVY01011529.1, from coordinate 609,875 downwards.
TAGCGTGTTAGGCAAGGGCTTAGCAACAATTTTTTTGGGGGGGAGGGGGGGGAGAATAGAGGCATATAGGAGTTCAGCCCCAATTCGCTACGCCCCTGATGGCGTGGGGAAATATGGGTTACCCACTTGGCTACGCCACAGGCTTTAGGCGCATCGCTTCATTATTTCTTGAGCACTCGAGTTCATCTCCAAGCCTGAGTACATTGAAGTGGGCAAAAAGCATCTGCACATTGATTTATGTGCACTGTAGTCGGTCCAAATTTATACAACAATTCCCCATTCAGCTGTACGTAATGATCATGACGTATCTTGGGGGGATCTTTTCTTTCTTCTGCAAGTTCTTATGTCTTGCACTATAACACGGAAGTATTATTTTTTAGTGATAGTGTATGTTTTTTATTGTTTAGGTTTATTTCACTCTATAAAAGTGTCACTCTTAAAATAGTATATTCTTGCTATATGAACACATTGCATTGCTTCTATAGTTCGACTTCGTTAATAAATTGCTGAAACAAACCTCGAATTAGTTCCTTCTTATAAATATCTCGGAGTAACCCTTTGTAGCGATTTAACCTGGGCAACGCACATTACGAACATCATTGCATCTGCTAACAGAACACTCTGGTTCTTAAAACGCCATTTGCGTCACGCTCCTAATAATGTAAAATTACTAGCTTATCAATCTTTCGTAAGGACGAAGATAGAATACGCATCAGCCATTTGGAGCCCACATCAAGCATATCTCATCAATCAACTCGAGTCACTTCAAAATCGAGCCACACGATTTATTCATTCTACGTACTCTTACTACGTCAGCATATGAGCACTGAAAACAGAATCTGGTCTATCATTGCTTGCATCTCGTCGCCGCATTTTTAGTCTTTTCCTTTTTCACAAGTTTTTTTTACAGCTCGCTCGGCAGGCCACCATACATTCTTCCTCCGGCACGCATCTTTCATCGCACTGGTCACCCGCAACAAGTTGAGCGGCCGCGTACGCGCACCGTCACTTTTTCGTCCTCATTCTTTTTTCGTGCAGCTACGGACTGGAACGGCCTTTCTAACGAAGTCACCGTCATAACCTGTCCTACCACCTTTTTGAACACCGTAACAAATTACCTTGCATTGTAAAAAAAAATTGGCTTTCACGTTTTCATATATGTACTCACCCCTTCTGTAATACCCCTTCAATGGGGTCTTTAAGGTAATAAAATGAAATAAAACAATTTGTAAATATAAACTGTGTAGTTTCCCATCTCCATGAACATTGTCGCCTCAGTGTACTATAAATAAATGAATCAATAATTACAGGAATAAATAGTGTATTTTGTCACCGCTAGAGAAAGCGCAGAAGAATTTGTTTCCAGCCAGCCCTGCAGGTATACCAATTGAAGATGAAATAAAACGAGTGGTTTCCTAACTGGATATCTTGGTATAGCACACCGTTTGCTTCCTGCTAATTCTGTTGAATGAGCTACTGAATTCATAATATGAATGTTTACATGAGCACGTTATTAGTTGCCCTTCTCGCGCAACCTGTACATTACATATATAGGTTTAAAATGTGTTTTTCAGCTCTGTTCACTAAAAGATATTTTCTGCTATGTGTAGTCAGAATAAGCCCTCTTAAGTGTACCTTTGTATACCTGGGTGCATTGTTACTTGATTGATTGATATGTGGGGTTTAACGTCCCAAAACCACTATATGATTATGAGAGACGCCATAGTGGAGGGCTCCGGAAATTTAGACCACCTGGGGTTCTTTAACGTGCACCCAAATCTGAGCACACGGGCCTACAACATTTCCGCCTCCATCGGAAATGCAGCCGCCGCAGCATTGTTACTTCCAGAATATGAAAAAAATATTCAACTTGAGTCTATTGTTCTTATAATGCGATTTATCAAAAAAAAAGAAATGTCACTGTGTGGGGGTGCTCCGGAATTCAGTGCCAAACTTGCTTCTTAACCCTCTAATCAAAAGTGGGACACAAATGTCTTTGCCAGTACAAGAAAAAGAAATTCTTCGATGTCAACCATTGCAATTACCGCAACAATATGTCACTCGCGCCTTGTCTAAGTAACAAATTGAGACCAAAACGATATTGTCTGATGTTATCGCATTCGGTGCAGCTGGGAAAACCCAAATTCAACGACAGACGATCACGTGTTGAACTCGGCGTGCCTGCCCAGAAGTGTAGATTAGTTTTGGTCTGTTCTTCGCTCGCTTACTGTAGCTGCATGTATTTCGTATTTCAAGCAAAGGTCCGGTTGCTATAGCTACCAGAGATAAACCGGTGTCGTCTTGGAAATTTAGTCGCACCTTCGATATATATTCGCTTGCGTCGCCGGGCTTAAGCGTGTCTTCCATTGCTGTCTGGTCGACCGAATGCGTGCGTGCAAGTCGAGATGTGACGCCATTTTGAACGCACCGTGGTTTACGCAGTGATCGACATGGAAAGGTGCGCCATTTCATCTACAGTGCTTTTGCGAGCTTCATCTCTCGCGAAGGAGTTGTCTTGGAATTGCACCTCTCATTAGCCCAACAAGTGTTGAAATCTAGGCGAGTTGGTACGGATTCTTCTTCTAGCAAACTGCGCTGCAGACAATGGCACGACATGGACGAGCCCACATCTATCTCGTTTCGTTCGTTCCAAGTGTCCAGTCTGCTACGCAGTTATCTAGATGAATCCCGATTACTTGAGAAGAATCTCTCCAATAGAAAAACGTATTCGGCCGCATTTGGAATCAATGTTGTTCGAAACCTGATTACGCTATTCTCACCTGATGATATGAAAAAAAAAGGAATATCATAAAGTGCATGTGCCTTTGATGTGCAGTACCAAACATTATGCTTAACCCTGAGTGTAAAGTGGGAAGAATACAACATCCTTGTCTATCTGCAGAGAAAAAAAAATTGCCCTACGCAAACCATTGCAGCTAACGCAAAATTTAGTCACTCATAGACTGCACAAGTCTTCATAATCTCGAGGAAAATTGTGTTACCAAACTTGCGATGGGAGGATGTACTCGTACATTGGCGTTTAAATTTAGTCAGTATTTTATGATAGCTTCTGAATTTTGCTCCATTTGAGAGAGAACCTGCCTATCAAACTTCCTGACAATATGCTCTCTATATATGTTCTACAAAGAACTGACTACCACTTCACGTAATCACGTGTTTTGTAAATTTTCGAAAGATATTTACAGATGAATGAATCGGAATGGTCCCTTGTGAAATTTTCCGGGGCATCGTTCAGCGCTCTAGTGCATATTAATGCTTGAAATCATTTTTCTCTATATTATGTACTTTATTGAAATATTTGCACATGCTCAGCGCACAAGCACAGCGAAATAGACAAAACAAAACAAAATTTTGTTGATACATGCGGGAAAGACCACAGTGCGTTGAAGGCTCAAAACAGGCTCTGCTGCAGGCGGTGGTGCTATATTGGAATGGGATTCACACTACCTTCCTCTCCAAAAGCTGAAAAAGGATGCCCTGTGCCACTTGATTCGGCTGTTTATTTGACAAAAAATTGTGCATTAAATCGCGAGACGGTGCCTGTGTGAGACAGCTGGACAGTGTTTTCCCACTTTAGAAACACTCTTACAAGTCGGCGAGACATATGTGGCGTTTTTTTAATAAACTGCTTGCCGGTTTTTTATGAAGTACTGTGATTTAGTTTTTTTTGCATTTAAATAATAATATTACTACTGAGATTGACATGGCCCTCACAAAAATATGGAGGTTGCAAAGGGTTAACATAGGAGAACACTCAAAAGACTATGCGCTCACTAAGCCATGATTCATAATAATAGCAGAAAATAGGCACGCTGAACAAGTCAAATGCGATGTCCCCACATTGCGCTCTCGTCGTGATTAACCACCTTAATAGGAATGTCATGGAACAATAAAATTGTTGAGGTTCATGGCACTAACCTATGTATGAGGAGCCTGCGCTTTCCTGTACATGGTGGCAGCAAAAAGTACAAGGCAGGGTTAATTGGCAGATCATGGATGAAGCTTTCACCCTGCATTAGGCGTGGTCAGGCTGATGACGATGATGACGAATAGCATGCGTAGCTAGCCCTATCTAAAATTCTGATAGAGGTCTGAATCAGTCTAATACAGTTTCCTATAAGTTGTACCAGTCTTGTACCAGACTGATACAAAGTCTTACCAGTTCCCATAGACATTCATATCAGTCTGATACATTTTCTTACCAGTGCTACCAGTCTTATATCAGACTGATACACAGTCTTACCAGTGCTACCAGCTTTTGAATAAGTTTGATTGGTCATTTATGTGGCTTATATTAGTCTATAGGTTTATAGTCTTTTTTTCATCTATCGGATCTTCATAAGATGCATAACTGTCATTTTAATGATAGTTCTTTTTTTGAACACACTGTCCACATATATGGGATTGGTCATTTCTGCATGTATATTAGTGTATCAGTGTTTTCTATTGAACACTTGACGATCATTGTGTGAAATATTATGATAACTCAAAGAGTGCAACTGGCAGCTTTTGGATGCGTAGAATAAAATATACAATGTTTCATGGTGGTGCATAATTGACAAACTGAGCTTTAAATATGCAAAGCAGCTTTCAGCCTAGATGAACGCTTTATTCTGTGTACAAATAGAATTGTAGGTGCCAGATAGCAACACAGTTAATGCTGACAATGATAGATGACATCTAGAAAATTCAGGCTACTAGTATCCAAAGCTTATCAGATGACAGTATAAACATAACTTGAAACAATACAAACAAAACTTCTCATCACAGAGCTATATTAACATAATTTCTAAATTTTATGTTATAGGGCCAGCAAACATTCCAAGGGAGATAACTTAATAATCAGTCCACTACTGTGAAATGAGCATGCTGATAAAATAATTTTTCCAAACGGCGTGGATTCAACAGCCTCGGGTGATGCTGCAGTTTCTCCCTTTCACAACACAAGCCAACCCCAGCTGTCTCTCCCACATAGTGCTTTGTCTTTAATGACGAGCCACTACATTAGTGTCATAATCTATACTGGATGAGATAATTTAAATAAACAATGAAATGCTTCTTTGAGTAATCATTAATTGACCTCATGATCAAAACTTAATGCCTCGCAAATCCACTGCCAGAAATATTTCAAAGCAAGTTGAGAGATTTATTGTGCACTTCAACCGCTTTCTTTTCTCGTGGGTCTCAACAAGCTGCACCGAAAACTACAAAGAGAAATGGCAGTAAAGAAGTGCGATACGTAAGCACACATTATGAGCTAAAGCATGCTTGAAGAAACACAGTAGCTTTTTCGTGTTGCCATTCCCATGTGCGAGAGTGACTATACAATGTTAGAAGATTTTGGACAGCAGTGCCGAAATATTCTAACAAGATCTTCTGTGGCAATAACAAAATCTTCTGTGGCAAGAAGCACATTCGATTAAAACGCTGCTCTTGATTTATTTTAGCTATAGGCCAATAGCATGCTTTCAGTTGTTTTAAGTTACATACAGGCATCCGAAAATTCGAAGTGAGCACAGTATCGATATGAAAAAAATCTCTTGCAGCTGCAAGATTTGGCTGATATGTTGATAGCAGTACCTGTTATTCAAAGGTGTGTCTTTTCACAAAGCCCAAGCGGTGGCACAGACCTGCTATATTACTTGCCTGTAATCCTCACAAGATTGATAAATCAAAAACCATGTACTAATTAAGGCTAAAGCTTTTGACTGCAAAACACACACACGCACATGCACTCACACACATACACACACACAAGAAACTGCCTACCATGAGAAAAGTTCAGTTGTGAAGAGAACAATAAAAAGGATCAAGCCAACATTTAGTTGTCCTACCTTGCTAAACTCATATTAGACTGGCTATATATGTCACAACTTTTAAACAAGTTTGGTACATCAGCAACATAGCAAACACATCCAACTTTCATGAGCAAACACACTGTCCACTTCCTTCGACAGAAGCACAACTTTTTTCCTCTGTTTCTGAGCAAATACCAAAGTGAGATGGGTTTTTGAATAGTTTTGATGTAAGCCTCACACAAATGAGCACACACATAGAGCCTGGCAGTTTATTGACATGCACCAGTGTAAAATACATGCCATTGTTGCATTTAAAAAGTGTCGCTCAGGCCAACATTGTCGCGAGCCGCATTTGCAGTCCGGTCGGAATCGCTGAGGGAGTTTTCCTCGAAGCTGTAAGTGTCGTTGGGATCAAGATTTTCATTGCTGTCACCATGCGCATCACTCAGACTTCACGTGTCGAAGGCCGCTACTTCAGAATGTCAATTACCAGCTAAAGACTGAGCAATGCTCTTGCTGAGTGTAGCTGGTTGGCCGACTGCGCCTCCACCGCTCCTTGTCCGAGGTACTACATATTGCGATCCAGGCTCCAAATAGCTTTTTTTTTTCCTTTTGATCGAGGCCGGGGTTGAGTTGAATCCATCTCTCGTCGAGCTTGACACAAACTTCAAATAGCGCGCTTGATGGTGTCCACGCAAAGTGAGGCTGCGGGACTGATAATAAGTGAACGGGTAAAGATCGATTACGACGACCAAAGCTTCGCATTCATAACCTGCTTGCTGTGTCTTGAATGTTAAGCACCCGGCGCGCATTTTTCCAAAAACTATATCATGTGCCGCGAGATCACGGCGCAAGGTAGTGACCCTACAGAACACCTCGCGTGCTGAAGGTGTATTGTACTGTGGTCGCCACGAAGGAAGGTGGTTGTCGCCATGGTGGTCGCTGACTGTCATTATGGCTAGATGATTGTAGCCATAATGATCTGATAGATGGATGGATGAATGAATTGATATGGCTGTACCCTTTAAATTGGGCGGCAGCTAACGCCAACTAGCCTGACCAACGCGAATATGGCGACACAGCGCATGACCTTTGAAATTGCCGCTGCGCGCCCGTCTTTGCGCATTTGCCATCTCGGAGGCTATGCACAGTGTCACTATTTTACAGTAACTGCATTCATTGTTTATATATTATTTGCTGTGAGCTCTAGCCCCGCCGCGGTGGTCTAGTGGCTAAGGTACTCGGCTGCTGACCCGCAGGGCGCGGGTTCGAATCCCGGCTGCGGCGGCTGCATTTCCGATGGAGGCGGAAATGTTGTAGGCCCGTGTGCTCAGATTTGGGTGCACGTTAAAGAACCCCAGGTGGTCTAAATTTCCGGAGCCCTCCACTACGGCGTCTCTCATAATCATATAGTGGTTTTGGGACGTTAAACCCCACATATCAATCAATGCTGTGAGCTCTAAAAAAACTACCCTATAAAGTTGTAAAAACATGAAGTAATTGTTTTTTTGCAAATAAATGTTCTTGTTTTCAAAAACTAAATTGCGTTGTGTTGAGGAAAAAAGTCATGAACTCGTTGTTGCATAAACTATTCGGGAGATCCACAGAACACCTATCAGTTCGGAGATCCACAAATGTCACTGCCATCGTCATCAATAGCAAGTTCGTGGCGGCTTTGGTGCGGGTGTAGCGCATGTGAACATTGTTGCGTCTGTTAATTGCTTAGTATCACGCCTGCACACTCTCAATTCTCCAAGATGTTTGGTTTTGCGATAATTAAAAATTAATAGTCCCAGTAAGTGTATGTAAGTACATCAATCCGAAGGATACAGGCAAGTTTGATCCTCACAAGTGGTACCGGGTGTTTTGGAAGGATAACACACACTGCGGCCACTATCACGCTCAACTGATTAAGCTTTATGGTAAGTCCGTGCCTCTTGTATTCCCAATACAAAAATAAAGAGGAGGAAGCAGTCATTCTGAAGTTATTTACTGGTCATATTTTCTTAGGCACCGAGAATGATGCAAGAAATGCAACAGAAAAACGACCATCTATTCCGCTGACCCGATTGCGACTCCTCCGATAGCTGCAGTTCAAATGAAGTGGACAATGAGTCGTTTAAAAAGTAAGTTGCAATCGGTCACAGTGCAGCTGATGTGCTACTTGCAGCGTAATTATTACCGACAGCTACGTTTGGCTATCGTTGACATTGCGGCTGATGTGCTACTGCGGCGCTAATATAATCGACAGCCAATTTCGCTCTGCACGTTGTGCCGTGTCACACATGAAGCACCAATGCTCTGGTATACTCCCCGCCCCCTTAGCGAATATATCAGAGCATCGCTGCTCCACTGCTGCGCGGACGCCAGAATGTCGTATTGAAGGTGGTAGTAAAGCTGCAGTTTGTGCTTGCGAACTAGCAGTGAAATTTGTGTGCTGAGTTGTGTGCAGTTGTAAAAAACACGAAGTCAAGCTGCTGTTAAGCAGAAGACAAAGCACATCAGCAACCGTTTTAAGAAGCAAAAGGGAGGCCTGCTGTTTGCTGATGCTGAAAAAAAAAAGAACAGAGAAAGAGCCTCTGAAAGAAGTGAATATATATGCTGAGGGCTCAAAATACAAAAGTATTAGAAAGAATAAGCCTACTGGAAAATGTCCTTCACAGCAAAAATTTTCAAACAGATTTATCATTTCTTCATAAGCTGTTGTAACGCACTGCTGCTAGGGTTGTATGCAGCAGCAAGTTGCCCTATTCTTATAGAGTGCAATTTTGCTGAAAAGCAGAATGTAATGTAAGCTCATGGGTGGCAGGGATGCATGCATATTTTTCTAATCACTTGAAAATGTGCTTTTACAACTTTCACAGTGTGGTGGATATTAAAAAGAACACCACTTGGTCAAAATTTCTTGAGCCCTTCATTACGGCATCCCCTTTAATCACACCATTTGAGACTTGACATGCAACGAATCATTACTTTATTTGCATATCTCAACTGCATGCTCTGTTTATCATATGTATTATTTGCCCATGCACACCTAGGAAGCTACCATGACAATTAAGGGTGCAGCATACTTTATTTCTGCACACTCTACTTTTTCATTGCAGCAAAGAACCTTGTCCTTTGCGGGTGTTGCAGCCACAAGCCTCATAAACAGTAACGACTTGCACCTTTGCCACCACTATGTGCTGCCACGCTGGAACCACCACAGCGACCATGGACAGCCCTAAAGTAGCCCACTCAAGTATGAGGGAGGCTGCAGCACTTATCAGTTATGTGCCCACTGACAGAGAGGTATCATAAAACTCTAGTATGCTTTGTCTTGAAGATATATTGCTTTTGCTTTAATGAGAAAATGTGCATTGACAAACTAATGTGTGCACATCATCTTTGACTTGTTTTATAGGTGCATCAGAGCAAAGGAATTTGCGTTCCCAAAAGGTTGTACAATCACCCTATGGGCTTGAAAAGACAGATCCGTTTTGTTCGTGAGGTGGCCATTGCCGTTTTTTATACAGCAGGCCTAGTCGGTAGAAGTGTTACTGGCGCAGCCTCCAATCGGTCTAAAGAAAGAAACATATGCTGTGTTTTCAGGTAGGTGAAATTTTGCAATCTGACCGAAATTCATGGAAGTTGGTGGCTCCATTTTTGCACGTAATCAGCCGAGGTTTCACTGCCAACTTGTGTTATAATTACTTACTAAAGCTTCTGTTCTGTTCTGTTTTAACTGTTTTGCTGTGGAGATGTTGAGGAGCCTATTGCCTCGGCTACTCCATATCACAGAGTTCTGCAGCGAAAAATAAAATAATAATACAGAACGGTACCCAAATGTGCAGCACATGAACTAAAGCTTCAAGTGTAGCTTTTGCCTACTGGAGCTGGGTACTTTTATGCAAGAATCTACAAACTAATTTTAAACAATATTAGAGAGGCAGACTGGTAGCACTCCTACTTATTTCCTTGTCTTATTGACTCCTCTATTTAGAGTGCACATAATTGTTGCTTAATAAGTGCCTGTAGCTTGCTTTGTTTTTGATCATGCACATTTCTTCAACCATT
>WOVY01011527.1:262500-468518 GCA_013436015.1 Rhipicephalus annulatus | reverse complement strand
CTTGGTTCATTTTTTCTTCCGTATCGTGATATTAGAAAATGTCTGTAGCAATCGATAAGTATTAAGTTGGCTGGAATCGATCGTCGTCACTGTCTTTGACCCTCATAGTTAAGCTAGCCTCTACACCCCAAAGCACTACCGTACTCGGAAAGGTCGCCGTGTCCCATGCTCTGACTTTTGTGTTGCGTCAACGATATTGGTTATGACAGCTTCTTGCTTCTCCACAAGAAAGCGTGAAGCAACACTCAACGGCAGGCCTGTTGACACTCAGGTGCAGTACACGTGTCAGAAGTTGCGCACGGTAAGCTAATGTTGTAGGAGGCAGCCTTAAACGTTGCGTACTCAGTGCGCAGCTGGTTGCCGACGTACAGCCTGGCGTAAACTAAATTAAGATTGCTTGATAACGTGGCGGTTGCGTCTAAAAAGCCAAACAGCTTCACAGAATGCACGGCACGTAATTAGAAAGCAAACTACATAAGGATGCACATTAGCAATACGTGCTTAGGTAAGAGGATGCAAGCCAGTCAACCGGGGCCCCGCTGTCACGATTGTGTTCCCGCTGTCACGCTTTATCTTCCTCAACACTTGGAAGCGAACCAAGGTTGGCCAATTCCAGCATATTATTTAGGAATTTTACGTACGTGCCAAACTACAATGGGTTACGAGGCACGCTGTATTGGAGGGCTCCGAAAATTTAGGTCATCTAGTGCTCTTTAACGTTAAATGACATTGCTAAGTGCATAGTAATCCACCATTTTTCCTCCTTCGGAATATGGCCACGGTATCAAACCCACGATTTTCACGTTAGCAGTCGAGAACCAAAACCACTGTACCACTGAGGCTGCCGTGATCCTGTGTCTTTTCATTTTCGTCTTTTAACACGAAACTGTTTTATTGCTGGAGTCCACCAAGACTTCAACGATAAACTTCCGTGACCGAAATGACGTCTAAAATATCATAATCAGAAGCCAAAAAAAGTCAGTTGGAGTCGAACCCACGCCAACTTGGTCAGCGGCAACAGGTGAAGGTGATGCTTCTCACAGCGCCACAGTCACATGCTTTGGAAACGCTAAAACGCGCCTTTTATATAAACCCCAACCCTTTCCAGTACTCTTATAGAAAAGTGTAATAATGCATCCTGACCACGAATTTTCACGATTGGTTCCCCAACTTTTCATTTCTACAAGTCCGTTCCACTCGGTGCGTTTCCAATAGGAGAAGTGCCACTTTGTCAATGCGTTAATACACTGCCGGGTGGCGAGCTTACCTTAAGCGTCGGCGTGGATGATGGCATTGATTCATACCTGAAATGCTTCTGTGACGCATACAGCAACGCACCTCCTTCGCCCGGACGAAACTCCGCGTTGCCCGCTCAAGGTCGCAGGCGAAAAATCGTGGCCGGCTTACAGGGAATAAATCGCTTGTTCCTTTTCCCTCTATAATCGGAGAGGGGCTTTCAACAACTCTAACATGCCACGAGTAGGTGGCCTTCGCGGATGTTTGGCGTACAATTAGTAGTGCTCTTCTGACTGTTGCGCCACTTAATTTGGTTCCACTTTCACCGTTGACTACTACAGCTACCGCAGTGTCTTCGCAAGTCTTCACTTACGAATTCATCTAATTTGCAGGCGTGTATATTCAAATGACGACGTTATTGGATGCGCTACCTTTCGAATAATAACTCAATTTTCGCGGCAGTTTGTTGTCTGTTGTGGAATTTAAATGTTTGAGTTCCTCGCGATGTTTCTTCCTTATTGGTTATTACAGAGTAAACCTTAAATCACACGACTCAGATAATGAGAGTCAATATAAGAACATTTGAGGGATTACTTAATTGAAATTTGATAGATAAGATCACAATTGGTGTTGGTTTGACCACCAGTGGATGTAAAACTTTATTTCGTAGTTCTAGCAGTAACTCTGAAAAAAAAACAGCGTTTACTACCACCTGTGCCTTTACGCCAGCAAGGGATGAGAATAAAGACAGTCACCGAGATGGGTGGGTGAGAGGCTGAGAAGGTTGGTCTCTAGGCACAGCTTTATTCAAGACGGCCTCGCTTACGCCTCTGCTCATTCTTCAATGTTCAATTTACAATGGTACCCTGTTGGTTGGAGTGGTTGCATAACGGATTCGAAAGCTTTGCACACAGCTGGACCGAAACACTCATGTCAGGCGATGCTGTGCATACGCTCAACGCCGGTTTCGTGGTTTGTTGAGTCCGATGAAAGTGGCAGTGGAGCATAGGACGCATGGTCCGTTCACAACCACGTGGCCACCATTTGGCCTCCTCGCTGGGCGTATCCACGAGACCTTCTGCTGGGAGCCGTCCACGCAGTGCCGGTAGTGAACGTGCAGATAGCTCAGCATAGGAAGCCTCGCGCCCAGTTGTTCAGCGTGTTCGATAGCGGTTTCATGTGATACGGGAGCATCCGTCAGCAGGCACAAGTACTCGAGCCGCGTGATGCTGGTCAAGTTGTCCTGCAACAAAAACATAGCGCGCAGGATTTGTCTGTGGCAAATGACTTCTGTAGTAGACCGCAAGGTGCGGCAGAGTTAGATGCGTGGCAGAATTGAAAAACACGGCATTCATCTATTTATAGCTCGAAGGTCTATACGGCAGTGCCTGCGGATGTCTCAAAAAGAAAGCGCTTATTCAGATGACAAAAGAAAAACACGTGGGTCAGGCATTTCAACTCTGAACCGATGACTCTCCAGGATGGTCTACGAACCGTAAGAGATGAGGATAGATGATTGACGAGCTAGGGTGACTAAAAAACTCGAAAGTACACCGATATTTTACCTAATGTATTTTCGCAGTGCTTATTGCCACACTCTTAAAAAATGGAGTGACGTTCTCTCCATTTAGGGGAGAACGGCGATGTCCCCAATGTTCGTCTTTAAATAGAGAAACGTTGCTCCCTTTACCACGGATAGAGTGTACTAGAACAGAGGGAGTGCCCGGAACGGCTGCAGCACCAATGCCTTAAAAAGTGAAGCCTAAACGGGGTCAACACACTTGTGCACTGTGATCGGTAGTCTGCAATGTGTCGTTGTTTTCGGAGCAGCGCGCACCTCCACCAAAGCGGTCGAGAGGTAGAATGCTCGCTTCACACTCAGAAGACTCAGGTTCGAATCATAGCCGCGGACAATGCATCTTTTCTTAATTGTTTTTGCACAGGTGTATTGGTTGTTTTTTTTAATCTGGCTTCAGTTCCCACATATTGCTACAAAAAATTACGTGAAATATGACGGTGTGCTTTCATCGCAGGTGAGTGAAAGCGCACAGTCTCTCTTATTCGCCAAAAACTCGGAAGTCATGCTATAAAGTTTTTGTTAAATATCATGTGGTGGTGCTGCAAATAAATGCGCTCTGATACATGTTTTTTATTTACTTCGTATTTCGCGTGATTTTTTGTAGCAATATGTGGCAACTGAAGCTGGATTGAAAAAAAAGCCAAGCAATGCAGCTGTGAAAGTAAAAAAAAAAGAAAATCTATCGTCCACGGCTGCAATTCGATTCTGGGTCTTGTAAGCGGGAAGTGAGTATTCCACCCCGCGACCACTTCGGTGGAGCTGCGCACGGCTTCACAACGACGACACATTGAAGACTACCGATTGCGGCGCCACAAGCGGATTGATCTGTTTAGGCTTCAATTTTTGGAGCTCGGTCCGGGTACTCCCCTTATTCTAGTACACTCTACCATGGAGAAACATGTTCCTCCCTAAGAAAATCAATATGGCTGCTCCCAGGTTAGCGAAGCGAGTAGGCTTAGCAAATGCAACAATTCTCGACTGATAAGGAGTGCACGGCATTGAAAGTTACAAAAAACGGTCCCGCTGAGCTTGATATCGAATGAAATGATTATAAATATAAGCAGACGAACCTGTGGCGATGAAAGCATCACGAAAGAGAACGACGGAGCAAGTGGGTTTCGTTCGGTCAGCGAGGTGACGTTCACTCCGAAAGACACGGATACTACAGAGCATTCCCTTGAAGAGTGCATGCTAGGCTTGCTGTATTTATTTCTCGCCAATTCACATAGTGTAACTACGTTATCCATGCGTTTACGGAACCGCAGGTCACGAGATATGCCCCCAAGCCGTAGACTCGATCGCAGCGAAACTACTTCGACTCAGTAGTGCAGCTTCGATAGATAGATGTTCAACGTTATATAAGTAGCTGGAGGTGTGAGAAGCGTGATATTCGTGAAGTAGCTGGTAGCTGGTGCCATCTGGAGGGGCTGAATGATACTAAAGAAAGTTGTCTGCGGCGACGTACCTTTTCATACCCACCATCACAGCTCCATTGCGGATAATTTATGACTCAACCCCTTCAGGATTACTCACTGGCACCGGACGCGTAATACATGCTGATGCAATGCATATAGCTACACATGCACACAAGGACACATACTACACATAATACGCATACAGGGTGAACAAGAGCACAATCAATCATTCACAACAGCGGCACACACTTCGACATGTTTACTCAAACTCTACTACGAAAGCGCACAAGCTTATATAACGATGAATTTCGACCGACCATAGTGGCACAAGTTACAAGTAGGTTATTTTACACTTTTTACGTTTTGCGGCAATAGCACAACATGCGCACACGTAAATGTATTGTATATAATACTTAAACAAACGAAAGTTTATGAACGGTTGCACAATAATGAACGGAATAATTACTAGAGCTTATCTGGTTTTTACGAAAGCGAATACCCCCAAGCCATGCATAGAATGCCCGCGGCATTCCGAACGCTGCGCCTTCTGTCGACTACTGCCACAGTTATTTTTTTTTCTTGCAGCCTCCGAGAATGCAAACGCTTGCCGCGCGCTAGCCATTTCGGAGGTCACGTCTTTTTTTCATCTTTTTGTTACTCGAGAGGGCGCAGCATGCAGACCAGACTTAGTCTCCATCGTGGTAGGTGTTCGGTGGTCACATCGACCTCGTTTAGTTGTTCCGTGTTAACGTTTGCTTATATTGTTTTTACGCGCTTACCACAAGTGTGACCGTTAGCCATGGATAATGTACACCGTTAGCCCTCAATGACAATGTTTTTGATGGGGTAACGACTGTCCTAGCAGTGTATACGTACGTTACAACGTGGGTCTTGCGAGAAAAATAAGCGATGACCTCGCATCCGACGGTATTTTTCGTGAGCTATGGCAGTGGCTGTTGGCGTCGCGGCAGCTCTATTACTGTAGTGGAGGAACTATCGCTTCGGTGCACAAATTTACTATAACGTTATGGTATGGTGTGCCTACATACATTTCTGCTTCAGACGCCTCTCGCAATTCACCTCGCGTGTCAACTTGCAGTCATAGTGCATGCCACAATTTTGTTGTTAGCGCTGTGGCTGTGGTGGTTATTACTCTGGATTTGGAACTCTTTTCACAAAGGTAAATAAGTGTTAGTACTTACCTGCTGTGCACAGCTGTTACTAAAAGTGCATTTTGTGTTGAGTTTCTCACGACAAAGGAGAATCATGGACGAGAAAGGCATACTGCACGCGTGCATAATTCCGTCTTACCACTCAGTGCTGGCATGGGCAATTCAAAACGCACGCGATTGAGAATTTGGTTTAACTGACAGAAGTCATGGGCTTACTTTTCACAAAAGTGTAGTTATGATGATGTTTAAAACGTTTCTGAGGGTTGTAACCTAGTCTGGCGAATAAACGTTTGGTGAAACTTCGCAGCCTGTTTCCCACTGTACTTTCACCGGCCGTGGTAGTATAGCCTTATTGGGTGTCGTGTGACTATGCTGGAGGACGCAGGTTCGGCATCCGGCCATGGCGGCCATATTCGAATGGGGGTAAACTGCAAAGAGCATCCATATGGCGGTAGGGGCACGTATAACTCTATCAATTGTATATGATCGTGCTTTCACGCATGGACTGTAGAGTGGTATCAGGCTTCCTAGATTGTTGAAAAAAGTGCGATGGTTTTTTATGCGCCTCGTTGAATTCATGAGTGCTGTTGATGCCGTGAGAAACTAAAAATGCGTGGGCTTACCAAGTATGTTCGACACCGAAAAAATTTATTATTTTTGTACAGTGTAAGGTAATCGGTAAAGCAAGACTGCTTGGGATGCAGAGCTCCTTGTATTCGTGACAAAATGGTAGTATGAAACAACACGAGACAGACATGGAAGTGTGCGGAGCATCGTGCGAGTGCCTGGCGATAAAAAAAGAGAGGCTTCTACTCTACACCAATAAAACAAAACAAAAAAAACGTCACTCCTGCATTGCTTACATCAGTCTTAGGTAAAAACAATCGCTCGCGACTGGCCGCGGCTGGCTAGGCTTGACGTGCGCATGCGCGCGCGCAATACTGCCGCGATTGAGGAGATACATGAACGCTGAAGGAGGAACGTTGCTCCTATGGTCCTTACCGCGAGAGGAAGCGACGGGTAAAGCACCCGACAGAGAGGAAGTCACTGCGCTGAAGGAGGAAGGGAGCCCTTTTCTCCATTCTCGCTCCCCCACCCCCTTTTTAGAGTGCATGCCTGACCATGACCACTCTTCTTTCGTCGGCTGTGAAGATTTAAAAAAAATCAGTTGAGCTTTCCTTGCCTTCCTATAGTAGCTTTGAGTAGGGCTTTAATCTTTCATTCCTCTGAGCGGAGACCCTCATAGGGTGGGAATCAATACAATAATCGCCTCTTAAGTCTGTTTCAGGATAGCAAGAGTACCGGCACGTGTTAATACTCAATAAACTTCCGGTCAATTCAATTATCACTCTCTAAGATCGAAGAAGGAAGCTTGTTTTTTTAAGAAGCAGCGTACAGGAGTATACAAAAACACATGCACATGAAGGAAGCAAACACAAATGCTGTTTGCGTCATTTATGTGTGTGCGTTTTTGTACACTTCTTTGCGCGGCTTAATGTAAGGTCTTTTCTCACCAATCAGCCCATAAATAAGTATTAGGCATGTTTTTGAGTCGTGCAGTAGTAAAAAAATCTCTATTTCCGCTTTCAAGTAAAAGAAAAGTCACTTGAAGTTAGGTAATAACTCCTGGAATGTTGTTTGTAGTCTAAAAGAAGCTATTGGAAATGCTTGGTTAGATAGAGGGAGAAGACTCATGGAAATGAGCAGGCTGCTCACTACAGATTTTGTTCTCCGCGAATGCTTCATGCTAGGCTAACCGGTGCCTAAAACCGGAATCCATCCTGAAGCTTTGTTTATAAATAGCGAAAAGGTCGACAGCAGACAGATGAACGGACGCACACTTTATAATCCCCAGGAAAGTCAGTTAAATCCCAGCGCTCTTTCGCAGGCCACAGCCGCTGTTTGGGACGATCACAATGTTTGTATTTAAACAGATGCTTACGAATGAATCTTTTCGAAGTGTACCAAAACATTCATTTAACGGGCCGACCTCACCAACGGTTCAGAAAATGGGCATTTTGGAAACATTTAAAAAAAATTACCCGAGATATGAAGGGTTAATGATGCTCGACCATGACCCGAATGATTATCTGGGGTGCAGAACATTCACTCATTGAATTTTTATCATCGCGTAGAACAACACTTTATTTTAGTTTCACGCTTACTTACTAAAAAAAGTAGGCAAGATGAATGCGTCTTCGGTATGCACACAGCTTTTATATGCGCATTTAAATGATAAAATTGAACTGTTAACGTCAAAAAAATCGAAGTGAATGTTCGCTGACTCTCGAGCAAATATCTTCAAACGCCGATAGTTCAGCGAATCACGTGCCAAAAAGCTACGCCGAGCAGGGCAATGACCCATCACGTGCTGTGCCTCGAGAAAATACGTGCAGCAGTACGCCGATTCCCATTTCCTGTTCGGCATGTTCCACTTCAATCAAATCATCGCGACTCAATCATTATGCAAAAAAATGGCAGCATATTTACGGGGTGGATGATGGAGAGTGGGGTGAAGCATCCATCCGTGTATTCGTTCTTGCTTCCGTCCGTCCGTGCGTCCATCCATGCGTCCACCCATGCGTCCATCCGCCCGTACCGTGCGTGCGTCTGTACTTGCGTCCGCACGTCCATCCATGCGCCCGTCCTATACACTCGTCCATGCATCTACCCTGCGTCCGCCCATGCATCCATCCGTTCGTGCAGCCATCCGTGCATCCGTCCATGCATCTGTCTGTGTGTCCATTCGTCCATCTAGTCAACACTACAAGTACAACAATCTCGCATCTTTTCATCATATATTCCGCATATAGAAGCACCGCCATCCAGCAGACATTCGAAGGAACTAAACGAGAGGTGGCACACGCAAACTTTCTTACGGCTGGCGCTTCGTGTCTATTTCTCATCTTTAACCACCTCGAGTTCATGGTATATAATAGTTCACTGTATTTATGGCACTGCGGCCCAACGCTCGCTAAACCATTCTGAAACAAAGGAGGTTACGTCCAGCAAGTATAACGTAGCAACCTTTTCTTGTCAGATACTGCTCAATGTACATGCCAAAGGCTGCTAATGGGGAATGGGAGACAGAAGAATTTTGCTTTTAGATAACGCGAACGCTGCAATTTTTTTATTGTTCAACAACGCACAGAAGAAATCTCCCACCGGCACCCCCTTGAAGGTCAAAGCGTAAGACATGTTACGTACTACGAGGGACGAAAGGGTGCCGCTTTGAGGAGCTTCGCCCCTAAAAAACGGGAGCGTTGGGAATTCTCCACACTAGGCGCTCTTGCCTAAAAAGCAAACTGCAGCGCTTGTCAGATGGCTGCTGCACTGCTTTCAGTCCATCGGTCCGAGTGTGCGTGTTTGTGGAAGTCATCATCATCATCATCATCTTGACTACAGTCCACTGCAAAACAAAGGCCTCTCCCATGTTCCGCCAGTTAACCCGGTTCTGTGCTCGCTGCTGCCAATTTATACCCGCAAACTTCTTAATCTCATCAGCCCACCTAACCTTCTGGTCTCCCCTAACCTGCTTGCCTCCTCTGGGAATCCAGTTAGTTACCCTTAATGACCAGTGGTTATTCTTTCTACGCTATACATGCTCGGACAGTGTCAATTTCCTCTTCTTTATTTCAACCATGATATCCTTAACCCCCGTTTATTCCCTAGTCCACTCTGCTCTCTTCTTGTCTTTTAAGGTCACATCTACCATTTTTCTTTCCATTGCTCGCTGCATCGTCCTGAATTTAAGCTGAACCTTCTTTGTAAGTGTCCAGGTTTCTGCTCCGTAGCTAAGTAACGGCAAGATACAACTGTTATATACCTTCCTGTCGATAGATAGTGGCAATATACCTGTCACAATTTTAGAGTGCTTGACAAATGTGCTCCACCCCATTCTTAATCTTCTAATTCCTGCAATCTCGTGCTTCGGCTCCGCGGTTATTACCTGCCCTAAGTAGACGTAGTCTTTTACAAATTGAAGTGCACTATTACCTATCTCGAAGCGCTGCTCTTTTCTTAGGTTGTTATAAATTACTTTCGTTTTCTTCAGATTAATTTTAAGACTCACTTTTCTGCTCTCCTTGTCTTACTCCGTAATCATGAGTTGCAATTCGTCCCCTGAGTTACTCAGGAAGAAAGTGCGTCTACCTTAAAAATAAAATGTGCCCCCTCCCCCTTATGACTTTAAGCCTGGCTGTGTTCTATAAATGGGTGAATGGCAAATTACCGTATTAGATGCGAAGCAGCTCTTTAACGAGCCTGTGTAACGCTGTCCTTCCGTCCACAGCGCTCCCATCGCCGCAAGTGTTGGAGTGGTGCCAAGTAGCTCATGCCCTCCTAGCCTTGCGCGGTTATGTCTCTCTGCCTCACCTGCCGTGACCCCGCTGCGGTGGTCTAGTGGCTAAGGTACTCGGCTGCTGACCCTCAGGTCGCGGGTTCGATTCCCGGCTGCGGCGGCTGCATTTCCGTTGGAGGCGGAAATTTTGTAGGCCCATGTGCTCAGATTTGGGCGCACGTTAAAGAACCCCAGGTGGTCGAAATTTCCGGAGCCCTCCACTACGGCGTCTCTCATAATCATATGGTGGTTTTGGGACGTTAAACCCCACAAATCAATCAATCAATCAATCAAGCCTCACCTGCCGTGCGCTCGTCACGTGTCAGCTCTCTCTCTCTCTTCACCCTCTCCACCAATCGGAACACTGTAGCGCACTCTTCTCTTGGGTATCATTTCACCGGCGCCACCTCTATAAATCTGTCTGCGAGAAGAAGTCGCGAGCATGCGGGTGAGCGCACTGCGCGTGCGTTGGGAATCTCGCGGCGCCGACAAGTGTACAGGGCACCGCTTCTTGCCGCGCGATGGCGACGATGGGCGGGACGCCATCGTTGCATGCTTTCCCGATAGCGTGCGCGTTTTTTTGCCGGCTGTTGCCGGTGTTGCAGTGGTTAGCGAAGTTGATCGCGTTAGCGAATTGCGACGTCAATACTGACGATGTGCAACCCAGGGAAGCCGAACGTAAGCGTCAGCAGGGGAACATCAGCGCCACTACGAGGTGCGAGTCACGAACACAAATCGCGTTCAAGAATACTGACGGCGCGTGGGTAACACCGGAGAGACGCGAACCAAATGAAGCCGAGCGCAAGCGTCTTCACTGTATCTCGCCTCCCGTGTGTTTGCGCTTCATACAAACGTTTATTCGAGTAAGCGCTACAAAAAGTATCGCTTCAAA
This sequence comes from Rhipicephalus annulatus, assembly GCA_013436015.1. Taxonomy (NCBI): domain Eukaryota; kingdom Metazoa; phylum Arthropoda; class Arachnida; order Ixodida; family Ixodidae; genus Rhipicephalus; species Rhipicephalus annulatus. The sequence goes on along the minus strand of WOVY01011527.1, from coordinate 457,885 downwards.
CCGTGCTTCCTCACCGGCTTCGACGCCCGTTTGAACCAGGTCAATGCCGTGCGCACCACTGTTCTTTCGCATCTCACCAAGATTCCCTTGCGGTAGACGGTCCATAGTTTTTTGTCCTATAAATTGAGCTTTATAAACCGGAGTGTTAAAGTTATTTCAATCTCCAGTGCACGGCTGCATTACGTGCAGCATTATACATATGCTTCGATAGAAACAATGGGCGTCTACGCTCATTCTAGTTTTCCAACACTGTTCTTTTGAGAGCAGAAGGTTTTCATAAAGGAGGAATCACGGTAGGCGTTCATTACTCAACTCGTATAAGGATGACCTCCATCTGAATACACATTTCAAATGGCGAGTCACTCACCAACGTTGATGTGTCTTAATGAATATATTGCCACGGTAGTGACACAACTGTGGGCAGTACGGAGGATGATTCATGAGAACGACGAGTGGTTTGAGTGAACAAACGTGTGCTGATTCAAGATCTTATGTGATTTTGTCAGTGACAAATTGGTGGAACTTCAGGGTACAGGTCTATGTACTCTGACCTCCAGGAGTTGGAAGCTTTCGACACGGGTTCAAACTTATAGAAACCACAGAATGTACGCAAAAGCCGACGGCTTCAAGGACTGCCTTCGGAGTACGGCCCGTGAGGTTTACTGGCGATGCCGACCACAACCGAAATTCAGACAGTAGAGACATACTGTACGGGACAGGTACCTCCATCGCTGGTCTTCGACACACCGCGCTTGCTGCGGCCCTTCCATGGCGACCCCTCTGAAGACGTGGATGACTGGCTATCTGACTTTGATCGGGTGGTCAATGCTATCTGTTGGATGCGAAGGAAGAAGCTAGGATTTGCGTATTTTGCCCGGGAAGACTCTGCCCGCGTATGGTTCATTAACCACGAGCCGTTTATTACTTCCTTGCATGAATTCCTACAGGCAGATATGCGAAACCTACAGCAGTCCCCAAAGAAAGAGGGAGCCGAGCAGGCCCTTCAGAGCAGAAGCCAAATGAAAGCGCAACCATAATCGTAGAGGACATGTCACCTCTTTATAAGCGTGCTGATATACACGTCAGAGGCAAAAATGGTGCGTCTGCTGATGCACGGCGTAAAGGAGAAATTGTTCACTAGACTGATGCGAAGCTCTCCCGGAACACCCAGAAAGTTTGTCCGTGAAGCTACTTCAATGAAACGAGCTCTTCAGCAACGCTCCTTAGTCTACTACCACCACACCATTCCGGTGTCAGTAGCCGCCCTGCGTTGCTACACAGATGCTTTTCGTGAACTTGTGCGCAGAGTCGTGCGTGAGAAGTTCGCTTGACTTCAGAAAAGATAGTTTCAGCCACCCGTAACTTCCCTCGCCAATATTGATCGCGAAGAAGTTCAACAGAAGGCGCAGACGTTCGTGCTAGCGAGACTCGTGACCACTACTGTCCTGGCTTACGCGCAAGCGCAGTGTCGGCCTGTGCAGCCCATGACACACATACCAGCCACCCTCTCAATAACCACTGCAACAGTTCCAGAGACCTCACCGCATATGCCTGCATGTACGATTTCGCGAGCCCCCAGGGAAAGTAAAACGTGTGGTGTACGTCTGACAATGAATCTCTTTGCTTTCACTGCGGACAAGTGGGTCACTTGTATCATTCCTGCTATAACAGAAAAATGGGACTCCAAGAATTTGACTCCGATTGTAGTCGTCCACGCGAGCAAGAGCGGCCGAAAGAAATTCAGCAATATCTGTCCAACCAACACTCGTTACCGTATTACCAGTTCACGCTTTTCAAACTAACCTGGCCGCATGCCCGATCCTCTTCCCCAATGAGGCGACACTGTCGTGTACCCCCTCCTCGGCGATCAATGTCATCTAGCCGCTACCCGACGTTTTCTGCTTCTGTAGGTAACCGGCCTGTGAGCCCAAGCCGGGGAAACTAAGAACAACGACCTCTGGGGGTAAGGCCGCTGACCATCACCCTTCGACGCATCCTCCGCAGTGCCAATCCGACATCGACGACAACAACGACAACGAGAATAACGATTGTAATATGGACGATGATGGTGGTACCAACAACAATCACGATGACGATAACAATGACAGCGACTCTTCCCCCACGAAGCCTTCGTTTGAGAACGGCGACATTGTTTCAGACGACATACTCGTTTCTGTTGATAACCACCTGGCCACCGCTCTAGTCGATACTAGTGCCGATTATTCGGTTATGAGCAGTCAACTGGCTACTGCACTTCGCAAGGTGATGACGCAATGGCCAGGGCCTAAGCTTCGAACAGAATGCGGTAATCTTTTCACGCCAATCGGCAAATGCACAGCAAGAGTAGAGATTCGTGAAGCCACGTTTTCGGTTAATTTGTTATACTACCTGAGTGCTCCAGGCAGATAATAGCTGGCATGAACTTCCTTCAAGAGTGCGGGGCTGTTATAAACCTTCGTGAGCTGTTTCTGACCTTTTCAGCGAACGAGAAACTGGGATGGCTGACCACCCCGCACACTCCATGGTGTTGCGTATTTCAGGTGACTTCACTACTTTACCACCGCGAACCACTGCATTTTCATTCTAGGCGTCACTGAGGGCAATCTGTCAGTCTTGTTGGTTCGGCAGGTTTGCATAGCCCGAGACATCCTGCAGATTTTGTCAAAGACTGCACATATTCTACTGACAAACTTAAGCTATTACTATCAGCATTTCACCTTAGGAACAGCATCCGCCCATTCGGAGCCACTCAATGATTTTGCTGCTTCCCTCACAATTCTACAAGTTGGCACAGATTCTCGCGCTGACGCATGGACGCACGTTAAGAATTATGTGAATTTGAATCTGTCTAGTGTTCAAAAGGCTAGCCTTTGAAGCGTTTTAGACTCTTTTGCTGTCTGTTTCGCCTCAACGTCCAGAGTGAATCAAACGCCCATCACAAAACACAGCGTAACCACACAGCCTAATGAAAGACCCGTACGCCAATAAGCCTACCGCATCTCTCGTAGGAAGTAAGACGCCATCCGAGAAAGAGTCAAACAAATGCTTGCGCACGCCATCATACAGCCTTCCACCAGCCCATGGGTGTTACCCGTCTTCATAATGAAGTAGGAAGACGTAACTGTGCGTTTTCTCGTGGACTACCGCAAGCTCAACAATGTTACAAAAAAGGAAGTCTATCCCCTACCCCGCATTGATGACTCTTCGGACCACCTTCGAAAAATCCGATATATATTCTCAATGAACCTTCGCATAGTCTACTGGCAGATCGAGGTTGGCGAGTGAGACTACGAGAAAACAGCATTTATTACGCCAGACGGCCTCTGTCAAGGCAAGGTCCTTACTTTCGGCTTGTTCTCCGCTCCTGATACTTTTCAGCGCATGATGGACACGGTTATTTTAGGTCTGAAGTGACCGTCATGCATTGTCTATTTAGATGGCATAGTAGTCTTTTCTGAACCATTCAACCAGCATCTAGAACGCCTTCAAGCCGTCTTCAATGCAACTCGCATAGCTAGATTTTCTTTCAAGCCTGAAAGTGCCATTAAGGATATGACCAGCTCAAACATTTAGGACATGTCGTCAGCTCCGATGGAATTCGACCAGACCCTGACAAGACATTTACCGTTGCTTCATTTCCGATACATAAGAACAAACACGATCTCCGGCGCTTTCTGGGACTTAGCTCGTAATACATACGCTTCGTTGCAAATTTTTCAAAGATGGCTGAACCTCTCCACCGGCTTACAAAGGACAATTATCTATTCATTTGGGAGCAGGAGCAAAAAAAGTGCCTTTTAGGAATTACAGAAACGTTTTCAAACACCAACCAATCTGGGGCAGTTTGCAAAGACGGAGACTCTGAGCTGCATACGGGCGCCAACAACGTTGGTTTTGGTGCCGTTCTCGCACAGTGGCAAGATGGGGCCGAGCGCGTTATCACGCTAGTCGCATTCGGTCACAAGCTTGAAAGATCTGTTCTACAACGGAGAAGGAATGCTTGGCAGGAGTATGGGCCATTGCCAATTCCCGACCATACCTGTAAAGCCGACCGTTTTGTGTCGCGATGAACCACAATTTCCGGCGCCTGCTGGCCCATTTGACGTATCGATCTAGCCGTCTCGCACGCTGTAGTCTTCGTTTACAAGAGTAAGACATGACGGCCTCGTCCTTGACCACATGACTGGAATCCGTGTGCTTGTCACATGCTTCATTTCAGCCTTCGCAAGTTGACGTTGATGAAGAAGGCGCATTTTATCCGTTCTCACAGCGTCCGACACGAGCAAGCAACAACGCGACAATTCAGATTTATGGCTCCTCATCGACAAACTCGATTGCCGTTTATCCAAGCCACCTCATAAGTTTGCGCCTAAATTTTCATTGGCTTCACTTCGCAATAGTGTTCTCTATAATTTAGCTTTCCAATCAATTGTGGCCATCTACCTCTATTGAAGACATTTTACGTGCCTCTCATGACGAGCCTTCATAGGGCTTCACACGCACGTTTTCGCGCATACGCCAGAAGTATCCCTGTTCCAACCTTCGCAATGACGTGAAGCAGAATGTCAAAACATGCCGCGGCTGCGAACGATGCAAGAGACCGCCCACACGTCCTGCCAATTTCTGCATCGTCTTGATCTTTCATCGACTCCTGTTCAGCAAGTTGGCATAGATTTACTCTCACCATTTTCCATGTTCAGAGCAGATAATCACTGGATTGCTGTTGCCACAGGACTGCTTCACGAGAGACATACATCTACCACGTGGCACAGCAACCGATATCGCCACCTTCTTTGTATATAGAATCGTACCCTGTCACGGTACTTTGAAAGTGGTGAAAACTGAAGAAGCACGGCATTTACAGCCCGGCTTATGAAAGATATCATGCAGCTCAGTGGTACCACTCACCGTAAAGCCACGTCTTACCGTCTCCAGACAAATTAACTCACAGAGCGATTAAAAAAACCGATAGCAGATATGATTTCCATGTACGTTGATATCGACCTCAAAAACTGCGATGACGTATTTCCATACGTCATCTTTACGAATAATACCGCCATACAAGAAACTACTGGCTTCGACCCTTTCCACCTGCAACATGGTGGGAAAGTTGTAATAACGTTGGATGCGATGCGGTTACCCGCTGGCTGTTCCAATATAGGCTATGATGCTGCTGAATTTGCTAGACACGCCGAAGAAGCGCGCCTGCTTCTACGGAAATCATCGGAAATAATGGGTTGCCTTCGCTAACATTAATGAAAGCTCTGCATAGTTTCACCCGAAATAAGAGATACACAGAATAAAGAAGACACGGGCATGGTCGTCATTCCGTGTAGGTGAAGCAACGCTCTGAACAAGTCAACACACAACACTTGCTCCATGCGCCTTTCCTAGTCTTTTGTGCTGCTGTGCTAAATGATGATAAATTGCTAATTTCCACAGTTATCCACAGTACTGATAGGGCAGGCTGTCCTCCTTGTGTATGTGTGTATATTGAGGCAAAGTGCGTTCTTCAGAATGTTCTGGCTATAGGTCAATAAGCAGTTCTCTTATAGCAAAAGGGCTTTGTGAACTCACTATCAGTTCTGTCGTGCCGAGAGGCAATACGCTTTCCCCGAGCACAAGGGAGCGCAGGTTACCGTTGCTTCCCAGTACGCCTCCAATGTGTACAAAGTCCGAGAACGATGGAAGTCGACAGTCGACGAAGCGTAGTTCCTGAACCTGGAAGTAGTCAAGGGACACCGTTCGTAAATTAGACAGATTGGCAGCGAAACAAAGGCGAAAACAACGAGCCGATGAGTTAGAGTAGACCTCTCCCTGTTAGCAAACAGCGTGACGTCACTGCAAGCACCCCGCCCTCCGATCCCTCCCCTCGGCGCAGGTGCTTGTTTGGAAGAAATGTCCGCCGACGGGACCTTTCTGCATAACAGTGTTCGCGTGTCTGCATTCCTTCAAAAATATATATATGAATTCCTTTTCTAAAACCATCAAAAAGAAGGATGAATGTCTATAATGCACGCTGCTTTTAGGCTAATATGTGGCGATTTCTCTTTTTCTCTGTTCGTGCAAGTGTACGCATATTGTTGACGCAATTCAACGTACAATACGCCCCAAAATAAGCACTGCACATTTTAGAAGACAATGTCTTATCCTCCCACAGGCCGCCACGTGTGTTCGCTTGTTTCAGACACACAGCTAGCCAACGTGGAAAATATTTCGTCACGTAGTTTACCGCACACCCGACGTTCTCTGGCATATAACACAGCTAATTTTGCCGCAATAAAATGTAGTATAAGTGTAAAACCAAAAAAAAAAACTCGCCAGAAGCACCGCACGATTGTATCACGCTGTGCCACCAGCGCGTGTGTTTTGGCAACCGCACCTTACACGTGCGCCAGTGTCGTCACGCTGTGACGTACCCTGGTAAAGGTACATTACGAACTTAAACTAGACAATTATGTTACCGGGTTGTGACATGAACAAAGGGAGCAGCCGTCTAGCTCTACACTCATTCAAGAATGCAGACAGCAAAAGTCAGCGTTTTTTTTAAAAGGCGATGAAAATGATATCCAAAACTACAGACCGATAACTATTCTTCCGGTGTTTTTGAAAGGTTTAGAAAAGCTTATGCACCGTCAACTGTACCAATTTTTAGAAAAACACAACGTGATTTCCCCAACCCAGTTTGGTTTCAGAAAACTTCGATCTACGGAAATAGCATTATTAGAACAAAAAGAGTACATATTATTTGAATTTCAAAACAAACGTGCTGTTTTCGGTATGTTTCTTGATGTTAGTAAAGCCTTCGACAACCTTCAGCATTCCACGTTGATTGATGATTGATGTGTGGGGTTTAACGTCCCAAAACCACCATATGATTATGAGAGACGCCGTAGTGGAGGGCTCCGGAAATTTCGACCACCTGGGGTTCTTTAACGTGCACGTGAATCGGAGCACACGGGCGTACAACATTTCCGCCTCCATCGGAAATGAGCATTACACATTGTTCGAAAAGTTGCAATGCTATGTAATTCGTGGTCATGCATTAGACCTAATAAAAAGTTACCTTAAATATCGCAAACAAGTGGTTGAAATAGATAGAAAATTCTCAGAGCTGAAGCCTATTACCAGGGTGTACCTCAGAGAAGCATCCTTGCACCCCTTCTTTTTATAGCTAATATAAATGATTTAACTCGTATTTATCTAGATGCTAAATACGTCTTATACGCCGATGATATCAGCTTGTTTGTTTCAACTTGAGGAAAAAATTAACCATTTTATTGTGAAACTGAAGCTCTGGTCATGCTGTATTAATTTGAACATAAACACTAGTAAAACAAAGGCGGTACTATACTGACCTAAAAATAAGCCCGTTAATGAAAACATACATATTAAGTTTGGCGATACTTCTATTGAGCTTGTAGTTAGTATAAAAATTCTTGGAGTTACGTTTTCGAGCAATGTGCTTTGGAATGAACAAATTGACAGTGTGCTGAATCAGTTATCTCGCGTAGTGGGTATGGTGTACAGTGGCAAAACTGTTCTACCATACAAGGTAAAACACTTACTTTATAAATCACTTTTCTACTCACATCTTACCTATTGTTTCTTGGTATGGGGGACTACAACTTACACGAACTTGCAAAAACTGTACCTGATGCAAAAGAAGTATATTAGAATCATTTTTAACTTGCCGTATGATGCTCACACAAGCGAACTGTTTCAGGAGGCTGGAATACTACCCGTACATTGTCTCTACAATTTTAAGTTAGCATTGGCGATCAGGCGTGAATTGAAATAAAGTCTACATTTTTTGTATGACCTCTCGAAACTGCAGCTAAATATTACATTGTTTGAAACACGAAATAAAGAAAGATGGAAAATAAAAACTTCGAGAACAAACTACTCCACAGATAAGTTATCCTACATAGTTTCTACGTTACCTAATAAATATGTGAAAGCTGGCATGCATTTTGCACATGTTTACTTTTTAAGATTTCTTTGCAGTTTCTGTATTATCATGGTTGCTATTTTTATTTTTGCAATTTGGACGTCATTTTTATATCTTTATTTATTGTTTTATTTATCTAGTTGGTGTTGGTATTATTGTTGACTTCACATTGCTGATTGTTTGCCACTGCTGTCGTGCTAAAAGGTGGCTGTGGGCCTTTGTGAAGCTGCCTCTTTGGAGAACAGCTTTTACCTGCAGCTGTCCCTTATCAAAATATTTATGAAAAATGAACATAATAATAATAATAATAATAATAATAATAATAATAATAATAATAATAATAATAATAATAATAATAATAATAATAATAATAATAATAATAATAATAATAATATAATAATATATATATAATATATATAATAATAATTATAATTATTATTATTATTATTATTATTATTTGAACAAACTCGTGCCCGGGAAACCACAACTCAAAGTAAACAACAATACACGCTGCACACTGACAGCTGCGAACATAGCGTTGGTCGGCGATAATCTGATCACCGGCGCAGTGCGTCGTCTTCAAAGAGTAGCCATCGAACCTTCCGGTGTCATCACTGGTGCCTACTTGATCTATCGAATAAACTTGACTGTTCGAGTTTTGCGTGTAATCTACACAGAACAGGCTCAAACAATCGCGAAGCTTCTAAAAGATCGCAGCACGTTTTGCGTTGAGTGTTAGTATCTCTTTGCGGGTGATAGCTGAACACGTAAAAAAGAATTGGCCCCGTATCTGCATGCCATCTGCAAACTTCGTCGAAATACGATAATCTTGCGTAAGGATCGAGAGAGTAAACAAAACATTTATTTCATGTTCTTCGTGAGAAAATCTATGAATGGTATTCCGGAGGCACTGCGTTAGAGTGCCTCGAGCGTGCAGTGGAGGCGAACGAGCGCATGAAGTCACGTCATGGATGGATGGATGGATGGATTGATATGGCTATACCCTTTAGATTGGGAGGTGGCTAACACCAACAAGACGTTACTTAGTGAACCAAAAACTAGATTTATTTCTTTTTTTCCTTTAAATAGTAAGGCTGAAGACTCATACTTTGCAGTGAAGGGTTTATTTTTAACTAGTGCCTTGACTTTAGCCACCAATCAGGTGACCCCCTTCTAGTTAATTTTACCCACTTAAAGCCTATTTTGTCCTCCCTGTCCCTAAACCTCAGTACTTTGAAAAACTCTGCGCCATCATCCTGAACTATATAGGGAAGCCCTTTAGAGAACATTATCAAGTGTTGGGCAGTTTCCTCTTCCTCTTCACACGCACTGCATGCCGTGTCTACCCCTTCGTATTTGGCCCGATATGTCTTGCTTCGCAATACTCCCGTCCTGGCCTCAAACAGAGAAGAACTACCCCGAGTATTATCATAGATTCTTTTTTTGGCAATTTACTGTTAGAAGTTCGATACGTTTCTAGTGCGGACTTCTTAATCATGCCAATTCTCCACATATTGGTCTCAGCTTGCTTCACCTCCTTCTTAACCGATAACTCTTTTTGGTTTGGCCCCCTGCTGTTTTCTAAATATTCACCAGTCAATTTTTTGGTTCGCTTCTTTCATTTTGTATTGACATTCTTCATGTACAAGTAGCTGAATACCTTCCCAGCCCAACGCTCCTCCCCCATTTCTCTCAATCACTTCTCAAATTTTATCTTGCTGCTAGCTTCGCTGTCCTCAAATAATGTCCATCCCATATTACCTTGTACTCCCCAATTTGGTGTATTCCCGTGAGCTCCTAAGGCAAGCCTACCTATTCCACGTTGCTTAATTTCTAATCTTGGTTGAACTTCTGATCTTATGCACAAGACCGCATTGCCGAACGTCAGACCAGGAACCATGACCCCTTTCCATATTCCTCCCACAACATCATACCTATTGTAATTCCACAGTGCCCCCTTTTTTTCACCGCCGCATTCCTGCTACCTTTAGCCGTCACGTATAATACGTGTTCCCTTAGGTACTCGGCCCCATTGCTTATCCATCCGCCCAGATATTTGTATTTATTTGTTATCTCTAGTGTGACCTCCTGTATTCTAAGCTCACTACTTTCATTATCATTAAAAATCATGACTGCTGATTTTTTCTTACTGGATCTGAATTCTTACCTATCCCTCTCATTACCGAAGATGTCCATCAATATCTGCAAATCTTCCTTGTTTGACGAGATGGAGGTTGAAGCCCAGTTCACTTCCCTCTGATTCGGCTTCTAATCCTTGTAGGTACATCATGAATAACAAGGGTGACAGAGGACACCCCTGCCTAAGCCCCCCTTTTACCTCTGCAGGCTTGTAAACCTGTTTTTCCCACTTTATAACTGCCCTGTTACCTTTATAGATATCATACGTGAGACTGAGTGCCATATGGCAGTTTTTCTGGAAAACAAAGCGCGTAGCCTTGAGACGGGTGTGCGCGCCCGTCTCAAAGGTGATAAGGTGTAGAACGCAAGGCGACGGATAGGGGCCACCACCGTGTCTTCTTAGCAAAGCGTTGGAAACACTCGCCTTTTCTTGCAAGCGTTCCATGGCCAGCGCAGCGTAATACGCGCTACGGTCCTTACAATTACTTATGTGTGCCTTTTCTTGTAAAAGACGAACATGCAGAATATATAGGTGTTGTTATGGGGCCTCAGATACACGCAATAGTTGTTTTTAATTGACAATCACACAAGTATGAACGTTGATTCTTGAGCAACCTTGGTGGGCGCTGTGGATGGGGTCGGCCGTTCGTGGTATCGGCAGGCGTCGTTTAGAGTACCCGGCTCGCGGTAATGGTGGACAAACAGGCAAATGTACCGACAGACAAATGCACAAACAGACAAACAGACAGACAGACAGACGGACAGACGGTTAGACAGACAGACAGACAGACAGACAGACAGACAGACAGACAGACAGACAGACAGACAGACAGACAGACAGACAGGTTAACGTTTTTTCGTCGAAGGTCCCCAAGAAAGACTATCGTCTTTAAAAAAGCAATGAACACTCGGCACTATCCCCCCGTGCGATAAGAACATTGCATAGAAAGCTGATGAGGGGAGTTTCTTTCAGATGATGCTTTCTTAAAAAAATTGGCTCCGTATCTGCATTTATACTGCAAATGTCGTCAAAAGGCGATAGTCTTGCTTGTGGAGAGAGTGAACAAAACATTTGTTTGATGTTCTGCTCAACAAAATCTGTGAATGGTATTTTGGAGGCACTGCGTTAGAGTGCCTCGAGCGTGCAGAGGAGGGGAACGAGCGCATCAAGTCACGTCACACGTGAGACATGACCACCATCTGGCAGTTTTTTAAAAAACAAAGCGCGTGGCTCTGAGACGAGTGTGCGCGCCCACCTCAGAGGTGATAAGTTGTAGAACGCAAGGTGACGGGTAGGTGCCACCACCGTCTCGTTTTAGCGAAGCGTTGGAAACACTCGCCTTTCCGTGCAAGCTTTGGATGGTCAGCGCAGCGTGATAAGCGCTACGGTCCTTAAAATTACTTGTATATGCCTTTTCTAGTAAACGGCGCACACGAAGAATAGATACCTTTTGTTATGGCGCCCTAGACACGTCCAATAATTGCTTTTTAATCGGCAATTGCGCAAGTATGAACGCTGAACCTTGAGCAACATAGGTGGGCGCTGCAGATAGGGTGAGCCGTTTAAAATATCCGATGCTGCTAAGAGTGGACAAACAGACAGACAGACAGACAGACAGACCAAAATTTTTGCGTCCAAGGTCCCCAAGAAAGGCTATTGTCTTTACAAAAACACAGAAATTTGGGAACCTTACATCAATGGCATCTACTGTCTTTAGGTTGACCTGTTTTACGTGCCGGAATAGCCTTAGCGAATCGACCATGATACGCGCTTCGGAAAGAGACACAGGATCTGTTTTCATCTTGACCAGTTTTAGAGCCTGAATTTCTGATGAGATGGAATGTCCAAGGGGTAACGTCACCGGCGATACTGAATGTATAATCAAGACGAAATGTCCGAACGAGACTGATTGACCAACCCTGGTTGATTGTACAACAGAGAAGGAATATTAAGTGTATAAGAGGAGAAGGCGCTTGGGAACAAACCTTGTCAGACAATTGACTCATTGGAAGAAGATATCAAAACGCAAGAACACATTTTCTGTGCGTTTTGGAAAATTTTGTGGCGTCGGCTGTCGTAGCCTTGTTTCCTCATTCATTCTCTAGCATACACCATAATTTGCGCTTTTTGATTTTTTTGTTTTCTGTTTTCATTTTCATAGGAATATTAAAAAACCTGACTTCATTTGCTTATTTATGTACTGCAGGCCTTCCTAACGTCTTTCTAGCTATCTATCTAGCCACCAACCTCTGTGTGCTCTCGTGATCACACCATTAATTTGCGGTAAACCGAAGTAAATATGGAGGGTAAGATGATTTAACGAATATGACTTGCTGGTCATGACATGGGTAATGCTACAATTCCGCCGCGTATGTCGTCAAATTCTTTCCACCCGAAACGCCCGGTACATATCGGTTTACAAAAGATGGGTATGTGCCACAGGTGATATAAAGTTTACATCTTCCAAGGAACCGGGAACAATCGTGAGTAACACTTTCGCGTTAAGAAAAACCTGGCAACGGCAGTGTTGACTTGACATATGCGAAGAATAAAGGTCGGGGTCCCAGCACTATATTAGCTGCTGCATTGTGCGTAATAATCAAGTATCCTGTAACAGAGCCACGTAAGACTCAGAACTGATTTTCAGAGAGACCCTGATGTTTGGGATAACGCCAATTGTGGTTGAAGTGCTGGCTATTCAATTTCATAAACATTACATATGTTGTCGTATGATTCAGTCATTGCATATGTAGTCCTATGTCAGGTTAAATTGAATTGTAGTAAACGCCATTCGCTGAATTTGACCTATGTAGACGTACCCAGCTCTAGTCTTTTCTAGCACAAGCGCTACATATCAGCTCACCAAATCTGGTGTTGCTAATACCACTGCTGCTGTTGACATCATTGCGCAACCATAAACAACTTATATAAACTCAATTCGAGTGTGCGTGTGCGTGTACAACATTTGCAGAAATGTTTACTTTCCCTGAATAAAAAAAATTGCCCGCAGCTTCCCTCGCGGGAACACTGAGGAGGATGCGGAGCATATAATTGGTTAACTGGGTGTTAAAGTGCGACTTACTTGGATCGATGGCTAAATTGGTTAACGTGGTTGTGAAATGGGGTGTTAAATTGCGACTTACTTGGGTCGATGGCTGAATTGGTTAACGTGGTTGTAGGAGGGGGTGTTAAATGAGTGAACACGTACACATGTATGCGAAAGGGCGGCGCCGGTCGAAGGGACGTCGATCATTGTGTTTGTGGATTCGTTGGAATTCATTTCACCGCGACCTTGGACGTCGACGCGCCGTACAAACCAACGGACGAGCGGCAACTGAGCGAGCGAGCGCCGACCTTGAGTATATATACAGCGCGACGGCGCATGCGCTGTCAGCTGTCGAATGTTCTCGAAGGAGAAGCGCGCGCGCGGCACAGATGGCGACGGACGCGACGGCGCATGCGCTGTCAGCTGTCGAATGTTCTCGAAGGAGAAGCGCGCGCGGCACAGATGGTGGGCGACGGCGCGACGGCGCATGCGCGCGCGTCAGCTGTCGAATGTTCGAGAAGCGGTGCGGACGGCGCGGACGGCGCACTACAAGGCGCGAGTATAAGATGCTTCCGCATCTAAAATTACATCACAGTCAACTTCGCTGCGCATGCTTTGCGCAACATTGATTCCTAGGGTACGTGGAATCTGTCGATTTTTTTCGCGTAGTATGCCCCTTCTCTTTATTTCTGTCATAAATTCAATTTCGCACCCCTTTCAGAACTACGAGAGAGGGTGCTCCCTCACCAATTTCGCGCGATATTTGTGCGTTTATTTTCCGTGATCGCTTTCCAGTGCCACTTCACATGATGTTCACACGAGGTGGCAGCTGACCAATAAAAATGTTACCTAATGCAGCCTGTCTGCCGACTGCAAGGCCTGGCTACGAAAGTGCAAAAGAAGAATAACTTTTCTAATAACTCATCTATTTGTTGGAAAACCAAACGCCAATTTTGCAAAATAAATTGTTGGAGACAATATTTGTTGGTTTTTACAGCACTGCTGTTAGGCACCAGTTCCTGCCCTTAAGCGGCATGGCCATTGCCAAAGCCGTCGGTGGCGTACCCGATATACATGAACAAGTAACATATAGACATGAAAAAGTTCAAACGCAACAAAAAACAAGACTGAATGGTTATCGAACGTGGGCTTTTTTCATAACAGTACGGTATTCTACCGCAGAACAACGATTTTACTTCAAACGTATCTGCCGAAAATTCCATTCAGGCGACATGTCTGGCAAAGAATACGTTTACCCACGTAATTCACCGCGCAGAAGAATAACAACCAATAATAACACAAACTAATTGTGCAACGAGCGTGTGATTTACACCCACTGAAAATAATCAACCTTCGTTAAAAATTACTCAACCATACTTCTTCATCGTTATCGTCTAAACGACGTGTCCAAACCAAGCGCACATGATATAGCACGCCCCTTATGCGCTATAAACGAATAATGGTGTAGTGAATGTTGCGCAACTTCACACACACAAAAAAGATTCATGGTGTTGTGGATACCTTGTTAATATCGAAAACATCAAACACAGTTGGCATTGTCGCAAGACTGAAACGTAATAATTGAAATTTAATAAAAAATTCAGAAGGAAGAAAATGCACCCATTTCGTCTGTAGAATCCTAACCCACCGCCTTACGGCTGCGAGTTTGGCTTATCAACACCCGGAAATCTAACTCACATTAATACCCCCAAAGGTGGACCCAGGAGCGATCTCCGGCGCAGCTCTATTAGAACTTACACGTAATAGGAAATTCGTGGGTTCGCATCCCACAGACAGAAAGGATGCTGACTCGCGTCCTTCAATCTTTAAATTTACGTCACAATCATTACACATTCCGCAGTTAAAAAATAACAAAGTACTTACGCTTTCCTCTGATGAGTTTGTTGTTAGTTTTATGAGAAAAAAATGAGCGCCTTACACAATTATTTTATTTCATAGAATGCTGCCCTTACATGCACACATGCCAACAGGTCACCAGTACTGGTTCCAACTTTTCCTTAAAAATCAAAGGCAATCTTGACTGCGATTCTAAGAAAGTGATATACATGATAGAATGTGCGCTATGTGAAATATAGTACACTGGTCAAACAGAAGGGGCCTTTTAGACTGCGTTTTAACAACCATAAATCTCATGCTAACACCTTGCCCCACTTGCCCATTTCAAGACACGTGCACCTCCCTGGCCACTCTTTTGAAAATCTACAGGTCACATTACTAGAATCTGGTTTCCGCACAAATTATGATAGAGAAGCCCGTGAATCATTCCTCATCTATAAGTTCAACGCCGTCGCATCTGGTCTGAATTAAAACGTAGGAAAACTTAGTTGCCTATCTGCGTAACCTGTATCACCCTGTCCATCTTTTTTCAACCCTGCTCAGCAAGTCGCACTACATTGTCTGTATCCGTTGATTACGTAGCAGCTTTTAACGTCTTTGTCATTTTTATTAGTATTTTATAGTTTTTTTTCCTTTGCTTTCACCGGTCGGACTACTCTTCATGTTATGTGCTTTATCTTTTATGCGTTTTATCTTTTATTTGTAAACAAAGTACTCGCCACGTGCTCGCGCATGGAAGCAGTATTTTTTTACTCGTAGATTAGGTGCCCTTGATAGTGTGTGACTTGCATATATATATATATATATATATATATATATATATATATATATATATATATATATATATATATATATATATATATATATATATGCCCATATATCGCCTTTGATGCCGGTTTTCATATTTGTATCTTATTTATATGCACAAGTATATAAACAGCACTCGTGACATAAACTGTATTATGATGAAGGCCGGACCCACGGCCGAAACGTCAATAAATCACTTCGTACGTGCATCTTCTTTCTTATACGAATATATATATATATATATATATATATATATGGGAAACATACTCGCGGCATCTCCGGGGAATACGAGTTTTTTACCCGCTCACGTCAACGTCATGATGGCATGCATGCATCACTGGTGAAAGCAGCACAGTCACCCTGACCGCACCGTGAGTTATATCGACACATATGCGATCTTGCTATTTACGTTCTGCTTTTCAGCCGACGACTTCCGCACCAAACAAGCAAAGCGTGCCGCCGATTTTGTGGGTCACACTAACGGTCGAATTCGACAGAAACGACTGAAATAACAGAAATCCCTCACCAAATTATGGCTTGTCGCCCAAAATCGTTCGGTTCTTTTCTACGCGCCTAGCACAAGACGTGTTTCATTACGACCAATTTTAATGCCCATTCCGAAACCGAGTCAAGCATAATTGGCCTTCGGCCTTTACTGCTTTGCTAGTTTTGAGGAATGCTTCGCGTTAACGAAAGAACATTGGATAATGGGATTAATGTTACAATATGCGGACCAACACAGAGATTAGGCCGTTTTATATTTGGACACACATAGGTCTTCGTGCACCTCCGTGGTGACCACTGCGTATGTTACGCCCTTACAGCAGCACTCAAACTCATATTCTTCGAAACTTGTGTGCATAACAATCCACCACCAACTATCCTACTTTCATTACATTTCTCCAAAAAGAGACACACAGGCGTACAGCACTCGCAGACTGAAACGCAAAATTACCTTTTTCAGTACAGTGAATTTAACGAGTGATTGAGTGATGACGCTGAAGGCAACTTTGGTTCTGACGCAACCGTTCCGAGTCAGACTCGTGCCGAAAGGATATGAACTGTAATACGTGCATTACATAGCACTTAGTTTCCATGTTCCAATCCGAGTACCGTACGTGTTTACTATTCCTGTGACGTTTGGCTCAGTTTCTGCGTACGGATTTCAATTTTTTGAAGAAGACGTGCGAAATATTCTCTTCTGAGTACTGTGTTGAGCACTCTGGTAAACTGTCAGGACATTCGTGTTTTCTGTCTAAAACCAGCAACACAAACGTATCTCTTCGTGGCAAATTGTGGCGCAGTGTAATTTGAAGCAACAGAGAAATAATGAACAGAACGTTGGTTTACTTGGGAATTCCTGTGTGGGACCGCAATCGTTATGGGTGGAACCAATTAGGCAGGTGCGACCGAACAGAGTGCGGCCACTCTAGTGTGGCTTAGCTTGGGCCAAGAGCCCCTAGGTGCCGAGAAGCGAGTAAAAGAGAAAAAAAAAGAAAGGCTATACCTTGCAGCTCATTAGGAAGCGGAGAGACGCCAGGTTGGGTACTGCACTGAGCGTCAGTCGAAGGAACATGCGACGAGACCTCGGGAAGTCGTCGTGCAGCTCGGCCACGTCATCGGGCTCGATGTGGAGTGGGAGCTGGCATACAGTGCATCCGAGATGCGCACCTCGCTGAATCACGCGAACGTCCAGCTCGACGAGCTCCCGACAGGCCTGTGCCAGCCGGTAGACCGCTCGGGAGTGGTGCAGCCCACAAGGTGCCACTGAGAGCGCCTGCAAGAACCTGAGGTTCGCGTCACCGAGTAGCTGCATCAGGTCGACGTCCGGGCCAAAGTGAAACGAGTGGACGTTCAGCTCGACGAGGTACTGCAGGACGAGAAAGAACTCGCGGAGGCCGTTGAGGTACGACATTCCGGCCATAGGGTGGGGCTCAAAGCTGAATGGTTGCTGCGGAAGAAGAACAAGACAGAGGTGGTGCACATCCGTCCAGTTGTGTCCT
The DNA here is from genome assembly GCA_013436015.1 of Rhipicephalus annulatus. NCBI lineage: Eukaryota > Metazoa > Arthropoda > Arachnida > Ixodida > Ixodidae > Rhipicephalus > Rhipicephalus annulatus. Next base: position 440,081 of record WOVY01011527.1, on the reverse strand, counting down.
TGAACGGCCACGCTGATTCTTTCTGCTGGTACATCGGCTTCGTCGGTGAATACGACGACAAGCTGCGACGAAAGCCCCTGGCCCGAGGTGACGAGCGTGTAGTCGCGAAGCCAGACGCAACAGCAAGAATAGAAAAAGTTCCAGTAACAGACGTTGGCGCAGACAAGTGCTTGTGCGTGGAAGTCGGTCATTTCATGTGGTGGCAGATGAACCATCGGCGGAATGTCGGAGGTGAACGTGAATTTCTCTAGCTGGCGATTGAAGTGCAGAATGTCATTCAAGTAATACACTATTCTCTGGAATTCTCCGCTCAAAACGTGCACGTGAAGTTCGGTCACGTAGGGGCAAAAGCGAAGCAGCCACCGAGAGGAGCTGAACGTTCCCGTCACTGTTCACTTCGACGTACACGCGGCGCAAGCTGGGCACCAGGAATACCAAATGTTCGCCGAAGGAAGAGGACAATTGCTCTACCTCGCTTTCAATAAGCTCGTCGGAAACTATGAGCGAGAAGTCGATCTCTTCGAGCTCGGTGAGCCGGTGTTGTAGCAATGACAACATGTGAGAAGCCGGTATTGGGCAAGTAAGGCAACGTAAGAGACGCAGGCTCGACAGCAAACCTACGTACTTGATCAGTACGTCGAGATCGGCCAGTACGCAGTTTGAGACATCCAGTTCAATGACGCCCGTTGCTATGTCGATTCTTCTCAGTATTCTGCCAAGGCTTCGTGCCCTGGCGTTGACCGGAAGGCTCAATACCATGGCGGCGGTCTTCCTTTCTTCTGACATACTTGCACAGCCTTCGCTCTTGAGCTTGATGCAAAAACGCTTTCTTTCGGCAAGTGAGTGACCGCTAGGACCTTCCACGGAAAGCGCTCAGGGCTCCCGGCAGTTATTTGGAGGCCGCGTTGACAGACACATTCGCTGTCGTTCACAGCCGTTGCGTACTAGATGAGTGGAACCCACTGCCACGCGGTGGTGGTGGTGGTAGTGGTTAGAAGAAGAAGAATACGCCCAACTTTTGCATCCTGATAGGGTCTAAAATATTTAAATAAAAATTAAAATAAAATAATAAATTAAATAATAAAATAAATAAGACCCACCATTACCTCTGTCTCAAATCGCATCTGATGGCCTGCATCTTTCCCTGCTCAGATATACTCCTTTTTCGATTTTCGGCTTTTCTTTCTATACTTTTTTTTTCAGCCCAAAATTACGTTTTCTTTAAAAAGCCATTAGCCTTTTAGTTAAGATCCTGCCGCCCGGTTCTTGGCCGATCCCCCTTTGTGGGTGTGCGCTAGAGTGTCAAGGATCATCATCATCATCATCATCATCCCGATAGGAAGCACGACACATTGGTTCTTCGAAAACTAAATTAACAGCAATCAAAAGCTAATATTATTTCGGATGCTTTGTCTGTATGTACACATCTGACGTCCGCAAAGCAGTCACCTCTTCTCAGGATATATATTGGTTTCTTGTACCGCATAGCCTACCAGAAGTTCGGTTTATTTGGGTCCCCGGTCATGCTGGAATTGTACCAAATGAAATTGCTGATTCGGTTGCTTCGGCATCTTTAAATTTTCCGTTGGCGCTAGTAGCTCCACAGTTTCCTTTGATTACTGCCGAACGATTCAAACGCCTGTTAATCTTAAAAATCAACGAAACGTTGCTCCTACAATCTGAAGAATTTCGGCACTTGCAATTCACATGGAACACCGCAAAATGCTTTCCCGTCAATGTGAGGTGACCCTCACAACTTTCGCTGTAGAGTTCCTTGGTTAAATTTTTATCTCAACAAATAAAGATTTTCAATAACTAACCTATGTGCAGTTTGCAATGAACCGGAAACAATAGATCACTTTCTTCTCAGATGCCGCCGCTTCGCCTCACTGCGCCGAATAATTCTTGAAAGGCCGATTGGTATGCTCGGATTGCCAGTCAATACATCCACCCTATTATCGTTTGGAGCCAGTCAGTTGGGTGTGGGCCGCAGTGCTATTCTGTCAGCGCTGCATGAATTCATTCAGGCAACCGGAAGGATACGCTGTTAGTGGTACTGCCAGATATATCCAATTCTTTGTCCCCCTTCCTCATTCTTGTTAATTTGTTTTATATATTCGGGTTCATCACATTCTTCTGCACTTTTTCATATTTTTTTCAAAGGAACATTATTATTGTTCCTATCTAATTTCTCTTTCTTTTTTGTAGCAAGCGCTGTAAAAAAGTATCTATTATGAGGTACAGTGTGGCAAATCCCCGATGTGGGTATGAGCCAAGATCTCCTAGGCGACAAGACACAGCCCCACTACGGTGGTCTATAGTGGCTAAGGTACTCGGCTCCTAACCGCAGTTGACGGGAAGGAATCTCCGCTGCGGCGGCTGCATTTTAGATGGAGGCGTAAATGCTCTAAGCCCGTGTGCTCAGATTTTGGTGCACGTTAAAGAAGCCCGGGTTGTCGAAACTTTGGAGCCCCCCATTATGGTGTCTCTCATAATCATATGGTGATTTTTGGTGTTCGACCCCACGTATCAATCAGGGAGCACGCCACAACGCCTGTTGCCGAGTGATATAGAGCTTGATCTAGTAACCTTAGGATAAACATTCCCTGATCGCAGTCGCATTGGCTGCTATATCGCCAGAGCGGCTGTGAAGACGCGTGCACACGAGGAAGCATGTGCCATCATTTTTAGAAACCATGGCACTGAGCGCATATGATCAACAATTGCACTGGTTCGCAATACATTCGCAATACATCGATAGGGTGCAAGCAGTGACGACAGCAATGTAGACGTGTAGAGGGGTGTCACTTTAGAATTACATATACAAAGCGCAGGCTATATTGGCTGTGTTCCAATTCTTAGACAGCACGTTGACAGTCTACGTAGACTGCTTAGAAGGCAGCATCGAGCTCATGCTGTCCGAGGAATGGAACACATTTAGACGGCTTTTACGCGACGATGCGCCACCTTGCGTCGAAAAAAATCCAAACATACAAACGAAAAAAGTTCTCTTTTCTAGCTTATTTCGTGTTGAAGTCTAAAAGATAATTAAACGTTTCGCGCATTTTAGCGTCTGTAGAAGCGTCTGTGTGTGTGCAGACGTCCATTCCGCTGAGATACGATCTATCTGAGCGATTCGCTGAGCTGCTTTCTTGTTTATACAGCAAAGTAGCCTCCATCGTATTTGTCTACGATGCGGTCTTCTCGGAGCTGTCTATGGTGCCAGCTAGGTGGGAATTTGAATAGGACTTAAGATGGCTGACGTCCATTTAGCTGTATATTTAACCGTCTATGGTGAGTATTGGAACACACCCATAGACTGCGCTCGTTGAATATAAAGGCCAGAAAACTTTGAACAAAAAGTGGCCAAAAATCTATTGCCACAGACATCAACGGCCACCGTACGATTGAAGCACACCTAGGTGTGGAGGGTTCAAATAAAGGAAACCAAAATTTCAAGAGTAATTTTTTACCGCGATACTCCTGGTTTTATATATGCCAAAATACAATAGAAATTTACTTTGTGATTTATATGACACTTGGCTAAATAAAATGTTGCCTCTATTTTTGGTCGAGTGCCTTAAATGGTGAGGAAAGGGCGGCATATTCAGGCAGTCTGCAGCCTGGCCTTATGTTTAGTTCGGCGCAGTAACCCAAGGCATCGCTCACTTTCGCGTGGTGGTTTCGTGTCTTGTACCTTTCGCAGTTCATTTATTTCCTTATATTCTGTTTGCTGCGCTGACATTTAGGAGGTGCACTAGCTCACAGAATAGATAGATTGATTATTCTGTTGTAGCCGGCTGCCTTCGCTGGCACATGGCCAGCCTGCCTTCGTCTTTCGTGATAGTGAATGCGGCACGCTAGGCAGAGAAAAGCTGTACTCTCTAAGTGGTCAAGGTGATATTCTCACGGCTGCTCTCTCACTGCAGTGGGTTTTCATAATTGGGTAATGTGAGTTCTCCTACAATTGTTGGAGAACTTCACAAATTTGTTTATGACCGTGGAGATAATCATCAACTGATCATCTCCACGAATTAAATCATGACGAGTGGGCGAAGCCCTGGGAAGTTCATTAATCCATTCACTTACTTTTGTAAATTAGTAACAACGCATGTGTGCAGTATATAAAATGTTTTTTTCGTCATAACTCGTATGCTGTGTTGACTTCTGAATTCCGTTTTGTCTTCTTTATTACTGCTTCGTGGTCCTTGAAGTGTAGAACCAATGGTTCTTCGAAGTGATCTAGGCAGAAGTTGGCAAATACGAGGTCCATGCACCTTTTATTTATATTTAGGTATTTGTTGAGGGCTGGTAATTTAGGAACATTAACGACGCGTGAATGCTGCGTTTGTTGACTAAGCAGGACTTGTACGAGGACTTTTTTATCAGCCTTCACTTTATGTGCACGTCAAAGGCTGCGTCGTCTGGTATGTTATTCACTTATTACGAAGACAGTGGACCTTTTTCAGAACGTCTATCGGGACGTCGGGCCCTTGACTTGAGATGCTGCACCGCCTGTTTCCGTCCAATAAATGCCTGATGCTCATGAACGGGAGCCGTGGAATGATTAATCGCTGCTTCCCGAGCTCTTGCCTACGGGTAGCTTGCTGTAATCGCAGGACTTTGAACAGCCGCATGCCGCACTCTCACTCAGGAGCAGCAGATTTTATCGGCGTTGTAGCTTTTGCTGCTGCTTCCTGTTGTATAACACTTTTGGTTTTAGTATCAATACATGCGGTAGGAGGAGCTCTTGTGCTGCATATATTGTAGTGTGATATTGAGTTCCGTGAGTGTCAGCCGGGGTCTCGGCTTTGGTCATGTTCTTCTTCCCGGCATGCACTCCAGGCGCCGGGCCCCTTTGTTCTCTGTGCGTCGCGTCTGACGTACGATACTGCACTTCCTGAACTTTCAACTCCAGGCTTGCTTGTTGTCTGCGTCGCTCATAAAACTTCGATTTATGGCGTAGTTGATATACCGGGCAAGTGTGCTTGCAATAGATGCCCAAGCGTGCTTAAAACAGGCTCTAGAAAAGACTCTCGTGCAGCTTTCGCTGTTACGGAGCTGCGCATTCAACGATCGCCTGGTGATTTTTTGGTTATAAAAATAAACATAGGTTTCGCTCGAAACAAAACGTTGAATCCTCATCTCCGCAGTTTTATCTCTAAACAAATTGATCCCTAGAGGTACTCACCACACACACCCGTTGCAGCGCGTCAGCGAGTAGTAACTTGACGCGGCTGCGCGCAATTTCCTGTGGAGAGAGTAGGCGCACAAATTCGCGTGGTCTTATGGCCTATCTCTATATAGGGAAATGACGCGGCGCCGCGTGGGAAAGCCCTGCGCTAACGCGCTGCAACGAGTGCATGTGATGAGGCCTTAAGACACTTCAGGCAATAATAGCTGGAACACTTGTGGAATTTACAGAGATATATTTAGTGTGGGTTATTGAGCTCGAGTCAAGAATGAAAAGCATCTGAAAACAAGAACTCAGCACGGAAATTTTTTCTCCCTCTGGTTTTACCACAGATCGTCCAGATGTAACCAGAGGGTCACCTCACGCTATGGCTTGATCTTCTCTCTACTTGATTTTCCGGGTTTCCGTCGCCATGCCGTGGCTCGCGCGTCTACTATGTCTTGAAGATGTGCTGCAGGAGGCATTCCTCCCTTGTCATGCTTACTCCGTGTCCTGAGGAAGCACGACTGGGGTCTCGGCAACGCTTCGTGCCCCTCTTCGAGCGCTTCCATGTTGTGGCCGAGGATGGAGAGTGAGACATAGCACAATGGTGCCTCTTCTTTCTCTCGTGGCTTTTTTAAGACCTTATGGTCGAGCCTGCAGGGCTATGGTATCTCGCACGCGTCCATCCCAGCGACTACGTGACGAGCTCCGTGATCGACCACAGCTTACCTTACTGCTGGTATGGCGATAATTCGAAGCCTCGCTAAGCGCATCGCTGGCGCTGCTTGAAGGGGAGCTCCTCGAGCGCTTCTTGCGGCTAGCTTTTGGGCCGTTGGTAGCGACAACCTTGTTGGTGGGCGGGATTTCCCCAGTTGGCTTCGATGCATCGGCTTTCTTCCGCGATTTCCGTGCCGCCGCTGTTGCAAAGGGCTTCGGTGCTAGCGGGTGGTCCACAGCCACGGCCTTGGGGTGTCGAGCGCGTGGCCGCTTGGTAGCAGGAGCTTTGTTTGAAGGGCTATTTTCATCGTCAGAAGCCTGGCGCTTTGCTTGCCACCCAACCTTCGCAGCATTCATGTCGGCCTCCTGTTTATTCGGTATGGTTGCGTCACTCCGGGTTCTGTCCCACCGCCAGCCACCGACGTCGTGCTGCCTGCTGTCGTCTTCAGCGTTGCCGTTCGCCGGTTAGAGGGGCCCCTAAGAGACAGCTTTGGCGAGGGCACGTGAGATCTCGGGCAGTGCAGCCAGACGGGGCGACCAGATTCCACTGGTTGGTTGGTTGGTTGGTTGGTTGGTTGGTTGGTTGGTTGGTTGGTTGGTTGGTTGGTTGGTTGGTTGGTTGGTTGGTTGGTTGGCCCTTACGTGCCTTGCGACCCCCACCACGAGGACTGAGGTCACGTTCAGTTCTCTTGCACAACATGCTGACACTTCTTGCTCGTCCTGTTATGATATTCAGGGCAGTTTAATCGACAGAACAGTGAGCAATATGGAAGAAAGCGTGGCTACGTTTGCTTAGGAAATTTAGTGTTATTTTAATAATCGAAAATATTCACTATGGTGCGAATAATTGAAAAGATAATTTTAAAACCAAAGCCATAATTGTTTTCGATCATTTGAAAATCGCCGAGTGTTAAGGATGTACACACTTGCTGCACAAACAACTTTCTCATTTTCGGCACAATAATAATAAGGATAACTGCGCTTTTGTGTTTTAAAACACGATATAGCTTTGAGAGACGCCATTGTGCAAGGCTCCGAAGATTATGACCTTCTTTTGTTCTTTATAGCACGCTGACATCGTAGAGTACGAGAACTCATAGCACTTCACCTACGTCAAAATGCGACAGCCGGGGTCGTGATCAAACCAGCGACTTTCGGGTCAGGAGCCAAGCACAAAGACCAGAAAGAGTGTCGTACAAAGAATGCAACAGTTTCGCTGTAAAATTTTTGGTTCTAGTGAAAATCGTACGTAGGATTTCTGCGTGAGAAGCACATGCCACAGAGTCGCGCCCTTGGTTGAAACTGCTCAAAAAAAAAAACACTAGCATTTAAACTTGACTTATCGAAGCTATGAACCACATTAAAAATAATACGTTAAGTTCGGAAAGTAATTGTGCGGTATTTGGAAACCTAAAACTGTAATGCAGCGATGCCCGCAAGCTGCCACGTTATTAGTTTTGCCAGCGACCCACTTGTGGGCGCATCACAAGGCCGCGAGAGCATCACAGCTATAGGGAACATGAATGTCCTGGCGATGCTGGCCAGATAGAGTGGCGGAGGGGAGGAAGTAAAATGAGACGTGGGGAAGAACGCGACATTTTGAGTTTGCCGGCCTCTGTAGCTAATAAAAAGACTACTTTTCTTCTTCTGTTTTTTCCAGCGAGTAGTGCTGGTACCTATTCACCTGTTCGCGTGGAAAAAGTGACGTGGCTGGTGTCAGTGTGTTCCTGATCCATCAAAAATGGACGAAATTCTATTCGGCCACATTTTCGGTTTTGTGCACAAAGCTACCCCTGTGTCTGTGCAGCAACGCAAATATTTATTACGATAATAATTACATGAACACTCTCGGCTGGATTTTGCCACCGGTGTCATCATCACTCACCGTAGATGTACGCACTCTAAAAAAAATCAGCTCAATGGGAGGATAACTCCAATTTTAGTCCTCAAATCGTGTCGTTAGTCCGCCAAAAGTCCAAGTGTGGTGAAGAGAGTGTCGTGTGCGAATTCGGAGGCCTAACGAGAGGACGAACGGCTCACATACTCCCTCTAGTAGAGGCTGAAGAGATGAAAAGACGCTTTTTCTACAGCCCTTGTGTTCGCGGGTCTGCAGCCTTTCAAAGGTGCGGCTCTCGGTCAGGAGCACCATATTTTTGTGAAACTCACCCATTTACTTTTTTGGGGTGGTGGTAGCGTTAGGCGGAGGAATTAGAAGCGAAGAATGTGGCAAATACATGTTCATGGGTTCAGTGAACTGATGGGAAGAATTCTCAGCCCACTTACAATTACGATGCAGACAATTATGCGACAGAAGAATAACTTGTCGAGGGTTAATAGTGTGCAGACTCTATAATGATTTCAAACGTAGTTCAATAAGCTTCACAATATTTACTAGCGGTGACAGTCATGCAATTCTGACGGACATTTGAACACGTATATTGTGTATCCATCCACGCCGGACTTCTGCGGAATCGCTCACAGTCACTGTAGTCAAGAATGCGGCTCGTGTTCGTCACTACGGGCGATCTTTTTTTCTCTGGTTCCGTGGAAGGTGAGTGCCGCTTCAAAGGCTATCAACGTAGTTGTGAAAAACGTACATCGTCGCGTGTGCTCGAATTGTGTACGCACGTGTATTTGTGTTATTGCAGAACGGCTGTTCAATGTACTGAACACCGCAACGTTCCTGCAAAGAAATGGACACCCTAGCTTACAGGCTGGGCTTCTTCGTGGCTCCTTTTCGGCGAAGCTTCAAGAATGTATGCCGTCACCTCAAAGTGTAATAATCAATTTCTGAATTAAATGGCTCTGGAAATTACGTGCGTCTGTTAATTTTCAAGGTAAGTTTTTCATTTTTGTTGCCTTGGCACATTACACTATAAATATTGTGAACGCTGAAAAAACACTGTGCGCGGCATGTTCCGGCATGTTTTATGGGCTTGCGACTGCGTAATTATCGGGGCTTAGGCAATTAAGTCGTTGTTTCCTAGCTAGTTGATATTTATAAGAATTTCCCTTCCATTTCTGGCAGGTAAAAGGGGAACAACAACCGATGGCGAATACCGCTTCTGTGCATAACTCACTGTTTGTGTAAAATAAATATTTCTAGGTTTGAATTGGTCTCCGCAATTTTTCGTTGCAACTCACAATCCCGAATGTAGTTCTAAGTAAGGTGCAGCTGACGTGAGCTGTCATGTAAGTCTGGGGAAGATGGCCTGGTGAATGAAGAGTGGATTAGTCATTAGTCTCTCGAAAAACTGTTCAAATGGAATAACAGTTTATCCCGAAGGCTTAACATTCACTTCTCCAGGGATGATTTCTCGTGATCAACACTTAGTCCTTACGAGAGTAAAATTTGCTCTATGATGCAACTTTTGTTCTGGACACCACATTTTTGTTCACATCTTCTGTTCCATCTTAATCTCTCCCGGAAGAGTTCGCCGCTCGCATCACCCGCTGTCATGAAATCGCCCGCGCCAACACTGCTACCGTTAAGCAGAATAGAAAAATCGACATTGATGCAAAGCGTCGAGTTGTTCTGTTCCGCCCAGGCGACGAAGTGCTTTTGTGGACACCTGTCCGTGCACCTGGGCTCTGCGAAAAATTCCTTCACCGATATCCTGGTCCATACACCATTCTGGAACGAACATCCGGAGTCAACTATCGCGTCGCTCCTGTCAACTTGGCTCCTGTTCGTCGTCACGGCCACACCGAGATCATCCACGTCTCTTGACTCAAACCATATATTTGACGTTCCAACCCTTTCTAACTTGCTGCCCTCTTTCGCGAAGGGGGGAAAATAGTGTGAGTGCTGACTATGTACTTTCTCTTAATCTGTATGACAAAACCATTGTAGTGATCATCATCGTACGTCACGCGGGCTTGGTCTGTTTGGCTCGTGCACCTGGATTAAAAATATAACCTGGTTACTGCCGTACCAGATGTGGTATCATAATATATATATATATATATATATATATATATATATATATATATATATATAGATATATATATATATATATATATATATATATATATATATATATATATATATATATATATATATATATATATATATATATATATATATATATATATATATATTATGTATAATGACTGGCTTACGTAGCCTGGTTCAAACGCCTTGTTTATTCCATTCTGACTTCTTCCTCCTCCACCTCTACTACCATGGCTTCATACGTCACATGATTCCCCCTCCTCCCGAAAGAAAAGAAGCACGAGTTAAGAACAAGAAAAAGTACACAAAGAGGTTGAGAAGTAGCAAATGTCAAAATGCACAATTGATTTCATGGCCCAGTGGTGTTCCGTAAACTCGCAAAACTTCAGAAAAGATTGCAGCAGTCCGATAAAAGGGGAAGTTCTGGTGGGCGAGGCTGGCTGTGGCGTTCTGGAAAAGGTAATCGCGTCTTGCTAAATGGCACTGACCATGACACGACTTGAGCAGCTGCGAGGAACGAACAAGCTTCGAAGTCCTTGTAGCATTTGAAGGTGAAATGTCATAGGCGCTGAATTCTCTGTCGTACGCGCGGCATTCTGTGTCACGGCTGAAGCAGCATCAGTGCTTCCAGCCTGCGTGCACAAGAACTGAAGTTCAACGATGTATGTCTATGTTCGTGCGTTCTACAAATGGTAACGCTCAGTATCTTTCGTAGTGTTTAGACAATGGCGTTCCAGACACTGCGATCAGACTCAACTCCGTCTTTAAGGTATAAGGCAAAAAATACTTGTTTATTTAACTGCATTCGGAAGCGCTCTGCTGTCACTTGAGCATCCCCGCGTCCCTCGCTCGCGCTCTTCTTCTTTCTCGTTTCCTTGTCCCAGCCCAGAACGTGAAAAATAATCAACATTCCCGGCCGCGCAAAGTTAAACACATAGTTCAAGTGGGTACAGTCTTTGTATTGGCCTGATCGCAAGGTCCCCGCCTTGCAACTTGATCTTGCAAGAACGAATGAGACCGTCTGCACTGCGGTACACTTCCGTGACCCTTGCAAGCTTCCATAGCTGGCGTGGAGTGTTGTCCGCATGCACGAGAACGATGTCCCCTTGCTTCAATGCTGTATTTGATTTCGTGTCGGCAAAGTGTGCAGATCGTAATTGCAACAGGTATTCTTTTTGCCAATGCTTCCAAAAACTTTCAACCAGCAGCTTCCTGTAGTTGTGTCTGCGTATGGCGTCTGATCGTTTGGAATTACTGTTGACATCGTCAACGGTCGCATACGGTATGGAAGTCAATCTTCGTACAAGGATAAGTTCGGCTGGCGTCAAAGTGCAAGGTTCTCCTGCATCTGTCTCGATGAAAGTCAGAGGCCTAGAGTTTACGACTGCTTCGACCTCCGCCAGCACTGTCAATATTTCTTCGTAGTTCAGACGAGCTTTGCCGATAATTTTTCGCAGCGGAAGCTTCACTGATCGTACAAGGCGCTCCCACCATCCACCCCACCAAGGAGCATTTGGTGCTATAAACTTCCATGAAATGACGTTGGTGCTCAGGTGACCAGCGACGTCCTTTTCAGAGAACATTCGGTTTAGCTGCTTTATGTCTGCCGATGTCTTGTGAAAGCTTCGTGCGTTGTCAGAATAGATCACCCTAGGTAATCCTCTCCGAGCTGCAAATCGTCGTAGGCACAGCAGGAAAGCCTCGGATGTCATTTCCGAGACAAGCTCGAGACGCACGGCTATAGATACGGCGCACGTAAAAAGTGCAACGTAGCACTTCGTGTCCCCTTTCTCCGTGCGTGCATACAGAGGGCCCGTGAAGTCGACTCCTACAACTTCTAACGGGTTCGTTGGTGTCACTCGATGACTTGTTAACGGAGCAGTCTCAGCAGTTCCTGGGCCCGCACTGAAACGCTTGCATATATTGCAGCCACGCAGCACTCTTTTTACCAAAGAGCGAGCTCGACAAATCCAGTAGCGTTCCCGAAGCTGCGTAAGTGTATCTCTAACTCCTCCATGTAAGACTTGAAGATGGGCTCTGTTTACCAAATGTGTCGAAAAGTGGTGGCTTGACGGCATTATGATTGGGTGCTTGAAATCTTGTGTGGAATGCATGAAGGATAAACGGCCTCCAACCCGAAGAATTCTGTCTTTGTCTATGTAAGGGCGTAGTTCAGCGATTCGAGATGTAGACTCGACTGGTTGGCCGTTGGTCAAAGTGGTGAGTTCTTCAAGAAAGCCTTGCTCTTGTGTACATCTTATCCAATACTGTTCAGCGTTCAGGATTTTTGTTGCCACGAGATGTCCTGTATGATTACTTCTTTTTCTGCATCGGTCAGTAAATCTGAAAATCCTCGCAGTGACTCTGAGTAGCTGTTGAAGCCCACTGTACCGTTGAATATCAATTATCGGAACTGAGAAGCGTGTCATTAGTGCGACGTGGACTGTTGTAACTTCACCTTGGGTGGCTTCCGCTATGTCTAGTTCACAGAACTGTAGGGGCCATTCAGACATCGGTTTAGTTAGCCACTCGGCACCGTGCCACCATTTTGAGCTGCACAGCAGTCTTTCAAGCGTCGCGCCACGTGTGAGTAGTTCAGCTGGGTTGTCCGTTCCAGGACAGTATCTCCACTTTGATGGATCTGTAGTGCACCTAATTTTATTGACTCTGTTGGCTATGAACTGTTTCCACTTTTTGACGTCACCTTTTATCCATGACAACACAATGGCGGAGTCTGTCCACATCGTGTAGTCAACTTGAACATACCTCAAAGCCCTTTTCACGTATGCCAACATTCTTGAGCCGATTAAGGCAGCCAGCAGCTCCAATCGCGGCAGCGTTGTCTCCTTAATGGGTGCTACACGGGACTTCGCAATCAACAGTATCGGTTCCTCAGGACTTGATACGACGTATATCGCTGTTCCGTATGCCGCTGGACTGGCATCGCAGAAAACATGTACTTGAAGCACATTGGTCTTCCTTGCTCCACCGCCCAGATAGCGAGGAATGACGACGTCTTGCAGTTGCGGCAGCTGGATGACCCAATCATTCCATTCTTTTTGCAGGTCATTGGGTAGGACTTCATCCCAGCCAATTCCTCGTATCCACAGTTTCTGAAACAATATTCGTATGTCAATAGTATATGGTCCTACAAATCCCAACGGGTCAAATATTCTTGATGCTGACTGCAAGACAAATTGTTTTGTACCCGTCTGTGCTGTCAAAAACCGGAGTAGATTTTCAACCCAAAAGTTGAATTACCCCTTTGCAGGATTCCAAACCAAACCCAGGACCTTGACTGACGTTTCGTGAAGAACGACCATCTCATTACTAGTAGATTCCACTTGATTTTCAAGCGTGCGCATCAAATTTGCTGAATTTGTTGTCCATTTTCGCAAGGTCATGCCGGCTGATTTCATTATTGTGCGCGCTTCTCGGCACAGTTTAGCGGCTTCCTCTTCTGTGTCGGCACCAGTGACTAAGTCATCCACGTAAAACGACTCGGCAAGAGTTTGCGCTGTTTGTGCCATGACAGCCGGTGCTCTTTTCACGTGGTAGAGACTAGTAGCTGTGAGCAAAAATGAGCTACATGTAGCTCCAAAAGGCACTCGTATCATCCTCCACTCTTGCAGCTTGCCCTTGGATAAATCTCCTTCTACAAACCAGGGAAAGCGGAAAGCGCCTCTGTCGTCCTCCCGAATCGCAATTCGAAGGAATGCTTTTTCTATGTCCGCGATAACTGCCACCGGGTGCGTTCTGAAGCGTAGCAGAATTTGCACGAGGTCTTGGTAAAAGTTGTCACCCTTTTGAAGGCAGTCATTAAGGGACTTGCATCCTTTGGCATGTGACGAAGCGTCCAACACTACTCTCATTTTCGTCGTCAGCGCTTGTTCACGAATGACTTCCTTGTGCGGCATGTAATATAATTTTGTCACCTTGTCATGGTACCTTGTCATGGTACGGTCATACGTTTCGAGCAGTCCTTTTCTGGAGTTGAGACGGTTGACAAGCTTGTCCAGTCGAGTAACGGCTACTTGCCTGTTGTTTGCAAGCTCGAAATTATCCTTCCAAGGGAGGATCACTTAATATCTTCCGTTTATAAAACTAATCGTTTGCTCAAAATGCCTCATGGTGTTGCTCATTTCAGGTGCCTTGTTTATCGTGTCCGTAATTCCTATGTTTTCAAGTTCTCAAAAGGAGCGCAATATCTCGTCGGAATCGGTAGCTTGGGCTTTTAGCACGCACACCATCATTTGTGAAGTAGTTGGGTGGGACACCAAGTGCGATGTGCTTCCCTGGAAGGTCCATCCAAGCTTGGAGTTCAGTGCGATCAATGATTCGTTGCCTTCGCACCGTGAAACTTTGCCGGTAAACACCTTCCACATCTGATCGGACCCGATAAGTACGCTGATGCCACTCTTAGTTATGATAGATGGATGTTGGAGCTCATCGGCGATATCGTTTCCCAGCTTCTTGAAAGACGCTACGAAGGCTACGTTCATTGCAGTCTCTGCGATGTCTTCTCAGATGCTTGGTATCTCTATTGCAGTTAAGACTATTTCCGCGTCGGAAAACTGGCTTCGCAGTCGTAGCTCTACTATGCGACGCCTCTTAGCCTCTTGGTCCGATGTATTTGCCAAAGTATTGAAGGCTATTCGAGTTGCTCCCACGCTTTTCAGCTTGAGGTGCTTGGATCTCCAGTTACGAAAGACCTCTGACTGCCACCATCAAAAACGCCTCGTATGTAGCGGCAGGTGTCGTCATTGATGGCCCATGCTCTGAAAGTCTGAAGAAAAACGCAAGTGGTAGAGTCTTCCTTGACGGGTCTTCTTCCAAGTGATGGGCAGACTGTCGTAGTTTTTTTGTGGTTCTTGTTAGCATAGCCTGACTTCCGCGAACACCTATCGGGATCGCACATGCTTGTAGCGTGTCGAGCTTGGCATCTGGAGCAGGAAATCCTCTTTTTGCAGTCCCGTGCCCGATGTCCTTTGGTGGTGCAGCGGAAACACCTTTTGTCATTGGAAAGCAGTTCCTTCTTCTGCGTCAGTGAGAAGTCAGCTGTGCAGGCTTCCGATTCGTGATGGCTGGACGAGCAGAATACGCAGTTGTACTTTTTTTTCTCGTACCGAGTTGCTGTGAAGCACAGATGACGTCGGTTTTCCACGCCGAGAGTACGTCGACTGACTGGCCACGGGGAGTGTTCCATGTTCTCGTCCTTTGGCATCCTTAAAATCACTCTTCTCCAGGCTTTCCAGCTCGATACACAGGAAGTTGAGCACACGATCCAGTCCCACGGGTGTAGCTTCAGCTCTCGAGTCATATGCCAACTGGACGGCACATGATCGATGATACTGCACGACTATATCCCGTGGAAGAGCACGCAGTAGGATGTCGCAGAGCATTGACTGAAATGACGACTTGTGCACACCCAAAGTCTCTAAGCCTCGGATATTCACGAGAACTTGGTCGTACAAGCTGCGTAGCGCTTTGGTGTCAGTCGATGAACGGAGAGGGTTTAACATCCGTAGCTTGGCAAAATATTCTTGCTCCAGGCGCGTCTTGTCCCCAAATCGCTTCTGTAGCATTTTGATGGCGTCACTGTAGCAACTTTCTGTCGTCGGAAGGCCCGCAATTACTGATGCAGCGTCTCCTTTAAGATACAGTCGCAGGTTATGGAACTTCTATGTGGCAGTGATGCGATTGTTACTATGAACAATTTGGTAAAATTGTTCCAAAAATTCGGTCCACTTGCATATGTCTCCAAAAAAAGGAGCTATTGTCAGCTTAGGCAATTTAACTCCAGTTCCGTCTGATGGTGCTACGACTGTCTGGGCAACAGTTTCTTGAGTTCCGGTCGATGTCCTTAGCATGCGATCTTTCTTGTTGAGAATCTCGGTGAGAATGCGCGTAGCAACGTCCTCGTGTTGTAAGACAGCGTTATACTCGACCTCGAACTCCTCGTCAGGTATATGCGGCTCAATCTCCTTGTTCAGGTTTTTAAGCTCTTCGTTATTAGCCTTCAGCCTCTCATATATGGAGTTGAGCTGGTCATAGGAGGCAGAGTCGTTAGCGAGGAGCTCACTTGCCTCGTTTATAATCCTCGTGTTCTGTGCTCGCCGCGACGTCCGCTTCAACTTCAGTCGCTCCATGCCGCTGCAGTTTACTGGTAGCCGTCCGTAGGGTCCTGGTTTTCAATCCCGGTTCTTCGGCACCAATGTTTAGACAATGGCGTTCCAGACACTGCGATCAGACTCAACTCCGTCTTTAAGGTATAAGGCAAAAAACTTGTTTATTTAACTGCGTTCGGAAGCGCTCTGCTGTCACTTGAGCGTCCCCGCGTCCCTCGCTCGCGCTCTTCTTCTTTCTCGTTTCCTTGTCCCAGCCCAGAACGTGAAAAATAATCAACAGTAGTTTTATGTGGCGTTGGATCCGTTGATTGGATCGTGGGCGATGTTTGGATATCTGGCTCCGTCTTGATCTCTTCTGGAGAAAACTTGTGTGATGTTTCTTTTCGGGAAAATGTCTTGAGTCTGATGTGTTTTTTCTCTCGAAGGAGACATCTTGAATTTCTCGACGCTTCCCTTGAGTCTCTTGCAAATGGCTTTCCTTAAGCTGCGAATGGTCTTTCGATGACTGTAATTGTCCATGCTGGGTAGCATGTCGCTTAACCTGCCTAATTTTCTTGTGATTTCTGGTGTTGCAAAAAATGCTGAGGTGGCAGCTCTTCTAAAAAAAGGCAATGTTTTTTTTCCAACTTGACGTAGGTCTCACTTTGTAGCTGTTGCAATGCTTTTCGTGCAGTGAAGGTAGCAGAACAGACTTGACTGGAGGAATATCTCTAGCACCTGCGCCACCGTTCATTACGAAGGCTTCTCCGTAATGAGTTCGTGCTTCCACGTCTTCTGTGTTTAGATTTTCAGGTGGCTGCACACTGAATGGTGACACTGCAACCGGTGTGGTTTGGTAAGATTTTAGCTCTGAATGTCCGTTTTTCCATGCAACTAACGAGCTGAGCTGTTCTGACAAATGAATCTGCATAGAAGCCGCAGGGCATGGCTGAATATCCTCCGAGTTCCGCAGCTCTATCTCGACCGTAGTGGGCGTGTGAGGCGTGAGGTGAGCGTTGGGAGCGATGAAAGAGCCAAGTAATGGAAAACCAGGAGGTGGACGAAGTGTGCGAGATGAAAAGTAAGCTGATCTAATGTGTGAACACTGATTCTCACTCTTCAAATCAAAGTGAAATCAATTGGGATCCTTTCTAAATTACCATTGCAAAGGCAAAATAACTTGACGACAGAGGAGAACCAGGCACTTCGGGAACTCCGACAGGATTGGAGCATTGTCATCTTGCCCGCTGACAAGGGCACTTCGACAGTTGTGTTGAACAGCGGAGGCTACGATTGGAAGGTTTCAGCGCTTTTAGAAGGGGACGCATACGCTCAGCTAGTAAATGACCCAATAAAGCGAACCCAGACACAGCTAAACAAGCTACTTGCGGAAATTTTCAAGCATTACCCGGATCTCAGGTCACTTTACCTGCGACTAATCTGCCGTAACGGATGCGCACCGAGTTTTTATGGACTACCAAAAACTCACAAGCCGGAGGTCCCCCTCCGACCGATTGTAGACTTCACTTCCTCCCCATGCCGAGCCCTTTCAAATTTTCTACACCGAATCTTCGCCCCATTAACCCGGAAGACACCAACTCATGTTTTAGACTCCAGCCACTTCGTGCAGCTAGCGTCAGATGTGAGCATAGGCGATGACGAGAGCATGGTCTTATTTGACGTCATTTCATTTTTCACCAACGTGCCAGTTCCCTTAGCTATCTCCGCTGCCCGTTCTGCGCTTGAGAAGGACGCAAGCCTGAGTGAAAGGACTCCTTTGGCGGTTAACGACCTCTGCAGTCTACTAGAGTTCTGCCTGTCCAGTAAGTACTTCTCCTACAAAGGAACTATTTTCAGGTAGAACAGTTGAACCACGATGGGAGCTTCAATCTCCGTCAAAATGGCAAACCTGAACATGGAGTACATAGAAGAGAAAGCACTCAGCTCCTTCTCGCCGCGACCCAAGCTTTGTGTCCTGCGTGAAAATATTGGCTCATAAAAAATTTGGTCTTGGTTTATTTCAGACCATTTGAGTTCACGCGAAGAAGCATGAAACTGAATCTTCTAAGACAGATATTGGGAGCGTGATGGAGAAGGTGAAAGCAATCAGAAGACCAAAAGAATAAATCGTTGGTTCATATGCATGTTGAACTAATGTCAAGCATTATCATGTACTTTTTTTCAGCTGAATAATATATTCAAAAGGTGCGATCCCATCAACCTACGTGGGTAAAGAACGTTTTCATTAGGACTTATTTTATTATGTTTCTAACAGGGCAGGGTGCATCAGATGAATTTGAAATATATCATGAACATAAGGTCACGTTGTTGCATATACTGGTTACATAAATTTATGTGATCTTTCCTGGAATATTCCGTGTGAATTTAACAAAAAAATATTTCTCTTCCTATAGGCTCGGTGGCTGTGTAAAGCATTTACTACAAATAGCGTTAGGAGAAATTTCACGTCACCGATGCCAAGAAACTCTTCATAAGTACCAGTGAAACATAGCTTATATGATGGCAGCATTGTTCCTCAGATGCACAATATGTAGAAGCTCTAAATATTTATCTTTATATTCTTTAAACTGTGTAGTAATGGCCATATATGAAAATATACAAAATCTAAAATATGAGCGTAAAAATCCCCAGATATGGCTCTATATGGTATTATATAAAGATACCAAATAAGGGTATATTAAAAGTAGGCAGATATGGCCTTATATGACCTTATATAAGGATCACATATAAGGGCATATGGAAAATTGGGCAGATATGGCCATATAAGGCTTAGATATCATATAAGGCTTTATATGTTCATATCCGCCAATTTTCATTATGTCTTTATATGGATTTTTATATAGGTTCAAATACGGCAATTTGTTAAGAATGCCACCACCAAGCGTCTAAGCCTATACTAGCAAATATCGCGCTCCTCGGTCACACGTCTTTATGCCTTTATGGCCACTTGCGCTGTCGTAAACGCACAAATCGATGTGAAATCAGCTGATCGCGCGCGATAGTCGTGCGAATTCCAAGCTTTAAACGTGCTCTTATTACGTGTATTATGATCTATCAGCAACTTGATTGCGGACGGCAACAACGTGACTGCCATGAAGCCGCCCGCCGCTGTTTCGGTTGTCAGTTTTCGTTCCTCGGCGTGGCCCATTTGCAGTGTTTCGGGCTCGGAGTACTCCGAGAATCGTCCATACGGATCGTATGAATATCACACATAACGAGAGTATGATGCCATTAAACAATGCATCTGCTGGCCGTTATCATTTGATTTTTAAAGTACTCATTGTCGAACCTCGACCTTTTGCTGTATATCACACAATTTACAGCTTGGTATTGTAGCGCAAGTTTTAGCACTCGCGTGCCGCGAAGAGCAGTCCCGTTTTTCAAAATCGTATTTTGTGGTACCTATATTTTACGAGTTATGAGCGCACACACAATCGAATAGAAATCGGTATATTACCGCGCTATGCTTGGCATATACGTGTACTCGCGAGCATCCCGTAACACGCAATCAGCTGTGGTGGCCAAAGCGAGGCTGGTGTGCCAAAAGTGTCAGCAGGACCGCGACGCACTTTTCAGAGCTGTTTCTCACAGACGCCGCGGCGGATGAAGCTGCGTCCAGTTTGAGGCTGCTTGTCACGCGATCACGTGTTTCCACTCGTACTGCTCAAGATAGTAAACCGAGACACGAATGCACGAGTGGCAACGTTGAAATAAAGAAAAGAAAAAAATACAAGCAGTCCCAAGGCAGTTTATTGATATAAAATGCCACTTTCACACAATGTCATGTTGTGTGACGGCTAAAAAGCGAAGCAGCTTGTTAATATTGGCAACACTTTGTTATTGAAGTATACAAACAATATTAGGTGCTTAGTATGTGCCTCTTTATAAAAGGCCTGTATTTGTAACCATGAGTGATAACGGTTAAAAGCAATTGGGAACGGACGTTGTTTGATACCGATAAAAATAGACAATAAACGATATTAGCAGTAGTAATAAAGTCCAGCAGTGTTTCAGAAGATTAGCACTAGCACCACCATGTGCCAAGGAAAATAAAAAAAACAACAAACAGAAAAAGCTCCGCGTTTTACTTTTTTCTAGTCCTCAGAGAACATGGAATCTTGCGCAAATACTAGGCCCTCAGACAGGACCGCGTGGTTATTGCTTCTGGTAAAAAGGACAAGTGGTAAGCGCGCGTGAACTCGCTCATCTTGGATTGCCTGGGCGAGCACTTAGCAACGGGCGAACGGCGACACTCGCATCTCACGTCACGTCAAGCAGTCACGGTTCTTGGGCTTAACGAGTGCTATGAATGTCGCCGTGGAGCATATGATGCAAGGCCCGTCCTGAAAGAAGTGTCCCTCTTTCGCTATCTCCACCGTGTCCCGCAGCCATGTGATCCTCTGCTCGCGACCCGTCTCCATGCTCCGGTAGTGCACGTGCACGCAGATGAGCTGGAGCAGTGCATTGGCCAGCTGTGTCACGTGTGCTTGCGCGATGTCGTCGGATACGGGAACGTCAGACAGAAGGCACAGGTACTGCAGCCTTCTTGCGCACGTCATATTGTCCTGGAAAAAGAAACTAACATTCTGAGAAAGTTCTTTCTCGTAGGTCCGGTGAGCACAATATGGTGTGGAGCTAAAATTAAGAATAAAGGGAAACGCCGCTGCTCTGTAAGGAACCTATAAAAAATTAGTGCGGCATGTACTGGAGGCGCAATGTTGAAGAGACAATGGAGCTGATGGCAGTTACTGCCTTGCCAATTTTTCAAACGTTCTTTCTTTCTTTCTATGCTTCTGACTCTTCTAGATTTTTGTGTCTTTTTTTTCTGCTTCTTTCTATTTCTCGGTATTTCCATGTTTTCTTCTTCTTGTTCACTTTCTTTAGCCGCATCTCTCTCCTTTGCCTTTGTTTCTCTCTGTTTGCCTTT
Organism: Rhipicephalus annulatus; assembly: GCA_013436015.1. Lineage (NCBI taxonomy): Eukaryota > Metazoa > Arthropoda > Arachnida > Ixodida > Ixodidae > Rhipicephalus > Rhipicephalus annulatus. Next base: position 419,178 of record WOVY01011527.1, on the reverse strand, counting down.
TTACTTTTAGGCTATTTTACCCTCTCCCTTCCTCCTCACCCACAAAGATTATCTTCACCCTAACTTACATTTTCTAAGCCCTTGCTGTACTACACAAAGCTACGCTTTCTATGGTACAGCTTTGTTTAGTATATAGCTGAGTGGTTAATATATAGCTGAGTGGTTAAAACACTTGCCTTCGGATTGCAGGTACACGGGTTCAATTATCACCTCGCGCAGATTTTTTCGTCACTGAATTTTTTTGCTCTATCTTTATTTCTCTTTCCTTCACTCGTTGTCTCACCCATCGGATTGGTTGCATACCGCACTAAACGAATTGGCGCAGGTGTTTCGACCGCGTAACAAAAGACGAAGACGAGGAGCAAGAGATCACGTGCAGTTTTTGCGGTGCCACTTTGGCATTATCGGGTACTGCGCAATGAGAGGCACTCCGAGGGGCTTTCTTAACACAGCAACGCTTTTACAGCTTTCTTAGACAACTTCGCTTTTGAAAAGATGATCTTGAAGGTGAAATGTTGGACGTGTTGGATGATGGCGAACAGCTCAGACGCTAAGAACGCAATTATTGTGAGAGCTAGACATAAAAACGTATTAAGAAAGATGTTTTCATCGTTATTTCTCGAAGCAAAACGAAAGCTGGCAGGCAGCCATAAAAAATAAAGAAAGAAAAGCCACGAAAGAGAAACAATTCTTAATGTTTCAGCACAAGAACGAAGCACTGAACACAATACAAAAAATTGGAATGCCATAATAAGTAAAGGCAGCAGCTAACTTCGTTAGCGTCTGATTAGGTGTAATTGTACTGAGCGCAGGCCTATGGCACACGGCTGCTCCAGCGAGCAAAGCAGTTTTCTTGTCAGTCAGTCGAGCGCGAAGTAAGCAACGAGAGCAGAGCACGTACAAGGATATGAGCCGGTCACTGATTTCTGTCCTTAAAGCTTGACCGCGCCTGTTTTATGAAAGTTTGCCGTTCCTCCCGAGCGACGCGGCGCCACCATTGGCACACCATCATGCTTAATCGCCCGATAGAGCCGTCTAGCTGCCGCGTTCTATCTCGGCTTGAGCCACGCTCGTGCGCAGCTTCGGCCAATGTCACCCAGGTAATTTAAGGCCTGCTCACTGTTTCTGCCGCGTGCTCTGACGTCACTCCATTTAGACCGACGTGTTTCTCTGCGAAGACCTGCCAACGCTTGCTCCTGTCCCTCGACAGATATTGATTGCCTAGCCTGACGAAAATTTGCATGAAATGCTGGTGTGCTTGTTGGCGACTAAAGAAGACCGTTTTTTTCTGTGTCCATAATGTGCAGCGTTAGCTCTCTTGAGGTTGTGGCTGTTTGCGCTATTCTATTAAACTATCTTATATCTACCTGCTCGATGTACATACCCCCCCCCCCCCCGACGAACCATTCAGTAAAACAGAGTCCGAAAAAATTATTGATCAGCTTCCAGAATCATATGTGTTAACTGGAGAGTTTAATGCTTACAGTTTGCTATGGGGTGATGCCAGATGTGATGCGAGAGGTCGTGCAATAGAAAACTTTCTTCTCACATGTGGAGCCTGTCTGCTCAATAAGGCAGAGCCAACATACTTCAGTACCACACACAAATACATACTCATGCATAGATTTAGCCATTGGGTCACCATAACTCCTACCTTACTTCGATTAGAAAGCTGAAAATCTATATGGAAGTGATCGTTTTCCGACTCTTTTAGAAATAATACAACGGGATTACCGACCAACTTATCCTAAAAAGTGAAACTTTCATGTTGCAAACTGGGTGAAGTTTAGAGAGCTATGTACACTACGCCTCGAAGAGGTAGACCATTTCGAAGTAAAAAAGATGGCGAACTATATCTCCGAATATTATCTTACTTGTGCAAAAGAAAGTGCATACCGCAGTCCAGCAATGGTAAGGATAACACAAAGCCATAGTGAAATTATGAGTGTAAAATTGCTAAAAAACGGCAAAACAAAGCATGGAGGACTTTTTCTCGCTACTCAGAAGCAGAAAACTTGATAAACTTTAAAAGTTGCAAAGCGAATGGCAGGTGTATTCACCGTATAGCCAAACAGGAAGGCTGGAAACACTACATATCCTCAATAAACTCCTACACAGACGCCAGCAAGTTGTATAATATGGTGCATAAAGTTAAAGGGCAAGGCCTAAATCTCTTCCCTTTGGTAATTGATTGCGGTGATACAATAGAAAACAGTCAAACGCTCTTTGTGAACACTTCAAAGAAATATCAAGCCCACAAAATTAAACCGCTAAGTTCTTATGCCACAAAAGCATAGCTGAAAGTGTACCTCTGTGCCGGAACAAGCCTGTATCAGACTGATAAACCACTTACACTAAATGAACTGAATCTTTCCCTTGGTTTCTATAGAAGTTCTGCCACTGGTTCTGATACAATTACCTAGGAAAGGATCGTAAATCTCCCTGATGAAACCCTCAACTGCCTTTTCGCACTTTACAACAAGATTTTCAATACCAGCAGAATACCCTCTGCTTGCAAAGATGCAATAGTACTACCAATCCTTAACAAGGGCAAAGATTCCTCTTCGGTAAATAGTTACAGGCCTATCGCCCTCACAAGCTGCCTACTCAAAATGTCTGAAAAAATGATTAACCGCCGCTTGGTCTATTACTTAGAATACAACGGTATATTGGACCCATGCCAGTATGGCTTTTATAAAGCAAGGTCAACAACTGACAATCTTGTCCTCCTAGAGTCATAAATACGTGACGCGTTTGTACGCAATCAACACTGTCTGTCTGTTTTTTTTCTTAAAAAAGCATATGATACTGTATGGCGATACGGAATCCTGCAAGACCTATCGTCTTTCGGAATACGTGGCAGGTTGATTACCGTCGTAAGTGATTACCTCTCTGAAAAGAAGTTCCGTGTAAGAATAGGCACTGTGTTTTCGCGCACATTTCTTCAAGAAAATGAAGTGCCATAGAGAGGAGTATTAAGCTACACACTATTTAGAGTTAAAATGAACTCTCTTCGCTCTGTTATTCTACCTGCGATATTGTGCTCCGTATATGTGGACGACATCGAAATCAGTTTCAGATCGGGTAACTTGACTGTATGCTTATGCTAGATGCAGTTAGGTGTTAACCGTCTTGCGAAATGGGCTGATCAGAATGGTTTTAATATTAACACTGACAAGACTACTAGTGTGCTTTTCTCCAGACGACGAGGTGTACATATTGACCCCTGCATACTAATGAATCGACAATGTTTAGTCGTCGCGAAAGAACAAAAATTTCTTGGAGTAATTTTCGATGCTAAACCCACCTTCATCCAACATATAAAACAGCTGAAGCTGAAATGTCTAAAGACCATTAACCTTTTAAAGCTTTTATCGTATCAGTCGTGGGGGACAGACAGGCACTGCCTCATATCCCTTTTTAGAAGCCAGGTTTTGTCACGCATAGACTATTTATGCATACTATATCAGTCAGCTTCAAGGACAGCACTGAAAATGTTGGACCCTGTATACCACCTAGGTATCCGGCTGGCACTTGGTGCCTTCCGTACCAGCCCTATTCAAAGCCTTTATGCAGACTCAGATCAGTGGCCACTAGAGTATCAGCGCACGTATCTAGGAGTCAACAATGCATTTAGAATCATGTCTCTGAAGCAGCACCAATGCATAACACTTATGAATGATGTGTCGACTGCTCAGTTATACCTAAATCATCCTTCTATCGCCCCACTTTTTCGATTGGCAATAATATCTGCAGTACAAAACTTGCAATCTTTTCAGTGACTTAGAGGATTGATTGATATGTGGGGTTTAACGTCCCAAAACCACTATATGATTATGAGAGACGCCGTAGTGGAGGGCTCCAGAAATTTCGACCACCTGGGGTTCTTTAACGTGCACCCAAATCTGAGTACACGGGCCTACAACATTTCCGCCTCCATCGGAAATGCAGCCGCCGCAGCCGGGATTTGAACCCGCGCCCTGCGGGTCAGCAGCCGAGTACCTTAGCCACTAGACCACCGCGGCGGGGCGTGACTTAGAGGAAAGTGACCATGCCGAACACATCCCTCCCTGGCAGCAGTGTCCAGTCACTTGCGACTGGTCTTTCAAAAACACCATAAAGGAAAACTTTCCAAGTGCACTCATTGAGCAATATTTCTTGGCCTTGAACGCAAATATTGTTCAGCTGCATTTTTTTCTGATGGCTCAAAGTCTCAAACATCTGTATCTTGTGCAGCCTAGGGACAAAAGTTCTCCGACACCACAACCATGCATACACATACCAGCATTTTCACAGCGGAAGCATATGGTATCCTGCTTATTATACAACACATTAAACAACACTACAAAAATATATAGTGTACACAGATTCTTTAGGTGTTGTCAGGACCCTGTCTTGTGGCAAGCACAGCAAGAACCCCACTTTCAACAAGCTCCTTAACGAAATCTATGCAGCCTATAACCTAAAGCTTTCTATTGTTATTTGCTGGGTTCCAGGTCATTCTGGGATTGCGGGCAACAAGATGGTTGACAAGAATGCATGAGAAGCCGCTGGTCGGCAAACCATAGATATAACCTCTGTTCTGGGTGTAGATCTAAAACCTGTTGTACCTAGACGTCTACGCAACCACTGGCAAGCTGTATGGGACAAACAAGTCGACAACAAACTCCACCTTGTAAAACCCCAACTATGGAAAGTTATCTCACAAAAAACTCAACAGATTCCCAACAGTCACTTTAACGCGGCTCCGAATAGGCCACATTTATGCCGCACATAAACACCTTTTTATAGGCAATGATCCACCTACATGTATACACTGTGGAGAGAGTCTAACTGTTTTGCATGTTCTCATTCAATGTCCTGTGCTTCACCAAGCACGACTGACCTATTTCAGGGAGCTCTACCGATGTCATATCCCACTTTATCCCGCGCTGTTTTTATCACTTGATGCAGTGGTTGACCTTAAAAAACTTCATTATCTGGGGAAAGTCAAGTTTTTAACAACGATATCATTCGATCTTAGCAACCAGGCTGCGCCTCAAGTGTGAGGTACCGCCTGGTGCATAAAACCCAAGTATGTCTGGCGTTCGCAGTTCTTGCTCAGGCAAGGACTTCAGCCGTGAGGGCCTTGGTCCTTGCAGACTGATTTATCGTCACAGACTTCAGCCAACGAAATGAAGGTTTTTAAGAAAGTGACATTCCTTGTAAACGCACCATATTTTAAATTGTTCATAGATAGTTGCTAAACATCATTTGTTTTAATTTTTAGACTTATAACCTGAAATGAAACAGCGCTTGTACTGGCACTTTTTGACCTTAGATGCCCTTGCGCCAATAAAACTTAACGTAATACCGAAAATATTACGCAGAAAAACTGTTCCTACTCATTTGCAAAGTTTCTGCCGTTTCATTTGTACTTCTGTGAACATCTGTCTTCACAGACACATGCTCATTGAGTATGTTAACAAGCACAATATCAGCATGATGACAATTGCAAGAAAAAACAAAATCTGTCGTTTCACAAAATATATTTTGTGACCGACACAAGCACCAGCGTTTCCTCTTTTGTTGTGGCCGCTATCGCACTGGTGTGAAGTCACTCATAAAACTTAGCGTCTGAGGAAAATGTTAGCACTGGGTCTAAAATGAAGCTTTTAGCTTGCGTGGGCAATTTTAGTGCACATGCGGTACTTGTATCAATATATATGGTACTTGTTCATAAATATTCTAGTTTGCCATAAAGCTCACACGCCCCTGAAAACCATTTATTAAACCGCTTTACCGTAAGTGAGTACAAGCACCTGAATTTCAAAGAAACTTGTTAGGCTAAGGTGCGGTTGAGACTATCGCAAAACTATAATACCACAATAAAGAAGTTGGAACACCGGCAAGAAAATACCATGCACCAAACTGATGTACCAAGCAATGCAACAGCAATCCTCCTTTTCCCCTCACCAAGTAAACAGAGGCAATGCAAAAGTCTGCCGTGCTAATTGCCAATAGCGAAATGTTTCCCGAAACCAAATGAAAAAAACTCCTGTTCTGAAAATGTACAGCCACGCGCACTTATTATTATAATGCCAGGGTTTACGCTAACAAGTCAAAAGCACACACGACACCATTATTTCAGTGCAAGAATAGAACATGGTGGAGTTATTCCGAATGGAACGACTTCGAAATAGGTGGTACGGGCACACGTACCTTCGAGTCACAAAGAAAACGGACGTTGACGTCAGCTCGATGAACGACAAGCTCCTGCTTCAGTCTTCGGTTGTCTTTAAGATTGAGAACACTCATCATTTCGGTTCATTGGCCACGACAGTTCGCCACGCAGCATCGTCCAACCATTAAGATTTCCAGCCACTCACTCGGTCAGAACTAGTGAAGTCCCGGTGGCAGTGAGCACGCCTTACAATATTTTTCAATGTGCCATTGCTTCGGCGTGCTTTCTCTCACACGTAGAATATATGATGTGTTTGGCGATGTTATCGATTCAGAGGCTGTGGGCACATTCGCACCTCGGGTCTCCATATATTTGCCATTGCAGTAAAAGAAAAGCCAAAGGCCCGAATTCACTCAGTAATATTCACTGAACTGAGTAAACAATGCCGAATAGGTTCGAAAACCTTCACATTTATTAAACAGACTTGAAAGTTAAGAAATTACATTAATACAATATTTTATTGCATGGACCGCCAGGTGGCGCCGTTTTGTTTGGCTGGCCGCATACAGTGCTCCACTTTCACGTGTTCTTGGTCCTTTACCGGGCCCCGCCCGTGTCTGGACAAGCTTACTATTCCTTCTAGAACACTTCCGGGACACGCCGACACCATCCAGGCCCCGGTCCGACCCCAGGCCCCTTCAAAAGTACGAAGCGGCGCGGCGCCGCGCTAACCCTAACGTGCCGCGCCTGCACCTCCACGATGCGAAGTCCCGCCCAGCACTCGACACCAACGACAACTGACGCCCTGTCGGTAAGCCCAGCCTCCTCCGGTCGTACCGCTGATACAGCCGTGCCTCCGCTGTCAACATCTGGCAATGTCACCAGCCCCGCACCGACAACAATACAGCAACAGGCAGCGTTCCTCAACAGCGCGCACGGTCCAGCAACGTGCAACGCCGGTGGCGTCTCTGCTACTCTCAGCTTGATAGCTACGCAAACGCCGGAGCCCGAGAGCAGCAATGCAGCGTTGCCATTGCAATCAACCACGCCTGCTGCTCTCCCCACCTTATCTGCGTCTGGCCTACCCATAGAAAATTCCGAGTCTGTCGACAAGCGCGTTTCGACGAGCGTCGTTCCTTCCATCGCCAAAGTTTTGCCTTCCATCACTTCAGCTGACGACCTATCGACGGAAATGGACTTTAGGGCATCGCAGGTCAACGAAGACAATACGCCATACCCTGAAGGCAGCTGGAACACCGTTAGTGGCAATCGAAAACCTGCCTCGACCACCCGCCCCCGCTCTGAGCTCATCACCGTCGGAATCCAACTTCCACCTGGAACACTCACGCCGAAACGCCGAAACTGCCTCTCTATGACCTGCTTTCTACCATCATAGCCGCCGCAAATCTCTCTCCGAAGACCAGTGCGGAAGTCACCCTTCAAGCCAAACCTGCTCAGAGCCTTGTGTTTCTGAAAACGTACTAACCTCTCACTGCCGACCTCCTACTCTCCCTCACTAGTCTGGAACTTAATGGTAAGCCGATCACCATTAAGCCCTATGCCCCCAGTCCTCCAATATCATGTCTCGGGGTCATACACAACGTCGGTGGTTACTTCACAACATCTAAGCTCTTGCATGACCTCGAATCCTTTACTTCAGATATACTCGCTGGACGTATGATGGGCTCCACTGAATCCGTCCTCATAACATTTGCTGTAACCATCATCCCTCGCTTTGTGTACTTCAAACGCGTCTCTTTCCGATGCCGTCTACATAAACCCAAGCTTCCTACTTGCACTCGGTGCCTTGCTATAGGGCACCGTGCTCATCAATGCCCCCAACACAGCGTTCCGGCCAAGTGCCGCCGCTGTGCGTCTGCTCTACCAGCAGATCCCGATGCTCACGTTTGCGCCCAACCCTGGTGCATCCATTGCCAAGTCAACACCCACTCATCCCTCGACTCCACCTGCCCCTACCTTCTAGCTAAGCAACGCGACTGCGCCAAAGCAGCTTTTCTCCGTCGCACAGCCATGCGCCGAGCCACTCAGCCTTCACCGCCCTCCTCTTCAGCGCATGAGTTCCTATCACCTCCCGCAACATCCCCCCGGGCTCATACGCGCTAAGGTTAAGGGAACACCTCCCATGTGCACTTCTTCATCAAACACACCTTCACCATCTTTAAGTAACGAGAGCCGCTCCTTTTATCTGCGACTGGCTATGTTGGAGCGCAACCAGCGCGAGCCAGAACGCGTCTCAGATGAGCTACAACAGAAAATACTCGCACTGACGCAGACACTCGGAACTACCACATCCTCTCTTACCTCTCAACTCACGGTGCTAAATAAGCAACTCACCACACTCACCGCCCCGACCTCCAGCTCCCATGTAACCAAATTGGCCGACATGGTTGAAACCACCACCACTGCGCATCACACTCGTTTGGTCCCTCTGGAAAATTCAATTGTCCGGATTCTTACGACCCTCGAAACCCAGTCTAAGCAACTGGAATCTTTCACCTATATGCTTAACTCCCTGCAAGAGTCGCTTCTACCGGCAAAAAAGAAGGAACGCGCACGCGTAGGCGCTTCCTCTACTTCAAAGACCTAGATGGCGCGTGAAAAGGACATCGAAATTTTGCAGTGGAACTGCCGCAACTTTCGTCATAATAGGACTGCTCTCCACCAATATCTTCTCACCCGCCAAACATTACCCCATTTTTTTCTTATACAGGAGACTCGGGCGGCCCTTGCCGTCCCGGGCTACCGTGCATATCACGCTACGACGGGAAAGCCATTTGCGTCCATTTATGTACGCAATGACGTTCTCGTTGAACCACTAGACGTACCCTCCCCGCTCCTGAAACATTTAGTTGGTGTGGTTTATTACCAACCTGTGGCGATGGCGTAATGGTTAGAGCATCCGCCTCGCATGCAAGAGGTCCGTGGTTCAAATCCCGGTACCGCGCAGTTCCCAAACGGATTAAAAAAAACCCGCGTGTTGATGAAACTGCATTAAGAGGCCTGGGGTGCGGCCTCACTGGCAAACACCGCCGAGAACGCACTCCCTCACCAGAGAAGGATTGGCCACCCTGGTGCAGTATCTGGCCACTACTTCCCACATGCTTACGTCAAATAACTCACGGCCCTCAGTCCCCAGCAGCTGCTAAGCAACTGACCACGGCGGTGGTCAGATCTGCAACGCAGCAGAGGGTGCTAAGAATCTCTGGATCCGGACAGGCCGCCATTGGAACCTGAACTTGGCAACGTTTAACGCTAGAACCTTATCTAGTGAGGGAAGTCTAGCTGTACTATTCGAGGAGCTAGAGGGTGTTAAATGGGATATAATAGGGCTCAGTGAGGTTAGGTGGACAGATGAGGCCTATACGGTGCTACAGAATGGGCACGTTCTTTGCTACAGGGGCTTGGCAGACAGAAGAAAACTGGGAGTGGGGCTCCTAATTCACAGAAACATAGCTGGAAACATAGAGGAATACTATAGCAATAATGAAAGGGTGGTAGGGATCGTAATTAAACTGAATAAAAGATACAAGGTGAAGGTAGTACAGGGTTACGCACCTACATCAAGCCATGATGACGCTTCACTTGAAAGCTTCTATGAAGACGTGGAATCGGCAATGAGTAAGGTAAAAACACAGTATACTATAGTGATGGGCGACTTTAATGCAAAGGTAGGGAAGAAGCAGGCTGGAGACCAGGCAGTAGGAGATTATGGCATCGGTACTAGAAACGCCAGAGGAGAGCTACTAGTAGAATTTGCAGAACGCAATAATTTACGGATATTGAATACCTTCTACCGAAAACTAGAAAACCGCAAGTGGACATGGAGGAGCCCTAATGGCGAAAATAAGAACAAAATAGACTTTATAATTAGTGCACACCCTGGAATCGTGCAGGATGTGGAAGTGATTGGCAAGGTACGATGCAGTGACCATAGAATGGTACGGTCTTGAATTCGCCTAGACTTGAAGAAGAAACGGCAGAAACTGATACGCAAGAAGCCAATCAATCTGCTAGCACTGAGAGGGAAAGTACAGGAATTCAGAGTGTCGCTGCAGAACAGGTACTCGGCTCTTAGTGAGGAAACCAACCTTAGCGTAGGTACAATAAATGATAATCTGACGAGTATCATTACGGAGTGTGCAGTAGAAGTTGGAGGCAGGGTAGTTAGACAGGAAACTGGCAAGCTTTCCCAGGAAACGAAGAACGTAATTAAGAAGCGTCAAATCATGAAAGTTTCAAGTACAACAGACAAAATAGAACTGGCAGAGCTTTCGAAGTTGATTAATAGGCGTAAGGTATGCGATGTAAGAAGGTATAACATGGAGAGAATTGAACACGCTCTGAAAAACGGAGGAAGTGTCAAAGCATTGAAGAGGAAACTTGGGATAGGCAAAAGTCGGATGTATGCACTAGGGGACAAAAAGGCAAAATAACTACCAATATGGATAGGATAGTTAAAATAGCGGAGGAGTTTTACAGAGATCTGTACAGTAGCCGAGACAACCACGACCTTAATACTATAAGAACTAGCAGTAACCCAGATTACACCCCACCAGTAATGATAGAAGAAGTCAGAAAAGCTTTGGAGAGCATGAAAAGGAGCAAAGCTGCTGGTGAGGATCAGGTAACATAAGATCTGCTGAAAGATGGAGAACAGATTGTGTTAGAAAAACTAGCCACCCTGTTTACGAGGTGTCTCCTGACGGGAAGAGTACCAGAGTCTTCGAAGAACGCTAACATCATCTTAATACATAAGAAAGGCGATGACAAGGACTTGAAGAATTACAGGCCGATCAGCTTGCTCTCTGTAGTATACAAGCTATTTACAAAGGTAATTGCTAACAGAGTCAAGAAAACATTAGAATTCAATCAGCCAAAGGAACAAGCAGGATTTCGAACAGGCTACACAACAATTGACCACATTCATACTATCAATCAGGTAATAGCGAAATGCTCAGAGTATAACCAACCACTGTACATAGCCTTCATAGATTACGAGAAGGCGTTTGATTCAGTAGAAATATCAGCCGTCATGCAAACACTGCGGAATCAGGGCGTAGATGAAGTATATATAAACATTCTGGAAGAAATCTACAGGGGATCAGCTGCTACCATAGTGCTTCATAAAGAAAACAACCGAATACCAATCAAGAAGGGTGTAAGGCAGGAGGACACAATTTCCCCAATGCTATTTACCACGTGCTTACAGGAGGTTTTCAGAAGCCTAGAATGGTAACAGTTAGGGATAAGAGTCAATGGAGAATACCTTAGTAACCTGCGCTTCGCCGATGACATTGCATTGCTGAGTAACTCGGAGGACGAATTGCAACTCATGATTACGGAGTAAGACAAGGAGAGCAGAAAAGTGAGTCTTAAAATTAATCTGAAGAAAACTAAAGTAATTTATAACAACCTGAGAAAAGAGCAGCGCTTCGAGATAGGTAATAGTGCACTTCAAGTTGTAAAAGACTATGTCTACTTAGGGCAGGTAATAACCGCAGAGCCGAACCACGAGATTGAAGCAACTAGAAGAATAAAAATGGAGTGGAGCACATTCGGCAAGCACTCTCAAATTATGACAGATAGATTGCCACTATCCCTCAAGAGGAAGGTATATAACAGCTGTATCTTGCCGGTACTTAGCTACGGAGCAGAAACCTGGAGACTTACAAAGAGGGTTCAGCTTAAATTGAGGACGACGCAGCGAGCAATGGAAAGAAAAATGGCATGTGTAACCTTAAGAGACAAGAAGAGAGCAGAGTGGATTAGGGAACAAACGGGGGTTAAGGATATCATAGATGAAATCAAGAAGAAGAAATGGACATGGGCAGGGCATGTAGCGCGTAGACAGGATAACCGCTGGTCATTAAGGGTAACTGACTGTATTCCCAGAGAAGGGAAGCGGGTTAGGGGGAGACAGAAGGTTAGGTGGGCAGATGAGATTAAGAAGTTTGCGGGTATAAATTGGCAGCAGCAAGCACAGGACCGGGTTAACTGGCGGAACATGGGAGAGGCCTTTGTCCTGCAGTGAACGTAGTCAGGCTGATGATGATGATTACCAACCATCTACCTGTATTTCTCTCGCTCCGATGTCATTTTACAACCCCCCTGTCACGTCCTCTTTGTTTAGTGCTCTTGGCAAATTCCTGCACTCCCTTCCATCGACCACCCATATCCTCCTTGGGGGTGACTTTAATGCTCCTCGTAGGCTCTGGGGTTACCCCCAAACACACAAACAAGGTCGCCTTCTACACTGCCTCGCCGACGAACGCCATGTCACCCTTCTTAATACTCCTGACACCCCTATTCGAGCGGGCACTGTTTCACAGCGTTCCACTACAGCCGATCTCACGTTCTCTCGGAGTTCCCTTCTTTTCACTGGCAGGTGTCCGCTGAAAATTTTTTTCAGTGATCACTTTCTCATACACATCACCACCCCTCTTTTCCACAATAGGCGGAAACAACGAGTCGCTCACACTGACTGGGAAGCATTCCGTAATAACTTTTTGTCTGACTCATTTAAAACTTACAACGACTGGACGTCGCGGATCTCCGCAGCAATGACATCCTGTAGTCGCGGCGCTCGTTTTAAACTCCCCATTCCTGACCCTGATCCACACTTCCTCCGCTTATGGCGACGTCATCAACGTTTGAAATGCGCTCTCCGCTCCCAGCCACACAACATCCAACTTTCCTTCCGAATTGATGCTCTGCGGGCTGAAATTATCGCTTACGGCACTTCTCTCGAGCACTCTCGTTGGAACACGCTGTGTGACGGCCTTGACTCCGCACTGCACTCGCGCTCTACATGGTCTCTGTTTAGGTCTCTCTTAGGTACCAAGCCTGCCGTCGCTCCCACCCTAGCTAAAGCTCTCGCTCAAGGGACTCCATCTGATGTGTTTGAAAATTTAAAATCTCTGTATCTCCCAGCCCCCCTCACACCTTCCTACCCAGATTACTGTGGCGAAGCTAACCCAGACCTGGACCACCTATTCACGCTCAGGGAGCTGGAAGCTGCCTTAGCCACTCAATCTACCCGCTCGGCAACCGGTGAGGATGAGATAACATATACTACATTACGTAATCTCTCCGACAACGCGAAGGAATTTCTCTTACACACATTCAACGAAGCATGGAACAGCGGTTGTCTTCCAAGATTTTGGACATCATCTCTAATTTGCATGATTCCGAAGCCGGGCAAACCTCCATCTCTCGCTAACCTTCACCCTATCTCTTTGACGTCATGCGTTGGCAAGACTCTTGAGCGAATGGCCTTGACTCGACTGTCTGATTTTATTCAGGCGAAAGAGTTTTTCCCTCCTTTTATTATTGGCTTCCGACACCACGTGTGTACGCAGGACATGTTTCTCATTCTTCAGCATACTTTTCTTTCACCTTCTCGTGGTCAGATCTATGCGCTTGTAACCGTCGATGTGCAGAAGGCATTCGATGGCGTGAGTCATGACCACATACTCGCTCAGCTCTCTTTCCTGTCATGTGGCTTCCGCATGTATTCTTACATCCGATCATTTCTTTCCAATCAAGTTGCTCGCTTTAGAGTCGATACTCATTTGTGTAACCCACACTCCCTCACTCGCGGCCCTCCTCAAGGTGCCGTACTATCTCCTACTCTATTTAATATGGCTATGGCCCCCCTTGCCTCCCAACTGTCCCAAATACCTGACCTCCACCATATTTTTTATGCAGACGACATCACTCTCTGCTGTACGTCTGGATGTCCCGGCCACGTGCAGGATACCTTGCAACGTGGCCTGGACCTTATCGCTTCCTTTCTCGCTACTGCTGGCCTGTCCCCTGCACCGGAGAAATGTGAACTACTTTTGCTAAACCGGTCTGCGTACCAGCGCTCCCACAATACCCTCATCTCCCTACACCTTTCTAGCTCTCTCATCCCCACTGTTCAGCAATGCAAAGTTCTTGGCTTCCCTTTGCACGCGACAAAGAACGCTCAGGCCCTACATCACGCTGTGAGGACTTGCCACTCGGTGACCCACCTCCTTCGACGCGTTGTCACTCGGCAGTCGGGGCTCCACGAGGCTCATGCGTGCCGAGTTGCACATGCGCTTGCCCTTAACAAGTTCTTGTACTTTGTACCCTACGTTCATTTCACCGAAACGCAACTCAACACACTCGAAAGAGCTCTAATAAGCCTCTACAAGGCAGCTCTAAACCTCCCTCTCACTACCTCTACCACTAAGCTCTTTGCCACAGGCCTCTTCCATCCATTACGTTCTCTTATTTCTCTGCACCACGACTCTCAGATTGCCCGTCTTTCTCTCTCTCGTCAAGGCCAATGGCAATTAGCCCAAGCCGGTATCCCTCACATTCCAGTTTCCGTTCCCACCTTGCCTTCTGCCAGCTTGACGTGTTACCGATCTCCCAAATGTACGTTTACAATGTGTGTGTTTTGTTTTTCAAAATTTTCCACCGTACCCTCACTATCGACATCTTTCCTATTACCTTGTTGGATAATTCCAATAATACTAGATTCGCGGTCGCCCATAACCTGTTATTACCTAAAGTTCGCACTAACTATGGAAAAATGAGCATTGTTTTTTCATCAATTTCATTATGGAATTCTTTGTCACATGATGTTAAAGACTTAATGCACATTCATGTTTTTAAGAGGAAATTGAAAAAGTCTCTATTAAACGTATAACTGCTGGATTTTGTTAAGTTTTGATATGTTGCTTTGTTTGTAGAAAAAAAAAAGTTCAAAATGTTCTGTGACTTGCTCTTTCGATATTCATATTTTAGCTTTTTCATTGTAATAACATAGAAGGTCCCGCCTGCGGTTTACTACCTTGGGACCTCCTCCTGCATACTTACTCACAATGTACACTTCTGATGCTAATAAAGAAACATTGATTGATTGATTGATTGATTGCCGCTAGCACCGCTGCTTCTAACGTTCGCATCCTTCCCCTCCCATCCAATATGTCTCCCATTCTTCGCGTCATTCGGCAGCACAGCATCATTCTCATCCTCTCTCTACACAGGGAGTTGCCTACACGGATGCCTCATACATGGCTCCTCGGGGCTCGTGTGGCTACGTTATCTACCATCCACACCTTTCGGCACCTGACACGCACGCCAGTGGGCCATACTTACACCCACCAAATGTACTTTCGCTCGAGGTCCTTTCCATGGTCCACGCCATGCAGTCATTTTCCTCCCTCCCTTCTCTCCCCGAGTACACGATTTACTCCGACTCTCACGCCGCCATCCGTCACAAACAGAACAACACGTTGCCTCCTGCTCTTCAACAGGAGGTCGAGCGAGCGGCCTCTGCTCTTCAACCCTTCACTGTCTTCCTACGGTGGGTTCCTGGGCATTCGGGTATTAACGGCAATGAGCTAGCTCATCAGCTTGCCCGCGATATATTGCACCGGGCACCGTTCATTCCCTGGCCCACACCTTCGCAAGACATTGAGAGCTCCGCGAATAACGATGGGCAGATCTTCTTGCGTCACCCTATCAAGGAGGTATATCGAGAAGGCTCGACAAGCGTCTTTACCCTCCCCCTCATCCATCACTCACTGCGCTCGAGGCTCGAACTCTACGGCACATCCAAATGAACTGTTTGATTACCCCCTCTCGCCTTTTTCTTTATAAATATAGGTCTAACCCCTGCTGTCTTAATTGTCCCTCCCCATACGCAGACCTGTCACACTGCCTGTTTTACTGCCCAACTGCTCAGAAATCCAGCTATTACCCTCCCCATCCCTTTCCATCACCTCCTGGCTCGACTGGATCGTCGCCGAAGGGGAAGAAGAACAGCGTCGACTGATCGCACAGGTAGTCGAAATGCTGGGCCTGTAAATTTGGCTGAATAAAAGTCTATTACTACTACGAATAATTTATTGCTGTTATGGGTAATGTAAGGAAAGTGTTTTGTGAGCTGGTATTGGTAGTTTAGTAATGTACGGAATCACTTCGAGCGAGTCTTTAGAGGAAATTGCTAATTATTTGCCTAATTACCTATAACTGAAGTATAGTATGCCCACTGTTTTTACAGCATCAGGTTAAACTCTGTTACTAGAGTATTCTGCTATACAAGTGTCATTAAATATGGGCTTCTTGAACATAGTTATATCTCTACAAATATTTTTAGAGATCTTGGAGCTGGCCACTTTAACGAATATCTAAGAAAGTACTCAAATGAAGAGATATCTAGCTGTTAGTTTTGTTCGCTCACATGGCCGGGAAGATATTTTTTTTGAATGTCGGTTATGATATGGAAGAGCATTTGATGTGTCATTTATTGCACCAAAATACAGGGTGTTCTTGATTCTAATGCCCTTTCAGAATTTGTGAAATCTGCGTAAGACCAGTGAAAATGAACAGACAACTTCTTCGTCTCCACTTAGACCCTCGGCATCGGACTTATGCTGACTGCAGCGGAAGCGAGGCGTATGCCAAGATGACGAGCACTGTAAGCGTCTTTGTTTTGCGTTCGGCGTAGCGAAGTGTTGCACAATAGAAGCATAGTTTAAACTTGTACCTGTAAGGCTCTTATACAGCTTAATTAGGCACTTTCTATCAAAACACCATGTTGTGGCAAAGCATTACGTAAACGCTATCGCTTGCATTAGTAGCTGATAATTGCTAGTGAGCGATTTCACATAATAAGTTTTATGTGTGCAAGAAACGTTAGTACCAAATTTAATATGACGCCTAAGATGAATGCAGGGATGTGCTGTGCATGCAATCTATCGTTGAGGCCTGTAACCAGAGCACTCCTTCACGAAAAACATTAACAACAACAAAAAGCAATGCAGGCTCATCCTTTCATTTCAATTTATATACTGATGGGCCCTTTCCAGAGGCCCGTTAGATTGCTTCATTAGGCCAAGCTGCACCTTTCACTTATAAACTAAACTGATGCTATGTTTGTCGCCTTTAAATATGCCACTAAAGTTGTTCAAATTTTGTGAAACCTTCGCAAACAATTTCGCACAGACCTTAATTTCACATATCTCTAGAAATACTCTGATTGGCGTAATTTATCGAGTACTTTCATGTACTATTGATGTAAACCTCCGCGTTTGTCTGAGGCCTTGATTCAGTGGCTGTTTTGTGCTATTTTACACACTTACATTTCTTCAGAAACTTTATAAAAGTTGATGCACTACCTCAACTGTTCACTTTTTAGAGTCGTTATAGAATTAAGCTTCTAAAATGCGAGAAAAATACATTCGAATCACTTCAGTGGTTGCTTTCGAAAACGCACAATTATGTTTTAATGTACTATATGCTTGAATAGGAAGCATCGGAGTTGTTTCCGTCTTTGGTGCTCTTGTATGAATACACAGGAATAACGAATGGATCAATATATTCATAGTTTAACCAGATGAAGGAAATTTACCTACCAGTAAATTACACGTTCCAAACGGCAGTGCTGCGTTACGGATCAGAAGGCTAGTGAGCATATTGTTTAGTGCCAGGAGGTTCCCGATGTCCGTGAATTGCGACACATCGGCGCAGTCAACGAGGCGGAGTTCATCCACCTGGGACATCAACGGGAACACATTGAAATTAGCTCGTAAATAAAATTACAGAAGAAAAATGTACAAGGAACATCAGCTGCGTAATACGTAGCACATCACAATGATTCATATATGCCCTAAATAGTGTTGGCAACAATACATATACACTTAAATCTTTCAAGATACGTACAATAAACAACAAGTCACCTATATCACTTGGCACAAAAACATTAACCTGAGCACTCTCGTAAATGCACCTCGGCAGCATTTTTGTAGTGCGTCTCGCGATGCAAGCTCTAGTTTTCTTTCCCAGTATGTATAACTTGTTATTGCCTTTCATGTAGAAGTCATCTGTATTTTTGTTACAGGTCTATTGTCTCGTGATTGTTACCCCAAGGTACTCGACATAGTGCGCATTGACCAAGAAGATTCAACTAATGCTTTAAATAAGGGAATGGATAGTTGTCCTTCTAGTGATGTGTGTTTACGTAAATTTAGAATAGTGAAGTTTAATTTTCTATTTCTGACACCAATCACCTAAGCTTTGCAATCACTTCCGAAGTTTATGTCAGTAATCTGGTTTGGTAAACGTTCGTAGAATAAACAGTCGCCTGGGAAAAGTTAAACTTGAACCCACTGTTCTGCCACGCTGCTGATGTCATTCAAACATTAATATGCAGGGGAAATTATAGCGGCCCGAACACGTTGGGCCTTCCTGAAAATAGTGAAGTTGCTTTTAGATACACGTCGTTCGATCTAGAGAAAGATATGCGCCCTACGGTGGGTGACGAGCGATGCTGTAGCTCAAGGGTTAGCCAAGGACATAAGTATTCGTTGTCATTATTCGGTCATGGCACTGACGGGGGTTGCTGTTCGTGACGACTTTGCACCAAATTGACTACTTTTCGACCCTACCTGGCAAAAAAATTGTCAGGTTTGTGACATGTCTACTTTCATACTGCTTTCATCTTCTATATCGGTGCATTTGCGGGGCCTTTCTTTGCATTTCGTGAAAGAAAAAAATCAAGCAAATATAAAAAATGGATGGCCCCATATCTGCATGTTACACTGCAAATGTCGTCGAAAGACGACATTCTTGTGTCTAGAAAGAGTGAAGAAAACGTTTATTTGATGTTCTGCGCAACAAAATTGGTGAATGGTATTCTAGAGGTGCTGCATTAGAGTGCCTCGAACATGCAGTGGAGGCGAACAAGTGCATCAAGTAACGTTACACGTGAGACATGAGTGCTATCTGGCCGTTATCTTGGAAAATGAAGCACGCGGCATGCGTGCCCGTGTCTGAGGTGATAAGGTGTAGAACGCAAGGTGACGAGTAGGTGCCACCACCGTGTTGTCTTAGCATAGCGTTGGAAATATTTGCCTTTTCGTGCAAGCGTTGCATGGTCAGTGCAGCGTGATAAACGCTACGGTCCTTTGAATTACTTATGTATGCCTCTTCTAGTAAAAAATACTGTGTGATATGTTAAATGTTGTCAACTACTCGGCCAGAAAATTGCTGTTGTTTGGAGCTGAAGTGGAAGAAAATCTGAGCCAAGACACTGCGCAAATGACTAAACATCCTAAATAAATTACATCAGATATCAAAGAAATAAAGGAATATCGTCTTCCAGATATTTAAAGAAAACTGGATTCGATATCCGCTTTCGAACAAAGGGTCGCATTATTTCAAGAGCAAATTAACTACATGCGAAACGCAATAAAGTTCTTAAATCTAAAATAGACGACATGGAAAATTATAGCAGATGCTTCAACTTGATCGTTTATGCCCTTCCAGAAAAAAAAAACACTTGAAACTGCGGTAAATAAAGGCATTTTTCGGGACATTCTTGAGGTTCAGAACATGCAGACAAGGCAGACAAGGCAAACTAGGCAAATACTAGGCAAATACTAGGCAAACTAGGCAAACTAGACTAGGGAAACGTCGACAAGACTCGACGCAGTCAGTCATTTTTAAACTGTTAAATTGAAGAATAAATATGAAATACTAAAAATGGCTTTAAACTAAAGGGTACGGCTTATTCTATTACTGAACATTTTTCGCAAAGAGTTCGTGACATCTAAAGTAAAATGTGGGCTAGTGCGAAGCCGAACTATGACAAAAGAAACAAGGTTTCACTAGCGTTCGATAAACTGTACATAAACAAAGTGCCTTACGTCTGGGATTATGATTCGATTGATAAAATTTGGTTGCGAAAAAACGGCCACATGGACATGAACCACCCGAATACCAGAGGCTACACACAGTGGCAAAGCAAGAGTTGAGATTGAGGGGAGATAATAAGGGCCCTTCCACATCCATTGAGCGCATTCATAGTCAAGTAGCTCAGAGTACCCGCAATCCCCCAACGACGAAGAAAAAACTTGCGAATCCTAAACATAAACGCAGAAAGCACTGTAAAAAAGATTCTATTGAGGCCACACTACTCGAATACGACCCGCACATTGCTGTACTCACAGAAACATGGTTATGAAATGAAATAGGTGAAGATGTAGTTTTTCCTCTAAGCTACAGTCTTTCGTAAGGACCAGTCAAATTGGTCAAATAAGGGGGGTGGTCTTGCTGTCCTGGTCAAGCCTTCTATACTAGCAATTGTTTTAACGGATGTCACTGATCCTGAGTGTTTGTGTATCAAAATAAAATGTTGGGATCAATGCTTTGTGTTATACGGGTGTTACAGACCACCAGACGCCACTCCTGAATATTTGCTGAAATTGCAAGAGAATATGACACAATTACAGAGTAAAAAAGTTTTTGTTACGGGGATTTCAACTTACCAAGCGTTGATTGGGAACTCCTTCAGGCGAGGCGCAAATTGAACAAAAATGACAACATAATTTTTCACATCGTGCTTACTGAAGACCTAGTTGAAGTGGTTAGGCAGCCTACTCGAGAACAAGGTTTGTGTACTGCAATATTAGACTTAGCATTCCTAAGCCGCGGTTTTATTAAATACACTGTTTTAATTGAAAGTGGCCTGTCTGATCTTCTTGTAAGTGTTACTATTCCTTTATTCAACTCAGCTGGTCACAAACGCACAACTACGCGAATATTCAAAGATTATGCAAGATCTGATGATGTGCAGTACATGGAAAGTTGTTACAATGAGTTTATTGAAAATGAGGGCAAGGTTGATGAGTTATAGAACATATTTACTAGGATGCGCTATCCCTGCATAAGATCATTTGTACCAACCAAATCTAAAAAGATC
This sequence comes from Rhipicephalus annulatus, assembly GCA_013436015.1. Lineage (NCBI taxonomy): Eukaryota > Metazoa > Arthropoda > Arachnida > Ixodida > Ixodidae > Rhipicephalus > Rhipicephalus annulatus. The sequence continues at coordinate 398,254 of WOVY01011527.1, read as the reverse complement.
GGAAAAAGTGCCCCATGGATTACGCATAAAATCATTCTATTAAAAGGCAAATTAAAACGGCTGCAAAAGAGTAATACCCAATCAGCTATTATTTAGGATCGTAAAACAAATTTTGCAAGTGCTTTGCGTAGTTCAAAGGATTTTTACTTTAGAACAACATTGCCAAACTTAAACGATTCTAAAAAGTTCTGGAACTTTCTGAGTGATAGTAAGAAACAGTTATTACATATATTAGTCAATGAAAATCCAATTACATATATGAAGCTTATCGTGGAACATTCTTACAAATTTTGCCATAGCGTGTGTTCTGATGCGAGCTTTCATACGCCTCAGAAAACAGTATTTCAGACTAATGAAGTGATTTTGAAGTTGAATACTAAATCATCTCAAAATTGTGGTTCAGACAATATCCCAAATGATTTTGTTCGCCGTTATGCCGAAAATATTACTACTTTTGTTGTTGTGCTCTTTCGATGTTAACTGTTAAATGCAAAACTACCCAGTGATTGGAAGAGGGCTCGCTTTGTTCTTGTCTATAAGAAAGGCAATCCTTCATTTGTAGAAAATTACCGTCTCATCTCATTAACCTCACCAATTTGTAAAATGCTTGAACTTGTAATATCTAAGCGCATTGTGGAATTTCTCGAGCAAAAGTCTGTCCTGACAAAATTTCAGCACTGCTTTAGAAAAGGTTATTCCATGGTAACTCCGTCTCCGTGGTTCATTCATTAGCAGAAACTCTTGATAAAAATGGTCAAATTGACGTCATATTAGCAAGGCGTTCGACAAAGTTGTTCATCACAAACTAATTACAAATCTTAAAGAAATCAATCTACCCGACACATTCATTGCTTGAATACAACGCTACTTATCAGAACCTTCACATTTTGTTTCAATTGATGGTAGCAATTCGAGCTCTCTTCCTGTTACATCAGGCGTGTCACAGGGCATTGTTCTGGGGCCACTGTTATCTTTAATTTATGTGAACGACATTGTGAACACCGTCGTACCAGGAACTCAAATTAGATTATTCTCGGATGATTGTGTGTTCTTTCGTGAACTTACTTGTTTTAATGATCAAGAGAACTTGAACACATGTCTTAATAAAATACTAGTCTGGTGTAACGACAATGGTATGGCACAGAATGCACGAAAAACTGTATCTCTACATGACTCGTTCCAAACACCCTTTCAGTTTACTTAAAACCTCGGCTCATCCTCATTATATCAGGTGAAACACTACAAATACCTTGGTATGAAAATAACTAATGGCCTGTCATGGAACACTCACATAGACAACTATGTTCTTCTGCTCTGTTTTCTAAAACATTATCTTAGAAATTCTCCTTCTATTGTAAAACCACTTAGTTATTTTACGAACATAACACCGAAACTAGAATACTCTTGTGTTGTATTGAACCCTTTTACTAAATCCAACAATAAGAAACTCGAAGCAGTACAAAGCAAGGCTGTTAGGTTCACTTATTTCAAGTTCAAACTTACGGACTCGCCGACTGAACAGTAGTGCTAATAATATTGAAACACTTTTATTACGACGAAAAAAAAAACCGCCTTCACATTCTATATCTGCTAGTATTTCACAAGTTAGCCCTTGACGCGAGTGCATATGTATCTCCTCTGTTTACTAGGCATACACGTCATCATCACGCCCAGATTTTAACTTCGTATTTCGCGAAAACCAACGCAACTAAATTTTCCTTTTTTCGCGTACTGTGTCAGAGTGGAACTGCCTGACTCATTTCAACCAACATTCGGTGTTTTAGAGCTTAAATTGGCACTGTAAATTTGTGTTCTGTTGCAATTTTATGTAATGTTCTGCCTTATTAGCTTTTATGCGTTCTGTAAGCACGATTTTTGATTCTATTTCTCGTGATATATTCATATGTTATCGCATGTGTTTTTGTATTTATATCCTGCCTCTTGTACCTATCCTGCTTGGACCAGTTCTTGGTCTGCAGTATTCAACTAATAAATAAAATAAAATAAATAACAGTGACGTGTCGCTATGCACAATAATTGCTTTTTAATTAACAATCGAACAAGTATGAACGCTCAACCCTGAGCAATATTGGTGGGTGCTGCGATTGGAGTCGGCCGTTTGGAGTATTGTTTGCTCACTTTGGTGCCGTTTAGGGTACCGTTAAGGGCGGACAAACAGACGAATGTACAGACAGACAAATAGACCAAAACTTTGCGTCGAGGGTCCGTAAGAAAGACTATCGTCTTTAAAAGTTACGATTGTTTACAAACTTTCCTTTAGTGGTGACTTTGCGCGCAGTGCATAGAGCTAGCGCTTTATATGCATAGCGCCTAGGGCATGGCGCAGTTCACCAGCGGGCTAGTGCGCATCGAGGCGCCCCCCGCCCCGCCGCGGTGATCTAGTGGCTAAGGTACTCGGCTGCTGACCCGCAGGTGGCGGGATCGAATCCCGGCTGCGGCGGCTGCATTTCCGATGAAGGCGGAAATGTTGTAGGCCCGTGTGATCAGATTTGGGTGCACGTTAAAGAACCCCAGGTGGTCAAAATTTCCGGAGCCCTTCACTACGGCGTCTCTCATAATCAAATAGTGGTTTTGGGACGTTAAATCCAACAAATCAATCGAGGCGCCCCCCGAGCGTCGATTTGTCTGAGATAAAAAAAGCGTGCTTTTAATGAAATGTGAGTGAAAATGCTAGTGCCGGATTTTCATGCTGATTGATTGATTTGTGGGGTTTAACGTCCCAAAACCACCATTTGATTATGAGAGACGCCGTAGTGGAGGGCTCCGGAAATTTCGACCACCTGGGCTTCTTTAACGTGCGCCCAAATCTGAGCACACGGGCCTACAACATTTCCGCCTCCATCTGAAATGCAGCCGCCGCAGCCGGGAATCGAACCCGCGACCTGTGGGTCAGCAGCCCGGATTTTCATGCTGAAATGCAGCACGTGAAAGCAATATTAGCGAAAAAGTGAACCTGGACTGTTGATATTCGATATTTTTTTTACTTCAAGTTAGACTGCTCTTGTTGAAGCTTTGTAGCAATGGCAATCGAAGGCTTCAAAAGAAAGAATACCTTCAACGTTCAATGTTCCTGCTAAGTTGTTGGCCCAGCATCACCCTTGCAAGGACTTCATCAATTGTAGACGAACTCTATGCAGGCGCACGGAAAGGATCATAATTAGCGATTCATTTATTTGCAGCCTAAATGCAACTTGGAGACCAAGCAAGAGGAAAAAAATACTGAGGTTTCGTTACTCAGTTATCGCTTATTCAAAATATACTATTTACTGTTGAATACTAAGCTCTCTGCAAATGGAAACTTTTTTTCCTATTTTGGCGCAAAATTTGCCATATAAGTTAAACGGCGTGGAGAAAACGTTAAGGAGAAAACTGTTCAAGGTTGGTAACGACGTGAAATAACCGGAGTGTTTTTCATAGTTAGTATGGAATAATGGCAATAATAAATTCTTAGCTGCAAATCTTGTTCGATTGGTGTATACTAGAACAGCGTCTGGAAATATGTTTACTGGAGGAAGTCCTTAATAATTTTAAATAACACTATGGGTGAATTGTATTTAGCAAGGCTGTCTAATGATAGGATTCTGTTATTGTGAAGAATGTCGGACACACAGCAGCTGAATGAGCTGAACGTTAGTATTTGGATGGCCTGATTTTGTAAATGTTGTAGCGGTGCCATGTGAGTTGCAAATGTGGTACCCTACGACGAGATGCAGTAGTTCAGATGACTGTGAATGAAACAATAGTACAGTGTTAGTAGTGTAGGTTTGCTAAAATAGTACCTGGCTTTCATTAAAATTTTAATACGAGGAGCAATTTCGGGCTTCGTATGGGCGATGTGTTTCGTAAATTTTAAGTTAGATTATAAAGTAACACCGAGAAATGAACATTCATCAGCTGCACTAATTGCATGGGAATCAAGAACGATAGTGGGAAGGATTTCTGGTGTTCTGCGACCGGTATGAAAAAGCATGAATGAAGTCTTGGTGGGATTTATTTTCAGCGAATTAAGGTGGCACCATGCTAAAATATTGGTCAAATCAGTATTCAACTTCGATGTAAGAGCAGTTAGAGATCGATCGATAGCAAGCAATGTCGTGTCGCTTGCCTCAAGGAAAGCTTCTGTTTGTAATAAGTAATTAGGCAAATCATTTATGCAAAGTAAGAAAAGTAATGGGCCAAGTATCGATTCCTGCGGAACACCCTTGTTTGTTATTTCGAAGTTAGAAAGCGAGAAACCAACACACACAGCCTGTTGTCTGTTTGTTAAATATCTCTTTATAATCTTCAGCACGGGCCCGTCGACCCCTACTGCCCATAGTTTAGAAATGAGGATGTCATGATTGATGGAGTCGAATGCTTTCGATAGATCTATGAAAACTGATCCTACGTAGAAATCAGAATCAATGGCGTTTTTATTTTATCTGTGAAAGAAAGTAAAGCGTAGTCAGTCGAAGAACGCGTCCTGAAGCTGAATTGATTTAAGGAAATATTAAATTTTGAGAGGTATGTGGTAAGGGGTTTTTCAATGCACTTTTAAATGACTGATAAAAAGGGAAAATAGCGATAGGAAGATAATTTTAAATGCAAGCCCGGTCTCCTTTTTTAAACACGGGAATAGTTTTAGCTTTTTTTAGCTGTCTTGGAAATATTCCACTCGTGAAGATTAAGTTGGTGATACAGGATAAAGGACTAGCGATGCAATGAGCGACAAATTTTATATTTGCGGAACTGATTTCATCTAGACCTGCGCCTGTAACCTTTAAATGATTTATGACATTGATAATCTCGTCTGGGTTTGTTGGAAATAAGTACATTGATTGTAAACAACATTGAGGTGATACATGATTATTGTTGTTTTTCTCGGAAGTAGGACCACAGAAGAATTCATTGAAAGCGTTGGCAATATCTAATGGTTTGGTATAGAAGCCACGTGTTGACTGAATCTTTCTTATGGGTTCATCCCGACTAGATCTACTTAAGAATTTATTATTTTTCATTGTCGCTTTGCATCAGAACCAGCCTCAGCTATTTGACACTCGTAATATAGTGTTTTGGCTTCTTTCAGTAGCTTGTTCAATCGATTGCAGTAAACATTATAGCACGTTCTGAGTCGAATGTTGAAATGACGCTTTTTAACTTTGTGGTAAAGGTTATCTTTTTTGCGTAAGCTAGTCAGAAGGCCATTTGTTAACCGGGGATTGCGCAATGCAGGGATATGTCTTCGGCATCTCACAATTCTTGTCGAAATTATGATACATTGTTTTATGCTATCTGAAAATTCATTAAATTCAGAATCTACGTCTGATTATGAGTTTATGGAAGACCATTTTAGCTTGGAAAGCGGTGTAATTTAGTCATCTTTGTTGACCACAGCTTTATCGAACTTATGACAAGGCTTATGTAATTGACAAGGATGTTTAAAGAAGATAGGAAAATGATGCGTCATGTTATTCTCAAGTACACCACAAACAGGAAGACACATATGATTAGAAAATATGTGGTCTATCAATGTGGACGAAGACCCTGGAATACATCTGGTTGGAAGGGAAACCAATGATTCGAGGCCAAAACTATGAAGGCCGTCAGTGTAAGCAATAGTAGCGGCGCTGCAGTCATCTAGCAAGTTTATATTAATGTCACCAAAAATGAGAACATTTTTCTTTTCTGAAGATAATTTACCAAGCACAATGCTCAATTCACTGCAAAAAGCAGATACAGACAATTGAGGCGACCGATATAAGCAACCGATAATTGTTTGATTGACATCCTCTAATTCAATCTACAAGCTTCACAATTTGGCGCCAAGAATATTATGTCATTCCGCCATTTTTAACAAAGATTCGAAGATACAAAAACAGCGACACTGCCATAGCTTTGTTGTGTTACGGTGGCAGTATTCGGTATTATAAGAAGGAAATCCGTATAAATTGCCGTCTGTGTGAGATAGCCAAGTTTCTGACATGCAGATAAGTGAAAACTTGTGATATAAAGAAGCCAGAAAATCGGAGATTTCATCATAATGTTTTTTTAGACTTCGTGCATTGAAGTGAATTGCAGAGAGGCATAGGTTTCAAAAGAATGACTGAAGTTGCAGTCGAAAAATAAGATGACATTATTAGATACGTTCAGGCACTAAGTAGCTACTCAGGCTGCTGGTCTTTATCGGAAAATAGATAAATCGCCCTCAGACTAGATATGAAAGACTCGACTGTCACCCGTCCTTCTGGCTTTTATTTGGCAGTTTTCAGTCCAAATAAACTGCCAAACTTTGATCCTTTTCAGTGACTGAGCTTTTGCGAACAGAATGTTTTCATGGGTCAGGTGATCTATAATGTAAATGGGAACATGATTAGGGCCGGAGAATCTGAGATCCTTCGAATTTATTCCAGCTTTTTGCGCCTTGGTAATGAAGTCCTGCTTTTTTGTTCTAGCGGAGAAGCGGGCCATAATATTCTCATTGGCCAATACAGACTTCGTTGGCACGTGGTGGACAACATCCATGTCGGCTTCGGAAATTGGACAGCTTATTTTATCGCCAACAGCCTTCAAGAGTGCAAGGCAGTTCTCGCCCTGTGTGCAAGCTACGACCTTGATTTCCACATTGTTTATTCGAGAGTACTGTTCAAGTTCTGACAGACGTTTGGCCATTGCTGTTTTTTTCAGTTTTAAGTGCTTTGTTGTCTGTAGTCAGACCATGATTCGGAGCTTGGACTTCTTCAACCAACGAGTTAAGCATGTCGACACTTTTGGTTAGTGCCTCTATTTGCTGTTTCATTTCAACAATGTTAACCTCTGATGACAGCCTTATTGAGAATTTTTTTCACAAGATCAGAGACAACCTCGTCCGACTGACTCTTGAACAAAGCTTCTAACTGATCAATTCTTTTTGCAAGCTCAGCACAAGAAGGCATGGTGTAAAGCCCAAATAATAGCAATATACGGGCACTTGCAGCACCGGCGGTCACCGAAGAAATTGTAAACTACTACTTCACAACCTTTAGCGCCACTAACCGGCAAAAACAAACAGAGTGATTCTTGAAGCTTGTTGTTTCCAGCCGTGACCACCGGTGCCGAATAGGTGTCCTAAATATAGCGAGAGTAACACAAGAGTGCTGCACTTACATCTACAAGCGAAGCTTTGCAAATCTTCAAGAACTGCGTCTTCGGCACGGTGGTGCTGTTTATGTTCATGGTCGATTTCGCACCAACGTTTCTCGTCCGTCACAAGCATCACAAGCAGCTAGCTTTTTGACACTGCAGACTACATGTGCTAGCTCACACAATGCGCTGCAGAGATTACTCGTGCACGAGTGTATGTGATTGGCTAGCGACATTGCATGGTGTAGCGAATGCTTTGCTACATTTGAAACGCGCCCTTTCTCCTAATTGGTCAAAGCGGGGCCACGTGACCTGCCTGCTTATTCAATGACATTTTAGTGGTCTACTACTACTACTACTACTACTACTACTACTACTACTACTACTACTACTAATAGACAAATATATGATAGGAATCACCTTGCAGTGCTCCAGGAAAAGCAGCGACTCGAGACGTGGCAATCCGTTAAGTGTCAGTCGGACAAGCCTGCTACGAGAGTGTGGCGGGCCGTGCTCTTGCAGCGCAATCATGTCGTCACTGTCGAGCTGGAACTCGAGTTGCTCGCACACTGTGCATCCGAGCTGTGTTCCGCTCTGTCCCATGCGTACATCCAGCTCGACGAGCTGTGGGCAGGCTTCAGCCAAGCGGCGAACCGCGTGCCTGTGACCTAATGCGCAAGGTGGCGTCGAGAGCGCCTGCAAGGACTCGAGTCCCGCGTCACGGAGCAGTAGCGTCACGTCGATGTCCACTCCGAAGTGAAACGAGGCGATGTTTAACTGGACAAGGCATCTGAAGGCCGAAAAGAACGCACGCAGGCCACTCAGGTACGCACCTTCAGCCATGGGTAGGGGCATCAATGGTTTCTGCGCGGCAAGGACGAGGGCAAGACAGCACACGTCAGCCCAGTCATGTCCGTGGGCGGCCTCGGTGATCCTATGTGCCAGATCATCGGTTTTATCGAAAACCACAATGAGCTGCGCGAAGGGCTCTCGGTGAGTGGGATCGAGGACAATGTCTCGTAGCCAAACACAGTTGTAAACCCCGTCGCAAACACTCACGTTTGCACAGACGAGCGCGTGCTTATTCAATACAGTAATCGGAAATGGCTCGTCCACCCCGGCGGCCGGAACGTCGGAAGAGAACGTGAACACGGATAACCTGGGAAGCTGGAGTATGATACTCTCCATCTGCAGCAAGCAGAGATGGACGTCTCCGCGTGCGAGGTGCGCGTGAATGGCGGTCACATTAAGACAGAGGGCGAGCATCCACCGGAGTAGCACGGCATTTTCATCGCCCCACATTTCGACGTACACTTCGCGCAGATTGTTACCCGTATTCCGGGGGACTTGGCGCAAGCACTCGATCACTTTTCCTATCTCCTTGTTGATGTCTCTATGTCGTAGCGAGAGGGAAAATTCAAGATTTTCGAGCTTTGGAAGCCGCCCTTGGAGCAGCCATAGGAGATTGCTTACATGAATTGGGCAGGCTACACACTTGAGGGACTGAAGGTTTGTGCACAATCCAATGTAGTCGCTAAGGCCGTCTTGAATGGTCGCGATAACGCAGTTAGTGAGGTCCAGCTCACTTACCGTCAAGGGATCGATGTTCGTTAGCGCCTCGTGAAGATCCAATGCTGTGCAGGTTGCCGGTAGGATCAGTTTCATGGTTGTAGTACTGTCAGCAAAAAGAGCATCACAATGAAGATCGCCGTTACACGGTGCGCTGACCCAATAGGGTGATGTTTCCGTGTGCTAGTCGAACGCGTCTCGGAAATCCCACTTCTTAGTCAGACAAAGCGTCTGTCTAGATGCCAGTGTCGTAAAGGGCACGCACAGCTCTTCCTACAAGATTCGCAGCTGAACGCGATGCCTCAAGCGCTGGCTCATGGTGCTCGGCTTCATGAAAGCTTACCGCGAGACTAGCGGATTGACGAATGTTTTCACTGAACGATCTTTTTGCATAACTTCCACAGCGTTGCGCGTGATATAAAAAAGGCAAAAAAACGATATACATCAGTGCTATACTGCTGTTGCTCGACGAAGAAAGTGTTTATGATGCCACACACGACACTATCTAAACCATTCAGAATTATGCAGCGCGTTTCATCTTATCGCATCGTCGATCACATTTCAGTATAACGTTCATAAAAGCACGCCAAACCGGTCCGACGTTTCATTGCGCCGAATATGATCTTGTTTTTTACTCATCATTTTAACAGCGATCTGAATTAAATGTGCGGTTTAGCATTCCAATGCCATGACATGATCATTAGGGGCACCGTCGTGGAAAGTTCCAGAAATATTGACTGCCTGAGGTTCTTTAACGTGCACCCAAATCAGAGCACATAAGTCTACAACTTTTTCGCCTCCATTAAAATGCAGCCGCAACAGCCGGAGTTCAATACCGCGACCTGTGGTTCACCATCTTAGTACCTTAGCCACTAGACCACCACGGCGGCGGAACAACTATCTGAAGTATGCCTGTTTCTTCCACCTCGTAGCACATCGCCAAGGGTGAATCACGGATGTTAGGCAGTCATACTATCTTATACTTCTGTTTTAACTGAGCATGTTACCATGCCGCGGTGGTCTTGCCTATGTTGAAACAATCATCAAAGCTCTCGAAGAACAAGAGGAAAAAGACTTCTTTTTGGCACTTTGGCACAAGTGTGTGCTCAATATCATACAGATGGCTGGGCTATAATATGATTTTGCTTATGTTCGAAATCATCGTCAAGGCTTGACTTCTTGAAGAACAAGAGGAAGAAGGCTTCTCTTTAGCACGAGCGCGTGCTACGAAATGGCTGTGCGACATGAGGTTTTGCGTACGCGCTATGCCAAACGGCTACCAACGCATGAAACAGCCAGTCCCCCCCCTCCCCCCTACAGCGCCCTAGGTCGTTAGGCTCTCTTCCTCGTCTCAGTCGTGAAGGGTCCTGGAGGCCCTCGGCTGCGATCGCACTGCCATCATGAAGAAGCGGTGCGCGCTGAACGCGCGTACGCGAGAGGCCATTATAGTCTCGGCAATCCCACACAACGTGCACCCACCACATAATGTTGGGTGACGAAGGCACAGGGCAATGGGCAGCCGCACTTCTAAATTCCGTCACCGACGATCCTTAATCTGTCACATTGGTCGAGGCCGCCCAATACGGTTGGTCCGACTGATTTGTGGTGACCATGGTAGGTTGAAGGGGCAACCTTCTTAATGCCCCGTCGGGGCAGGGTTCGTTACCGGTGCTGGCGGAGCTGGTATCGGTGGCCTTCACTCTGCAGGGCGAAAGTAGACCACACATCTATACAGATTCCCGGGAGGCGGTCAGGGCCCTCACCGTGGGTTCAATCTTGGCGGAGACGTTTTCCTTGCTTTGTGGCAGAAGTGTCCTCCCCCACGTCATCCCTTGGTTTCCTGCCCATATGGTCTCCTCCGTCGTTTCCAATGCCAACGAGCTGGCCAGCATCCGTGCGCGTGAAATTACCCACCGCGCCGGACAGGCGGTGCTCGCAGGTGCGGACATAGTGTTTTACATGTGATCACTCCAGACATTCAACGAGGTGACGAAGCAGTATAAACTCAACAGGTGGGTGTGTCCTCCACCTCACGCCAAGTTCTCCAGGCTTCAGTCTTGCACCCTTCGCATATTGCAGACTAAGTCCTTCCTATCCAAGCTAAGTTGGGGTCAGCAGGTACGCGGACATCTACGAGCAAGATTGCCCATATTGCTGTGATCCATTCTGCACTTTAGAACGCATGCTCTTTAGAACGCATGCCTTCGGGGGCAGCTCCTACCCCATAAGCGGACTTTCCTGTCCCCATTCACGACCTCAATAAAGTTAATTGTCTGTCGGCCTGTTTGCTAGACATGCATTTGACGTAGTAAGTTGCGGTGAGCGTGCTAATTCAAAGCATTATAATCATAAGTGATTGTTATATGCATATTTGGTGTACGTACTAACGCCCATAAGCATTCTCGGGATACTTGAACATAGAAATTGTGGCGTGTCTGTCTTTCTGTTTGCGCGTTGGTTCAACCAGCCAACAAAAGTTTAAGCACTTGCTGAATGGCCAGCCATCTGAAACTGGTGGCTGCGTTCAACTTGTGTACATTGTCGATCAAAAGTTAACATTACCCATATCTCAGGGGTAACATCGATACGTGTATATGAGGTGGTGTGTTGCTTTATTAAAAATACATAAATACGTAATTATAAAGAACCTAGTGTTTTGTGGGCTGGGTTGAAATTACGACGCTGTGCACGAGAAATTCCTTTGTCAACAATATGGCAGTGCCTACTTCGATAGGCGTCTACTTCGGCACAACAGTAGTGCATGCGCATCCTTTCAATTCAACAAAACGCATTCATGTCTTAATATACTTGCAAACATGAATGAATTATACATTCATTCATGTCTCATTATACTCTGCAAACTATCATGGTATGCAGTACGACACGCAACAAAAACATTGCCGTGAGGTTGTGAAGACACGAACACATGGCTTGTAAGCACTGATAATGCGGTAAAATGAAATCTGTTCAAACAAACCTCCATTGCAATATCATGCCAGGACGAAAACGGTATGAAAACAACTTCACTCGTGGCTGTGGATGAGACTAGGACTTGTGTAGTACGGACGGTTAGAGGGTATCGTCTTTGACGACATTTGCAGCGAAACACGCAGATTCACGGCCAATTTTCTTTTTGTTTTGACGAGATTGCGCATATATTGTTGGCGACTTGAATCGATGCATTTTTAAAATGGCTTTAATAATGGCTGAAAAAAGCCAATAACAAAGTAAAGACACCATATACTATACTGATGGGTGACTTTAATGCCAAAGCAGAGAAGAAACAGGCCAGAGACTATGCAGTGGAGCAATATGACATCGGCTGTAGAAAGGCCAGAGGGGATCGTTTGTAGAGATTGAAGCACGTAATAATTCACGGATTTTGAATGCCTTCTTCAGAAAACGGGCTAACCATAGGTTGACGTGGTGAAAGCCTAACAGTGAAACTAAAAATAAAATTGACCTCATTCTGAGTGCACACCCAGACATTGTACAGAATGTCGAAATAGTTTGCAAGATTAGATGTAGTGCCATAGAATGGTAAAAGCTCGTAATCACCTAGATTTAAAAAAACCAAGACAAAACTGAGGCGAAAGAAGCCAATTAATGAACCGGCAGTGAAAGGAAAAATACAGGAATTCAGAGTTTCACTTCAGAATTGATTCAAGGCACTAAATGAGATAACCGACATTGACAGCGACACAATGAATGATAATCTTACTAGTATCATCAAAGAGTTTGCAATGAAAGTTAGAGGTACTGTCACTAGACAAGAAACTGGCAAACTATTTCAGGAGAAGAAAACTCTTAATAAGAGACGACAAACGATGAAAGCGTCAAATGCAACTGAAAAATGGAGGAGTTTTATAAGCGAAGGTAGCCGACATCGAGAGGTATGACATGGAAATATTTAAGCAGTCTGTAAAAAGCAGCAGAAGCCTAAAAGCTGTGAAGGCAGACTTGTGTATAGGCAAAAATCGGATATATGCAATGAGGAACTAGGAAAAATATGTCATTACTATTGTGGATAGAAAAGCTGATATAGCGGAGGAATTTTACAAACAGCTGTACAAAAGTCAAAAGAACGAGGATGATAATATGAAAAGCAATAATGGACCAGAGGAATTCGACATCTTACTAGTAACGACAGGGGAAGTAAGGAAAGTCCTAGAACGAATGCAAGGAGGCAAAGACACTGGTGAGGGTAAGGTAACAATGAACCTCTTAAAAGGTGGCGGAGAAATTGTGTTAGAAAAATTATCCACCTTATATACAAAGTTACTCATGACGGGAAGCTTACCAGAATCTAGGAAGAACGCCAACATCATTTTAATCTACAAGAAAGGAGACCTCAAAGACTTGAAAACTTACAGGTCGACCAGCTTATTGCCTGTTTTCTACAAAGTATTTACAAAAAATAGCTAATAGAATGAAAGTGATATTAGCGTTCGATGAACTGAAGGACCCAGCATCATTTCGTACCGGCTACTGCACAAGAGACAATATTCATACTATCAATCAAGTGAGAAAGAAATGCGCTGAATAGAGCCAACCCATATACGTAGCTTTCATACATTGCGAGAAGGCGTTTAACTCAGTTGAGACATCAGCAGTAATGCAGACACTACGATATCAGGGTATCGAAAAACCCTACATAAACATACTAGAAGAAATCTACAGACGATTCACAGCCACCGTAGCTCTTCTTGAAGAAAGCGACAGAATCTCAATAAAGATGGGTGTATGGCAGGGAGATACGATCTCTCCAATGCTATTCACCACATGTTTACAGGAAGTTTTCAGGACCCTAGATTAGGAATAAGAGGTAATAGAGAGTATCTTAGTAACTTGCTATTTACTGATGGCATTGCCTTGATGAGTAACTCAGGGAACGAATTACAGCTCTTGATTACAGAACAGGGCACGGAAAGCAGAAAAGTAGGTCTTAAAAGAAATGTGCACCAAACTAAAGTAATGTGCTACAGTCTCGGCAGAAAACCGCAATTTGTGATAGGTGGAGAGAGGCCGGAAGTTGTAAAGGAATATGTCTACTTTCGACAGGTAGTAACCGCGGGGTCGAAACATGAGAGTGAAATAACTTGACCGATTGGGATGAGGTGTATCGCACTCGGCACCATTCCCTAATCTTGAATGGTAATATGCCATTAACCGTCAAAAGGAAGGTATATATAACAACTGCATCTTGCCAGTACTTACCTATGGAGCAGAAACCTGGAGGCGCATAAAGAAGCTTAGGCTTAAATTGAGGACGACGCAGTCGGCGTTGGAAAGGAAAATCGTAGGTGTAACCTTAAGAGACGAGAAGAGAGCAGTAGGTCAGAGAACGAAGAGGGGTTAAAGATATCGCAGTGGAAATCAAGAAGAAGAAATGGACAAGGGCCGGGCACGTAGCACGTGGGCAGGATGACCACTGGTCATTAAGGGATCTGATTCCCAGAAAAGGCAAACGCACGAAGGGGAGACAGAACGTTAGGTGGGCGTATGAGAAAAAAAGTTTGCGGGTTTAACGCGGCCGCGGAAAGCACAAAGCCGTGTTGATTGGTGGATTATGGGAGAGGCCTTTGCCCTGCAGTGGGCGTTGTCAGGCTGATGATGATCATGATTTTCAAAATACACCACTTGTGAGATTGCCCTAGGCTGTTCATACTACTTGCTTCGTCCTTGTTTTAATCGCGAAAAGTGGCTACACGATAATACTATGCTTCTTTTCACAGGACAGAAAAAAACGCCTAACTGATTGCTTGCGCGCTGGAGTACAAATGCTCAAGACACAGCCTCAGCAGTGAACTTTTAGGATGCCACGCCAATTCATGCAGCCTAGAAAGGACTATGGCGGGGCCCAGGCAGCCACTTTCGGGAAAAAAAATTTTCTCTACTCGGCTATATTTTTTGTTCACCTCTCCCCTTTTGTTACCTTCACATGCCTTTAGCACGTCCTTGACAAACCATACTATGCAGGGCTATGCTATGCTAAGAGTGTCTTGGCACATAAATATCCCTCCGTTTTTCAATGCGATACTGTCCATGGGTATGCCATGTTTTATTTTATCACCTTCATATTTCCCTCTTACTTTCCCTCTTCCTTTCCCTCTCCACCTTATCATCAGTCATCCACACCATAGAGTTTCCTAAAATTAACTAGAGGGCACTCTGGCGCTGCGACCGTTCCGCGACTATGGGAATGATGGGTATAATACACACATTTGCCTAGTCTTCGTACTTGCAGGTGGCGAATGGTACTTGCGGCTTCGTTTATTGCTGTGTTTCATTTTTGTTTTGAAAGAAAGATTGAACCTTTTTGAACTTCGTGAGCCGATTTGCAAAGGAAGTCTAGAAAAATATATTGATGAAGCACAACCGCTGAACACTTGCTAATACTTGTTTCGTAAAAAACAGCTTCAAGCCACACGAATACACACGGAGCCAAAAGCAGGCCAGAAGTATGAATATTAGACAAATGTGCGTACTACCCATCATTCCCATGCTCGCTGAAGCGCCGTGCGTCGCAGCTCCCATAGACACTAGCGCCAGAGTTTCCTTTCGTGTACGTTGGGAAACTCTTTGATCCACACCACCACTTAACTTTCCTGTCCCCCCTGCTGAGCAACATTTTACACACAAGGCCATGGAATGTTACGCCATGGGGTGAGTGCATAATATTCTGGTGTGTAATTGTGTAGTTTTTCGCCGCATGACTACTATGGTGCCTAGCGAGCTGTGCCTGAAGATTGAAAAAGATACCGTATACCTGCTTAGTACCTGGGTGTTGATCCGGTCACAAGCAAAATGACCAAATAGTCTTCAAGTTCTCGCTGCCTACAGACAATGATCGGCGGGAAAAGTGGAAGCGCGTCGCAACACCGCGATAAGAAAGTGGTTTGGTCACATTTGTTTCTCCGAATGTACGCGTGTGCGAAAAGCACTTCGATGAGAGTGAAATCGTTCACGTTAACCATGTGGCTAATTGGAGGTGTTGTTGTGAAGTCACTGCGCGATGTTCTGACGCTTTTGCCGAAGCTGCGCCGAGAATTTCCCACAGCTCCGCGGTGTATTTGCATAGTGCAAAAAGAAGCAGAGCCCGCCTGCCCATCGAACTTCTACGGGAACCGCCAGCAAGCTGGAGACTGTTGAGGCTGCACCGACACTGCGCCTTAGCGGTTTTGACATAACTGCAATGGATTATGACGAATTTATTGAAGGAAAGCATACGGCCGCCTCTTCCTCGTTGAATGCCAGTCGGTAATACAGAACACTTGATGAGTGAAATGCTCACTGTTTTCGTTTATACAGCCACTGAAATGACCAAAGCTGTAGAGGTCATATGCCAAACAAGTGCAGCTACATGCAGCTTCTCACAGCGTAAAAAAGTTAAAGCACACATCCGTAGCATACAAGAGAGACTTAAGCGCTGCCAATAAATGTTTGCTAGGGTGACAGCGCCATAGCGCTTGCACCACGATGCTGTATCAAACTTGCAGAAGCTGTAAAAGCGTACAAAGTAATTTTACATATCAATGCGTCATGAGCATGAGACGATAACTTTTTGCGTCACATGACGCTTCCAGCGCGAGACGCAGGCGGTCAATTTTCACGCTTGAAGAGGCATGTAGGGCTTTGGCTTTTACAGTAAAAAAATAAAGGGCTGGAACAACACAGCGGAGTAAAGGATCGAGAAACTACATTGCATGGCCAACCGAAAAAGAGACGCTACGGCGACGTAGTGATAAATTAACGCAAAACAAAAAGCAAAAGCGAGACAAACGTCATATGAGGTATTGATTGATCATAACTTCCTAAAATAAAAGCACTGATTCAATCAAAGTGGTCGTTGGTTTAATGAACGTGAAGCATTTTGAAGACATAACTTCGTATATAGAACCACCGTATATATATGTATACTAAGGAAAGAAGTGTAAACTTAAGGGCTCGTTTTTTCGTGTTTTACACAATAATACTGAGATCTAACAGACAATAATGCCAAGGAAAGTAGAGGGGAAGATATTAGACCGAATCGTAATGTAACAAGAGAGAAAAGTGGGTGAAAAGATAACTTGCCGTGGGCAGCATCCGAACCTGCAACCTTCTAATGACACGCTGGATGCTCTACCACTTGAGCTACCACGACAGCCATCCTCCCAGCCACGTTATTGGGTTTTGTATTTGAATTTAACGTGGGAGTGTCATTCAGCGGCACCAGTAGCCTTGGCGGCGAGTGTGGCACACTCTTTTGAGCCTGTTTGGCGTCACGTAGCACGTGAACTTATTACAAGTGGGCAGCTGACCAGTAGTCCCTCGTATACAACCTACAGGCACTAAGTCTTCTAGTACGAGATTCTCGTTAATGAATTAAGGAAAGAAGTGTATACTTAAGGGCTCGTTTTTCCGTGCTTTACACAATATTACTGACATATATAAATATATATATATATATATATATATATATATATATATATATATATATATATATATATATATATATAGCTTAGAAGGTTGGATATGCACTTTCAAAAGTTTTGCAGCCACTGCACTTCCACGACTAAGCATGCTTTTATAGGGATAGCATATCTTACCAGCATACCTTCGAATATCTAGCTTCCGGACCTCATTCAACGCTAACTTTCGCTGTTTTGGAACTTTCCCGAATTAACTTGAAGCTAACGCCACTCGTAAGACGTATTAAACCTTCACAGCTACATTTATTAACGTTTCCCAGCTTCGGCGAGTGCTGTAAAATCGCAGCGCCGTGGCCAACCTGCCATGAGCAAGGGCGCGCTGACGGTTGCTCCTGTCTCAATATCAAACTTTCGCCGAAGCTTCATGACCGGTAAACGCATCGAAATACTGAGGTTCTAATCCGGCCGTAGTTCGCCACACGGAGTAATCTAATAGTACCGTTATGAAGGGCGAAAGCATTTAATATCGCACGACCGACTAGCGCTGAAAAATTACACACCCACAAAACAGGAGGCTACCAAGGATGGCAAGCTTCGATGACTGGTCTGGCTGATGGCAGCACGAGCCACGGAATTTGGCGTAATGGTGCATGAGAAATGTGGGGCTGATTTCGTAAGAAATTCACTGGAGAATTCACAAATCAATAAGAGGCAACATACATAACAGTTATTCTGGACGTTTAGGCGTTTAGCGTTGGAAATGGGAGGGAGACAAAAGGAACGGGCAGGAAGGCTAACACGTCTGAGCCCTGTTTGCTACTTTGCACTGGAAAAGGGGAATGAAAAGTCAAGGACAAGAAAGGTCACTGTTGGCGCCTGCGCTGTGCTCGACGTCACAGGTGGTCAGTCGGTCTCGTATCATTCAGAAAAATTGGAATCACTTGCGTTCTTGCACTAGTAACGTTTTGCAGCACGTCCAAAGGATGTTTTGGACGTTAAATACATTTGTACTTAGGTGATTTAGAGTTGCGCATAAGCTATTAATCTTCCAAAAACGGCCAATGGCATAGGAGGGGCTCAATAGTTTCGTGTACGGGGCAGTAAAAACAGTCGGCGGTGTCGGTCAGTTCGTGCGACGTTCACGCGCGCACGACAGCACACTGTTTCGTCACAATAGAACAGGCCAGGTAACAAAAATTGCCCGCAGCTTCCCTCGGGGGAACACTGAGGAGGATGCGGAAGCATGTAATTGGTTAACGGGTGTTAAATTGCGACTTACTTGGGTCGATGGCTAAATTGGTTAACGTGGTTGTGAAATGGGGTGTTAAATGAGTGAACACGTACGGCACGTATGCGAAAGGGCGGTGTTTTATTTATTGCGACGAACTTCGAGGACGATGGCTTTGTGGTCGGTAAAGTAAAGAGTGAGTGGATCGGGTTGCATCGGTCGTAGGTCGAAATTTGCAAAGACGTGGTCGATGCAGGTTCCGCGAATGGTGGTCGGCTGGTGGTGTTTGCAGTCGTCGTGCGTTGCGCGTTTCAGCGAGTGTCGCGACGCCATGTAATCGACTATCCAATCGTCCTTGATGACGTCGACGTTGAAGTCGCCAACTAGCATGAACGGTCGATGTTGCGGTTGTTGTTTTTTGTAATCTTGCACGGCCTCGTCGACTTACTTTTCTACGGCGGCACGAGAGAGGTTTGGCGCGAGGTACATCGTCATGACGTCGACGCCACAGACAGTAGCAACGCAGTGCTCGCCGTTGGCGCGTTGTTGAACGCCGGGCTGTAGTCGGAGGTCAATGAAGGAGTCGTCGTCGTTGTCGACGTCACGCTTGACGTAAATTCCCACACCGCCCGCTGGTCGTTGGAACCCGTGCGTGCGCGCGACCGAAGCGTATCCCGCAACGTCGACGTCATTGGCGTTCCACGTCTCGGTGGAGCAAAGCACGTCCACTCTGCGTAGTACACAGATGGTGGGCGACGGCGCATGCGCGCGCGTCAGCTGTCGAATGTTCGAGAAGCGGTGCGGGCGGCGCGGACGGCGCACTACAAGGCGCGAGTATAAGATGCTTCCGCATCTAAAAACAGATGACTTGGGGCACTTTTGAGGCTGCGGGGGAAGTATACGGTGAGAGACTTGCGCCGAATATCGCTCTGTATCCCCTCTTAGTGTTTCCGTGTGACGGCGATAGCAAGGGCTATTTACCGTAATACACGGCCAACTTGCTTGCCTCAGCTTATTTCTCAGAGCGCAAAGAGAGCGTACGCTTTACTAGTTGTTTGCCTAGATCTTTACTGCTCACTTATTCGTCGTCATCATGGACAACGGCATACATAGATGCGAAAGTTTTGAAAGTGCCCTCCAGTTGTGCCAAAGGCGGTCCAGCAAGCACACCTGAGAGAGCTCGATAGAGGTGCCCAATTGTGATTCTTCCAAAGCTGGTGACGCCCATGAGTGGCCGCCCATGCCATATGGCTAAGAACACACCTGAAATTCTGTCCGAATCCCATATATCAGGATCAGTGGTGATGATGCAGCTGTAGATACCCGTCAAGGTGTCGATCGTCGCGTGCGTCATGCGGCAGCCGGGATAATCAATGAGGGCCATGAAACGCTGGCGAACAGAATTGTCTGCCGACGACGTCGGACTGTCGTTTCGTCGATACAGTCCCCAAGAAAAACCGGAACTACTCTGCGGAATTAACCAGGCGTACAACCAGGCAAGCTTCTCCAGGAAGTCCTCTTCTCTATCGGCATGACGGGCGGAAATAGACGCACAAATAGAAGTGGCCAGGTCCTCTGGCGTAGTCCCCTGCAGCCACGGAAGCCACGCGTGGTTGTAGTCGTTCAATGAAAACAGTTGTCTCACCGAAAGCCGGCAGAGATGGTTGCACAATCGTGTTATGTCGTTGCAGAACATCGTGAATGCAGAAGCAATGCACAACTGACAGTAAATTGCCAAGTTCTGGTCGGAAAAAAGGAAGGGCTACAGCTCGTCTATCCAAAATGAATGCGCTCACTCAGAACGAAGCCACCTAGAGGCGGTTGTGGCCCCTGGATTGGCAAAAAAAACGAATGCTGGCCCAGTCTAGACTCGATGAAGTTTCCTCGGCGTATCGTGGCGCTTTCTATCTGGGTAGCGCTAGAAGTCACACGCTACTTTGAAAAAGCCAATGCACGTTTTTTTTTTTTCGCCAGAAACCACAGCGAATATTTGTCGATAAGGGTTGCTTATCAACAACTCCTTCTCGTATTCGTAAGAAGCAGTAAAACGAGCACAATATCTTGCCAATAATGCAGAACCGTGACAAAAACTCGCATAAGACAAAGCCTGCGGCATATAGCTACACGAGCTGGTTTTTTAACGAAACGCTTTGTGACAGTCAAGGCGTGACAGTGTATCCCGTAGAGTGCATCAAGTGATAAATGTGCATAAAGCAGATAATAATACAAGGCGCACGAAATCTAGGTCATGGCAGATAACATAAGATTTATTAAAATGTGCAGTGCAAGCGAGAAAGAAAATAGACACGTGTACACAGGGCTAGCATTGCCGTTCAACCTAATCTCTTATCAACTTAAATTCACAATTATATGTGCCCATGCCTTAATATAAAATTGCACGAAAACTACAAAACAATCAAACAAACGTGACTGATCTTTCTGTCATAGAAATCGGTATAATGGGAAAGTGAAACGTGTCTTCACAGAGGTAGTATAGCGTTTTTTTAGCATTATTCATTTTGAGTTCGAAGGAATGAATGAAAGACCACAATTTGTAATTTCACGGGAAAAATGGCCCCACTAAAAACTTGCAGCATGTTCCTCTAGCAGGAAGGGCACACAAAAAGAACACACACACACAATGAGGGTGAACTCACAATTGTCACACCTGGACACTTAGAGCACTGTGCTCAAACACAGAGGACACACGGAACGAACTAAGAAGTATACACAAAAGTAGCGCAAACTAACTGTCACAATTGTTACTTGTGTGTGAGCTGCGCACTCAGTTCACAAGTGTGGCCGCTGTAGTGAGCGAGGCGACTTTCGTGCGCTCCGTAACATGAGCGCACACTTGCGGTGAAAGCCCAACACGTGCAAACTACTCCGATCGCGAGATAAGTGCGGGCGCACGAGAGGCCACACCGTTGAAGCACACGCGCATAGGAAAGAGCGAAGCGACGACCTGAAAAGTGCGCCCTGCGGACCTTTCGCGCCACGTCGCCAGCGATAACAAGAACACGATGCAATCAGCGATTCCTTAATGCCGCCAATGGTAAATGGTGATTATAATTAGCTCGAGGTTAGCAAACGAGAGAGTGTACGTTCTCTGGCCGAGCCGGCTCGCACTTTGGAGCGAGTAGTCTTAAGTTCGGCTCACGGCGCGATGGATCTTTTCTTTCTAGTTTTTTAAAGACGATAGTCTTTCTTGGGAACCTTCGACGCAAAAACTTTGCTCTGTCTGTCTGTCTATACGTTTGTCTGTTTGTCCACCGTTACCGCGAACCGGTTACTCTAAACAGCACCAACCGATACCCCGAACGGCCGATCCCACCCACAGCGCCCACCAATATTGCTCAAGATTCCGCGTTCTTACGTGTGAGATTGTCAATTAAAAAGCAACCATTGCGCATATCTGAGGTACCATAACAACACGTCGATGTTTTGTATATGCGCCTTTTTCCCATCTCATAGTATATATTTTAAAACGTCATATTTGTGATGAAAAGTTGTCTGTGGAGTCGTGGTGGACCCCAATATAAAATACATCATGTAAAAATACCAACTTTGTTACACAAAAATTTTCGGCACTTTCAGAGCACAGCCACATGCGAACGAAAGTGTAAGGTGGAGTGAACGACCGCAACAGCGTCCGGACTTACCTGACAGCATCCTTCACAATAAAAATTTTTACACCCAAAAGCGTGTAAAAAGGTGCTTTTACGAGAAAGCATCCTTTGCAACACCCTTTAACACCCATAAATGGTCGATTGGAAAAAAAGCACCCTTTTGTTTGGGTGCTTGCCTCGATAGCACCCTAAAATAGGCTCTAAGGGTGATTTTGTGCCTAAGAAGGGTGTAGGTGACGATTCATCGGATAAAATATTCAGCATAAAAAGAACACATAATTATAATATTTGGGCTTTTACGTCTCGAAAACCTCGATATAATTATGAGGGTCGTCGTAGTAACAAGCTCCAGAGATTTTGACCATTTAGCGTTATTTATTAAGCGCTGATATCGCACAGTGCACAGGCTTCTACCATTTCGCCTTCGTCTTAATTCGACTGCCACGGCTGGCATCAAACCCACGACCTTCGGATTGGCGGCCGAGCAGCATAGCTACTGCACGAATATGTGGACCTTGCGTTAAATGACGGCCTAATTGACTTAGAATATGTGAAGGTTCTCTCCGAATACAGAAGAATGCCAGCAGAAGCAAATCGCGTCTCATCTATAATGACAATTAACTGCAATCCATGTTACGAAAGCTTTCCTTAGCGTTGGTTATAAGCTACATGTTTGCTATGGAATATATACAGGAACATAATGTTCGCCCCAGTATGCCGAAAGTACTGCTCATTTTGTCGTTGTCCTCTTTCGGTGTTCGCTGTTGAAAGCAAAACCACCCAGTAACTGGACGAGGGCTAGTGCTGTTCTCGTCTTCAAAAAAGGCAATAGCTTACTTGTAGAAAACTTGCGTCCCATCTTACCAACAGAAGCAATATGTAAAATGCTTGAGCATGTAACAACCGAGCGTATTGTAAAATTTCTCAAGTAAACTTCAGTACTGAATTATTTTCAGCATGGCCTTAGAAAAGGTTATTCAACGGTAACTCAGTTAGTCTGAGTGGTTCATTCACTTGCAGAAACTCTCGATAAAGATGATCAAAACTACGTCATTTTTCTTTACTTTAGCAAGACATTCGATAAAGTTGTTTATCACAAACTAATTAAAGAACTCAGGGACATCAATCTACCGGACATATTCATTTCCTGCATTCAACACTCTTTATCAGAACGTTCACACTGTGTTTCAATAGATGGGGACAAATCCAGCTCTCTTCCTGTAACATCAGGCACGCCGCAGGGGTAGCTGCATTCTTAATTTATGTAACCGATATTGTAAGCACAGTACTGCCAGAAACTCAAATCAGAATATTCGCGGATGATTGTATGCTCATTCATCAAATTACTTTCTCTAATGATGAAGAAAACCAGAACTTAAGTTTTAATAAGATACTAATCTGGTGTATTGACAATGGTACGGCTCTGAACACACAAAAAACTGTTTATCTTCGCATGACTCGTTCAAAACGCCCTTTCACGTCATCATCACGCCAGTATTTTAGCCCCGTATTTTACCAAAACCAACGCAGTTAAACTTTATTTTTTTTTCCGTGTACTGTGTCAGAGTGCGACTGTCTAACTGATTTCAGCCAACTTTTTGTTGTTCAATGCAAAAATATGCACTGCTAATATGAGTTTTCTGTCTACTTCGTGTAATATTTTGCAATGTTATTTACATGAGTTCCATTAGTACGGGTTTTTGTTACATTTCTTGTGATATTCTTTTATGGTATCTCACGTGTTTTAGTTTATATCCTGCCTCTAATAGCTTTTTTGCTTGGACCAGTTCTTGGCCTGCAGTATTGAATGAATAAATAAAAAATTGCTAGGGCAATTAAGCAGCAGGTATACCTAAAGCATTTCCTGAAGCACTCTGGACTGTAAATTAACTGCTTACGAATTCCTCCTCAGGTCGATACTAAGCCTCAGTCGTATGGTAACTCTACTCTGCGCTTGACATAAATAAGCTTGAGGTCATACGAAAGAAAGCAATAGGGTTTATTTTCCACCAATAAGATTGCTAACTTTATCCTTCAT
Source organism: Rhipicephalus annulatus (assembly GCA_013436015.1). Lineage (NCBI taxonomy): Eukaryota > Metazoa > Arthropoda > Arachnida > Ixodida > Ixodidae > Rhipicephalus > Rhipicephalus annulatus. Next base: position 374,257 of record WOVY01011527.1, on the reverse strand, counting down.
CTCACGTATAGGCTTTATCAATACAACGCCTTCTCTATTTTATCAATTCCAGCCAAATGCACCCAATCCAGCTGTTCACCAACCTCTCTGCTAGCTTTTTCGTGCTCTCTCCCATCACTCAGCCGTCGGGTGTGCTTTTCGGTCATGAAGGAGAGTAGCCTGTCAAGCAGTGAATCATGACGGAAAGCATATGAAGTAATTTTTGTTCAGTTGTGCGCAGATCAGTGTGGCAGTGTTTTGGATTCCTCGTGTTCACAATGTTGGCAGTCACACTGGCTCTGTTAATTACACGATGTTTTGAGATAGCGTGTCACCGTTGGTGGCGCTATGCGGGCAACCGATGGAGAAGTGCCACTGCAACGTTTCTGCATGCGCTTCTGTGTGACGTGACGGCAGAATTGTCTCGAGCCAGAAAGAAACAGCATGAAGGAGCGAATCTGGCAGACGTATAATATTGGTGTGAGAAAAACATCTATCGCATCTCCAGGCCAAAGCGCTGGCATGCACGCGTGACGCGAGCAACGTGACCCCTGATGTAGTGCCGCATCCCGAACACTCCTTGAGCTAAGGCGTACCGACGGCTCTCGTTGAGAAGCGCGCCTTTGCACTGGCATTGAAATAAAGGAGTCGTTGATCAGTAGAACGTTTGGCTTCTCGATGCACGCTTGAGCGTATAAGTTTGCCACATAAGATTTTGCACGGCCACAGTTGCAATCAAGCTGAGATTTATTTCAGCAATTTCCACATAGGCTTGATATGCACGGTGTAACGTCCCGAAACCACCATGTGATTATGAGATACGCCATAGTGGAGGGCTCCGGAAATTTCGACCACTTGGGGTTCTTTAACGTGGATCGAAATCTGAGCACACGGACATACAACATTTCCGCCTCCATCGAAAATGCAGCCGCCGCCGCCAGGATTCGATCCCGCGACCTGCGGGTCAGCAGCCGAGTACCTTAGCCACTAGACCACCATGGCGGGGCCATTTCACTATATATGCTTGCCACGCGCCTATCACACCCATTAGTTGTTTCTTTTCAGGCATTTGTGAAATGCTTTAAGCGTTTTTTTCCATGCGTTGTCTACATTTGCAGCAGCCTAGATGGTTCCTTCTGGAGCAAATGACATGAAACGTTTGTGGGAAAATTGACGAACTACACATTGTGATATCTTTATTGTGCCTTTTATGATTTTCGTTTAATTCACCAACTTTTGTACCCTCTCCTGCCATGTTTCGTGGATTAGAATCAGAATCCACTTTATTTCTAACAGATTTGTTGGGGCTCCCCCAGGCAAAAAGCTTTGCAAGCAGCTTTATTTATTTATTTATTTATTTACCCGAAGAGCCCGGAGGGCTCTTCGGGTAAATAGGGAAAGGGGATTTACATAGGGAAAGGGGATTTATGTGGATTAATATACAATCACATTTCAGGTATACAACAATTGAAAAGGAAAAACTAGAAATATAATGCAGAAACAATAGCATTTCATAAATAACTGTAACAATTCACAAATAAACAATAACATTTCTGAGATGAACACAATCAAAGATCAGCATAAAATACAATGGAGTGATCTTTTGAAAAGTGTTATCGCACTCGAGAAGCGAGTGGAGCGCTAATTGATAAGACTGATGATTGTTTATTGTGGCATTGCTAGATGGCACTGAATTCCATTGATACAATGCTAGTGAAAGAGGTTCATTCCGGTATTTTTTAGTGTGAGCACAAACTGGCTTGACTTTATAGGCGTGGTCTACCCTAGACGAGACGTGGTGCGTGGGTATATTATGAGATCGTGAAAAAAAAAGTGCAAGTAGTATGTGCGTGAAGGCTAAACGGGCGCGTCTTCGACACAAGGCGAGTGAATGATTATTAGGAGTGCTTTTAGTTTTGTGACACTTTGAAATCGAAAATGAGATGATAGGATGAACCGGGCTGCTTTGTTTTGGACCACTTCGAGGTGATTATATCACGGGAGATGATGTGCATGCCAAATAATAGATGCGTATTATAATGAAGGACGAATGAGTGAGCTATAGGCTAATAATCTATATATGGCGTCCCGGTTCAAGAGATGTAGGCGTCGTTTCAAGAGGCCGAGCCTATTAACCGCTTTAGAAGTTGTGTACTCAATGCGGGTATTCCAGGTCAAGATCGAGTTAAATACTACACATAGGCATTTATATGTAGAAATTGTGCCAATGTAGATATTGTCGATTGTGTATGAGTTGGTCTCAGAATTTGCTGCCACACTAAGGTTACTGTGCTTTGTTTTACCTGTGTTAACTGCCATACGGAGCAACAATTTGTCAGTTTCTTGAAGGCGGACTGTAAGTGAATAATGTCGGTGGGAAACGTTGTTTTCCTATATATTAAGCAGTCATCTTCAACTAATATAACTGATGCACTTATGCCGGTTTCAATGTCATTGATGTAGATTAAAAATAAAAGTGGACCCAGCACTGACACTTGCGGTACCCCTGATATTACGTGTTCGCTGTTTGAGGTATGGTTTTGAAATTTGACGAATTGTTATCGGTTAGTTTAAAAATGTTCAATTTATTTTGTTGTTTTGTAGTCAAGTTGCAGATTACCAACATTTAATAAAATCAAGTGGTTGGGAGCGACGCGATCGAATGCCTTCGAAAAGTCAATGAAGATTGCGTCAACCTACAGTAATGAGTGCAGTGATTGATGAAGATCTGTCAGTAATTCCGAAAGTTGTGTTTTGTAGGACAGGGTTTTGAGAAATGGGTTGTTGTTTAGATAGGCTATGATATATTTGTGTATTATGTATTCCAGTAACTTGAAACTAATTGACGTTGACAACATGGGCCTGTAATTGCTTGGAAGGGAACTGTTACCTGACTTAAATTTAGGTAATATAAATGCTGATTTCCATTTCTCAGGTACGCATCCTGTGTCGATGTAATGCTGAAATATTAGTGAAAGTATGTAGGCTGAATGATGGTTGGTTAGCTTTAGAAGTTTAGCGCTGATTCCATCAGGACCTGGACTTATTTTAAGCGGGAGGCGTTTTATTGCACATTATACGCCATGTGCTGTAACTATAATGGGTGAAAAAGGAAGTGCAACATGATAGTTATAGCGCGAGAACAGAACGATGACAAAGGGACAAGAAAGAGAAGTATACCAACTAACCGAAACCACCACACTTCTATGCAACATGAGGTTGAGGGATATTAAGGGTGTTATCCAAAGTTAGCTCCATAGCAAATACCACGGCGAAATATATTGTTGAAAGCCTCTGCGTATTCCAAAACTGTTAATACAACGCCGTTATCTTTTCGAAGCGTTCGCACAAAGTAATTATTTTGTGGATTTACGACTTTCGAAAATTTTAGAGCGTCGTTTTTTTAGCATGTTAGAAAGCGTGAAGTTAAAGTACTCACTTTCGGCGTCATGAATAGCTTTTTCTGCCAGTAAAGATATGCATTTCTGGTTTTGTCAGTCAGATGGGGCGTTTGTTTGTAACGCCTTCTTGTAGGACCTTTTTTATTATTTAAAGATTTTTTTATTGGTTACGTAAACCACGAATCATCGTCACGTGTTTTCACGATACGTAAGGCACGCAGAAATCCTCTATTTCTTTTATTTTATCGTGAAATATGACCCAGTTGAGATTAGTTGAACAGTTCTCGAAGTTTTCTTGGAAGTCGATTGAAATGCCTGCCGCATTTGGCCGATCTTTTCATTATCAACTCGCGCGTAGTTAAGAATGCACTCTGTTCTGCTTGTTTCGTCAGCATGAAGAAGCGCGAAAGAGCACTGCATTACGTTATGGTCACTAATAAATTCTAGAACAAGTATTTTGGCAACATCAGGGCTGTTTGTGAATAAGAGATCTAAAATACGATTACCGCGGGTAGGGTCATGAACTAGCTGTGTGAGATCTTGATAGTGAAGTAGGTTTACAAAAGGAGGGTGTTCATTCTGGTTTGACTGTGAATACATCGTTGTTGTTGGTCAGTATATGGCAGGGTAGTTGAAATGACCACCCATTTTTAAGAGGCACTCCAGAAACTTGTTAGTAAGCAGCTGCAGTGCTTCGTTGAATAGGTCAGTGAAATCCGGATGGCAGTCAGGCGGCCGACAGCAGACACCTAACAAACACCGCATATGACCGAGTTTGAGAGATACCCAGAGGACCCCTAGAAGAGAGTCGAATGCTTTGATAGATGGCTTATAGTACCCTTTAACTGCAATAAGAACACCACCTCCCATGGAAAAAGTCCTATCGCTTCGAAATATTACAAACGATAAGGGGAGCGCAAGGTCCTTACTATTGATAACACCATAAAGCCATGTTTCCGTGCCAAGTATAATATCTGATGAATTAGAATGAATGATCACTTTTAATGAGTCAAGTTTCTGAAAAATACTGCGAAAGTCGGCCAAGGGCAGCGATACCGGGTTTTATTTAGTCTGCACGTGGTTTGTAGTAGCAGATTGTCATTTGGTTGTACGTTTTTCGCCTTCTCCGGCACGGAATACTTTGCCCCACGCAGAATCATACTTGTAAATTCTGTTTCGCATGTGATGCTTGTCAAAATGCATAGAAAAACGTTTGTTTGGTTTCCGCTAATCTTTCGCGAAGTCGCGCAGTTTTATTCGCGCAAGCTGTATGGTTGGGGAAAAATCTTTCAACCAATTCTTAGGTGAGTTCAAATTTTTGACCTTACTGGTATTACCCAGAGCATTCATCTTAGTTTTGAAATTCAAGAACTTCACAATTATGAGCCGACGAGCTCCTTCTTGACGCTGGTCTACTTGGTGCGCACGTTCGATGTCCCCAGCCTGTATGCCCAGGTGCCTTTTAAAAAAATTCTTTAACATTTAGTTACAATTCAGCGCATCCCTCCTGTGCATTCTCAGAAAGGCCTTTGATAATTAGGTTATTTCTTCTGATTCGGTTGTTCATGTTATCGACTGCATCCTTAAGTTGGTTCTTTCTATGTTCATTTTGACACCCTTCACACAGTTAGCCACCGCATCGATGTTATCCGATTCAGAGGCGTTTTCTATGTTTTAACGCTATAGCGTTAAAGAGCTCGTGTCGCAGAAAACCCGCCGCTGGGCTCGGCCCCATTGATTGTGAGTGAGAAATCGCCTGTGCGTCTGCGACCAAAAATCAAGTTACCGAGATCACCGCGGAAGGCTGCTACGTGTCCACGCGTGCGCGCGCGATCAAACTGAAAAAGCTGTGCATTCGAAGAAAAAAGAAGGTGCTCAATGTCAGGAGGCGCGGTACTTTCTTTTCCCGGCCACCCCTCCCTGCTTAGCTTCCAGCGTTTTCGTCGGGACGAAAGAGGAGATAACGCAATTGCAGCATGCGATAAACCTTTGTAACTCCTCTCGCACTGGACGGATTCTTAATTTTTTTTCGGTGTTGAATTCGTGAGGCAATAGGCTCTTCCAGTGAATTCATTTCATGGTTACTTGAAAAAGTGTTTCAGGGCCCCTTAGCGCATTTTGTTCAACAAGTGTCATGATGAAAACGAGCCCATTCGGTGATAATAGCGCGCGCTTGTCCAATCTACTGTGTGCGTGTTTGTGTGCGTGCGTGTGCATGTAACAAAACGTATGAATAAGTATGCACTTAATGTTTGAAGGGTGCACTAGAGGCCGACTTTCGCTATCGCGTTCAACCCTTAAAGGTGAAGTTTAAGGGTCCCTCATTTTTTTTTCTAGAGCGTCAACGCGATTCTTCATGCTGCTGATTTCACTCTTGATCTCACTCAGGGAGGCAGCAGTTTCCGCATTCCATCCCCTCAACACTGATAACACGTCATTGTTACTTGGTCTAGGATTCGCCTTCACATCACCAGCGCTGAGCAATAGTAAGGCAAAACAAGCAGAAAGCAAAAACGATGTAGGCCTTGGGAGTACGTTGCGATAGCAACACGATTGGGCTATACAACACTTCTCATGACTTCTCTTCAGGGCCCGACCAAAAAGGAAGCATCCTATGCACGTGCGGTACGTGAAAAGGTAGACGCCCATTGATGCAGAAAATACGCACACTGAATTTTGGAGATATACAGCCGCGTAGTTTCTACCTAGACAGTCTAGCAAAACAAAGGAAAGCTTACCTAGAAGTGCAAGAAAACATGCTTGACGAGACCTGGGGGCCTACAGATGGCATTACATGCAGCGGATGGTGGATCGAAGAGCACTATTTGTAAATAAACAAATAAGTTCATGTCAAGGTGTGTTACTTACCATTCTGTCGTTTCTGCAGCAGAATTTTGACTGTTGAGATACACGATGCATAATTGAATGTATCCAAAGACTATCTAAGATAGTAACTGACGGTGGCGGCATTTCGCTTTGTTTTCTAAAGGCACACGATGTATAAGCTTTTTTTCTTTTAAAGCCGGCCCATAGCGTAAGATGTTCTCGAGAGTCTCTACCCTAATATATCCATTCCACATGTCGGTATAGACCATTTCCTATCTCGATCATAAACAAATGCGTGTTGCTGAACGATGCGCTCATACGTGTCGACGGCACAACACTCGTTCTTCACCCCGTGGTTGAACGCGGGAAAGATCCAGGACAAAGCTGCTCTCGCAGCGATGGTCGAGTGAATGCAAGTGATGGTGCGTCATTTCAGGAATGCCTCACTTCACAGTGTCATACTACAAGATACCTTGGTTTAGTGTTACACGGAGTCAATGTTTGAAAAACGTGCGCTAACAGCATTTCTTCTTTCATGTGCAGCTTCATCAGCTTCATGCAGCTTCATCAGGGAGCTTGTTGTACAAGATGCAAGTATGTATTTGACAGTCACTTAAACATGGCATTCTGTTCTTAATCAGGTCCCATCAAGCGGAATTTCTCGTAAGTCATATCCAGGTCTTTGGAAACACCCAAAATGAGGGGGCTCACCAAAGCTATCGTAAGGCCATCTATCAAGCAGCGGAGAAAGGTACATGCAAGTTGTCGCTCTGTCTACTTTATTAGTGCTTCCCATTCACTTTGGTTATATACAAATATTTTTGGTAGGCTATGCGGCCCATTCACTTTCCTCCATCTAGTCATCCGTGTTCAAAGAGGATTGCTCCGTCTTCTACCAAGGTCTTTAGTGCACACCCATTATTGGTTGAGAGTGTTGATAAAGGCCTCCATGGCTGAAAAACTAACGTTAGCACATATCCGTTGCTCTCCAGGTCTGCCAGAAATAACACCAGATATACCTCGATCAAGGCGCCCTCTTGAGATGGTTCCAGAGCTGGTACATCCCAAATATGGCTGTCCAGGCCAAACGCATAAGAACACAGCTCCGTTTCTATCGGGTGCCTGTATTTCAGGATCAGTAGTAATAATACAAGTATAAAGACCTGACATGGAGCCGATCGTCGCGTGCGTCATGCGGCAGCCAGGATAAAAAATGAGGTTCATAAAAAGCCCTTGAAGAGCGACGTCTTCTGGCACTGTTGAGGCGTTGTTACGTCGATACAAGTGCCACGTTTGCCCCAGGCCGTCTTGCGGAATCAACCAGGCGAACAACCAGGCCACTTTCGGCAGGAACTCCTCTTCGCTCTCAAAATGACTGGGATAAATAGACGCGCAGATGGCAGTGGCAAGCTGTTCTGGCATGGTGTATTGTAGCTGAGGAAGCCACATGTGGTTGAACGTGTTCAGAGAACGCAGTTGCATGGCCGAAAGTTGACGTAGAAGCTCGTACAGCAATCTGAGATCGTTTAAGGCCATCGTGAAGCCGGTGAAGATATAGGATTGATGGTACACTGCACGGGTACTGGTTGGTTAGCTTCACGGCGCTGACAACGTTCCTCAGCGTCGATGGTAAGAGCTACTGCTCGTGTTTCAATGTGCGCCACGCTGTTGTGGTCCCTGGCTCAAGAAAAAAGTAAATGCACGCAAAGGCCAACGTCCACAAAGTTCCTTTGGCGTAACGTGTCAGGCTCAAGCTATATACCGTTGGAAGCCCCACCTCACTTCCGGTAAAGCGCATTCGTGAAGCGTAATCTTCTCTACTGATAACTAAGGTGATTACTTATCGTTAAAGTTTGCTAATCACTCGCTTCATGTAGTATTCCACAGAAAAAACTGCAAAAAGAAGTTCTAGGGGAAAATATACGATCTTGGAAAATGCGCATGGGCAAAAACTGCCTCACGGCGGCTACTCCTGCGTGCTCTTTCACAGGGCAGGTTCTGGGATAGTTAAACTGAGGTGCAGTGTCCCTGAAAGTTACACTGCAAAAATATTAAATTCCTGGCCGATAATAATGCTTGGTATATGGTAATCTACATTTTAGCTGATAAAGATAGCATATGATAAAATATGCTGCGTGAACGGACAGCACCACCACTTACTTACATATAAATGCTTTTGTCTCATTGAACTCACACATGAATGTGCATTATGCGAAACATACACAAAACCTGTCAAAATATCAAGTTCTTTTCTTCAATAAACTATAATTCACAACACTTCCAGAGCACAGCCATTTTTCTCCAGAAACGGCCGATCTGGTAGAGCAAACGATTATCACAGCGACTGGCCTGTCCTTATCTAATGCTTACCAGCCTTGACGTAATGAAACCGACAGACCCTAGCTTGGCGCGCGGATAGGTGATACCACGTATCAACTTTATGTGAAATTGCTCTAAACAAGGGTGTGACCCTCAAAAAACATCTTGTTGATAGAAAAGAGGCTATGCTCACGTTTGCGCTGCTCCCTCCGTCACCCCCTCCCCCCAGAGACAGACACGACCACACTATTATCTCGGAGTGCTCGCGCTTGCTTGGTTTTAGAGTCGAAGCAGCTTAAGGGCGGGGCTTGTCCACCACTTTAGCATCAGTGCGCTTGAATATACTCGAAACATGCTTGACACACAAAACAAATGGCCTCGTATGTGCATGTTTCACTGAAAATGTCGTCAAACACGACAGTCTTGCATCTTGAGAGAGGGAACAAAACGTTTATTTGATGTTCTGCGCAAGAAAATAGGTGAATATAAATCTGAAGGTGTTGTGCTAGAGTCCACCCATTAGTGCAGTGGAGGTGAACGAGCGCATCGAGGCACGTGAGACACTCGCGCTATCTAGCAGTTATTTTCGAAAACGAAGGATGGTGCGCACGCTTGTCTTGGAGGCGATAAGGTGTAGAACGCAAAGCGACGGGCAGGTGCCACCAAAGTGTCCTCTTAGCAAAGCGTTAGAAACACTTGCCGTTTTGTGCATAGCGTTGCATTGTTGGCGTAGCGTGGTAAACAATACGGTGTTTAGCGACGGGCCGGTGCCACCACCGTGTCCTCTTGATTGATATGTGGGGTTTAACGTCCCAAAACCACTCTATGATTAGGAGAGACGCCGTAGTGGAGGGCTCCGGAAATTTAGACCACCTGGGGTTCTTTAACGTGCACCCAAATCTGAGCACACAGGCCTACAACATTTCCGCCTCCATCGGAAATGCCGCCGCCGCAGCCGGGATTCGAACCCGCGCTCTGCGGGTCACACCGTGTGCTCTTAGCAAAGCGTTAGAAACACTTGCCGTTTTGTGCATAGCGTTGCATTGTTGGCGTAGCGTGGTAAACAATACGGTCCTTAGAATAACTTGATAGATATGTGGTGTTTAACGTCCCAAAACCACCATATGATTATGAGAGACGCCGTAGTGGAGGGCTCCGGAAATTTCGGCCACCTGGGGTTCTTTAACGTGCACCCAAATCGGAGCACACTGGCCTACAACATTTCCGTCTCCATCGGAAACGCAGCCGCCGCAGCCGAGATTTAAACACGCGACCGGCGTTTCACGTTAGAATTACTTATGTATGTCTTCTGTAGTATATGATTTTGATGACATGTTGTTATTGTGCCTCATATATGCGCAATAATTGCTTTTTAATGGACAATCGCACAAGTATGATCACTGAAACTTGAGCAATACTGGTGGGTGCTACGGATGGGGTTGAATTTTGAACGTTTCGTGTATCGTTTGAGCGGAAAAACAGACAAGTGTACAAATAGACAGACGGACAGGCAGACAGACAGACCACAAGGTTTACCAGTAGACTAATATCGGTCATAATTGTTACAGAACGTTATAAAACACATAAAAGAAGAAACCCTTCTGTCATGAGGCCCGCTGAAATAAAAACGAAGTACCGATGAAAACGCGCAAGTACGCGCACTAATTTAAGAGCAGTTTGTGGCACGTGCACTCGTGGCACGTGAAAAAAAGAACGAACCAGCCACGTTGGCCGATCAGACGGAACCAGAAGCTCGAAAGAAGAAGACACGTTGACCTGGTCCGACGTCAATATTCGGGAGGGCAACATTGCCGGAGGTACCTCGTCGGACGTAAACGCCCGAGGAACTTCGTACACGGCACGTCTTCTGCTCCGGCGCCTAGCAGACGCAGCACCTGTGACAACACGCCTGGCTCTTCTGGCCAGACAGCGTCCACTATCCGCGACACAACCACGACCATCGAGTCAAGTCCCATAGCAGAGACGAAGCAAGGATCGAGAGCAGTGAAGACCCGTTGGCCTGGCCGAGCGTGAACGTCAGGGAGGTTAACACCTGTTGGAAGAACCTTGTCGGGCGCCAACGTCCGAGGGAATTCTAAAATGACACGTCTCCTGTTCCTGGCGCCTAGCAGTACCGATGCAGAAGAACCGGACTGGAACTTTTCTACCGTTTTGCGTCGAACGGGTCTGCGATGTACAACGCCACGACCGCTTCACTTCTCTTAATCTGTGAGCGTTCCATGTTTTCAACTTTTTTGTAGAGACGTTTCGGGTTTCCGGCTTATGTAGTGCAATATGTATCTTGTTGGCTTTCGTGTTTGTGTGTTAAAATATACGTTTTGCGTGCAGTGTTGTTGCGTCCTCTACCTTGCTGCCCTAACCGGTGACTCTCGCTCGACTCTCAAAGCCTGCTCCCCGAACTCTTAATACACAACACCTTTATACTAGTCGGCGACATCATCGTAGGCATAATGGACCTTCGGGCCTAGCTTCACCCACTCATCACGATTCACTTCGTTCAGCTGCGTTAATATTGGTGGCCGAATTCAGCCGTTCAGCTGCGTTAAAATTGGTGGCCGAATTAAACTGTGGCGCACTTATCCCCCCTCGCCCTACATCATGCCTTTTATGGAATCGTTGTTTTGGCACGTCGAAAACCAGAAACTATTTGGCATTTCATGCGCGAACGACCCACAGGTGATACTTGGCAGCCGCTTCAGGACCGAGCTGTAAGAATCAAAGTGGCACGGAAATTACGTATGGTTGGATAGATGAGGCGCGATTATCAAGAGCGGGTTTGGGAATAATCACGAACATACACCATCACGTAGGGCACTGCATGATGTGGAACAAAGCAGCTGTCAAAAAAACCGAAGCATCCCTAAAATATGCGCACATGGCGCGTGATTACGTATCCCTATTATCCAAAACCAAGCCCGGCGCTGCCGAAAACACGCATGTTTCCAGTGGGCATTCAACTCTTCTTTTCACGCGTTATCATGCTGACAAAATAGGCTGTAAAGACATTTAAAGTGCGATTAAATTTGTGATTGCGCAATGTTATTATCCTACACAAACCTAGGAAAAGTGTATCTTTCGTCAATTCGAAGAGCGCAAGGTGCAATGCTGTAGACGATTCAACATGGCAAACGTAAATGGGAGGTCTGCACAATGAGCTTATGCTAAATATAGAGCCTCAAGACGAGCTTGATATCAAAGCACTTGTAAGCCGAGCGGCGGAAAAGGGGGTTGGAAAAGGGGTAGATATTCTTGAGCAGAAGAAGTGAAGACGAAGCCCTACAACTGCCTGCATCAAAGACTGACAGCTCAGCAGTTGATCACAAGAGAGAACGATAGAGAAGTAAAGGTTTAGGCATAATAAAAAAAAGGCAGAGCCCACGCACGTGGGAATCGACGTTATACGAAGCATGAGGAGGGAAGGTGACCTAGTTGCAATTTTTTGTTGAGCAACACGCCATGTAATGACACTAAGTATATGTAAAAATGTTGCATGCACAAACACATGTTAAAGAGTTGCAGATGTTTATATAACCAGTTGTTTGCACTTGCGCGCCCCGCCACGTTGGTCTAGTGGCTAAGGTACTCGGCTGCTGACCCGTAGGTTGCGGGATCGAATCCCGGCTGCGGCGGCTACATTTCCGATGGAGGCGGAAATGTTGTAGGCCCGTGTGCTTAGATTTGGGTGCACGTTAAAGAACCCCAGGTGGTCAAAATTTCCGGAGCCCTCCGCTATTGCGTCTCTGATAATCTTAGGGTGGTTTTGGGACGTTAAACCCTACATATCAATGTTTGCACTTGCGCAACGATGTCAACTGTAACATGCGTATAAGCAACACCAAAAGCTGATATGAAGTGCTGATGCTCGCGAAGATGCTGGCCCTGGACACTGCTACATAAATACGTCAGCGCACGGCACCTAACCACAATTTACCTTAACCTGACGTGACGGCTGTATTAAAGGAGTGCATACGTATTTTTACAAAATTAGGTGGGCAGCATTGCAACCCCTATTAACATTTCACAAGATTAGCGTCTATTTTAAAAGCAGTTCCAAGACCTGGCGTAGCTCTGCGGTCGAATGCTTGACTGCCACGCAAAATGCTTCGGTTCGATTCCTGATGAGAACCTGAAATTCATTATTTTCGTTCACCGGGGGGTCACTCTGCCTATGTCAGGTTTTTCTTTATACTGACATTTATTCTATGCCATCGTTGGGTTGACGCCACCCATGTTGGGTATTTCTTAACGCTTACGCGTTAAAATTGCCTATGTGTGTCCTCGTCATTCCTAAGTAGATACTATGTGTCAATCACCTATGGCATATACCCGCATACCAGCGGCACATACCCGCCCGTGGGTATGTGCCGCTGTCCAACAGGAAGTGTTAGACGATGTACGTGACTAGATTGTGAGATTATTCATGTCTTGTCCAGCGCGTCATGTTCGTCATACCATTTTACCCTCTCATGCGAATTTTGGTTCACGCTGAGTTAAGGGGGTAACAACGAGAGCACGCAAACGTAAGCGGCAAGATGGATAGATATGCTCAAAGTCGCTGAAGTTAGCTAAAAAATGCTTCGCATTTAAAAAAAAGATTGGTAGGCGATTAAAAAGGCCCGTGAACCGATCGGTGGGCGGTCATCAAAGAGAGGGCATTGTGGATGAGAAAACCATCAGTCACGAAATCCGGCGAGCGTGTTCGAAAACGCGCGCGAAAGCGTCATTACTGTTTGCTGACAGCAGTAGACACCCCTGCTAGGGTGGCTAGAACCCTACCCCTGCTGCAACAAGAGGCGTTTTAATGCGATAGAGTTAAAGAAGTTGTCTCGTAGTAACATTGGTGTCATTGGTAGTGGGCAAAAGTCGTCTTCTGGTTCGTGACCTCAAATTGAGAGAAATGCAGATAGAAAAAATAAGAAGAAAGTTTTCTAGGTCTAGGAGAGAGAGAGAGAGGTTTGTTTACTACTACTAAAGAGTGAAATTACGCATGTTTCTTTTTCGAAACATTTTGTGTCTCTTATCACAAGGGCACAAGCCCAATCTTACTTTGGTGCAAATCAAGTAGTATACTTGTATCAATACACTGCATTATTGATTTTCGTATATGTAAATGTTATTTACAATAATTTCTATTTTTCGTTTTACCTTTTGATTGTGTCATTTTGAATATTTATGAGCAATTTTCACTTTCATAAACTGTCACTAAACTGCTTGCTCAATATGTACATTTTCGTTACAATAAAATTATTGTCTATGCTGCGCACTTGTAAGGGGTCGTGGTCCTAGTCAAGCCCTTTAGAGGCTTTTTCAGCACGGCCCTCAGCATCTGGAATTTTTAATGAATACAGCTTTAAAGTTTCAAACGTGGAGAGGTCGGGCTTTCCAGTTGCGGGTGAGAATCGAACCTAAGCCGCTAGCGTGGAAAGCAGGTGTTTTATCAACACAGCCATGCGTCTGCTTCTAAATGCAGTGAGAAACTGGCAGATCCCACGTACATTGGGAATCAATGATTTGCAAAACACGAACAAGGAATGTTGATATGTCACTTTAAAGTCAGGAGAACGTTACGTGTTGGACGTAAATTACACCGTACATGACTTTCAAGTCATAATTATTTGGAAGTGTCAATTACCTTCATCGTCTACTCCCATCACGTGATACTTAATTTGGTATATGTGGAGATAGCGAAAGATCTCCGAGCCCGCTATGAGCGTAGCATATATGAATATCATGTTTGCACCAGTTTCATGACATACATGTCATTTTATTTGTCATTCATTAAGGTCACGTAACACCAAATCTGGTAGATGTGAAGCTGGCGAAACGACCACTAGTGCACTATGAGCGTGGCGTGTAGTCATGTTTTATATGATGCGCATGTTATAATTATCATGTTTCGACGTGTCATTAATCTTAGTCGTCCGTTCGCGTCACGTAATACCAAATTTGGTGTATGTGAAGCTAGCGGAACGGTCTTAAGCGTATCATGAGTGTGTCATGCAGTCAAGCTTTTATATGACACGCATCTAATGATTATCAGGTTTGCACCAGTCATATACCTTTGTCACCCATTCATATTCGTAATACCAATTTCGGTAGGGACATTTGAAGCTAGAGAAACGACCACGAGCTCATCATGAGTGTGGCATGAAGTCATGTTGTTACATGACACGTATATCATGATCTCCACGTTGGGGTCTGTCACGTATGTTCTCCATATAGTCATGTCATACAATACCAGTTTTGCAATTTGTCATGTGAACGAAAGCACCGGAAGTGCAAGAAGACCGTGTAATGTAAAGCATGACATTCATGAAATACATGTCATGATTTTCATGTTTGAACTAGTCACTAATGTTCATCGCAGAGTTATGTTATGCGCTACCAATTTTGATATGGATACAGTTATCTAAACTGTCAGGAGTGATAAAAGTCGTAGGTGGCTTGATAGAGAGATAGATAGATAGATAGATAGATAGATATATAGATAGACAGATAGCTAAATAGATAGATAGATAGATAGATAGATAGCTAATAGATAGATAGATAGATAGATAGATAGATAGATAGATAGATAGATAGATAGATAGATAGATAGATAGATAGATAGATAGATAGATAGATAGATAGAATGATAGACAGATAGACACGCTCATGGTCGCCGAAGTTCGCTAAGAAATGCTTCTCATATAAAATCACTTCCTCTGCTTGTAAATACGAAGAAAATACCTTTTATGCTTTATAAACGCACGCATCGTGGGGAGGCTTTACAATACGACACGTAATATCGGGGTGATATTGCGTGACACACGCGCACATAGCTATCAGTCGTCAGAACATGTGATCATAATGAGCGCATGGTTTAAAGCCGGGCCCCATCACAAAAGGCACACACGTTACTGCAAATGCTCCCTTAAGACTACGAAGTGGGCGCAGAAGAAGTTAAAAATTATTTCATGCTGATATTTTCTTGTGGTTTAAAGCATGTTACCAATTCCGCACAATGAAGCTATATGCGAAAGCTTCACTGAATGAAGCTACTTTTAACTTTACCGATTACTAGGTAGTAATCTACAATTTAAACTTCTCAAGTAAGGTAATACCGCAAAAATTCACATCTTGCCACAAAGGCGAAAAAATGATTGCGATAGCAAAAAAAATTGAATGTCGAGTGAAGAATAGCTAGCATATCGAAACATGGCCCGCATTCCTAATGCACAAATGGCGCACGAAACGTACTCACAGGTACAGATGAACGCGAATAAGTGTCGCAGTTGTTGATTCGCTGTGTCTGAAAAGCATGCCTGTTTCGGAGACCGCAGCAAGTGCAGTGGCCTCTGGGTGCTCGGTAACTACAACAGAATTGTTTGGGTTAAAGTCCAGGACGTACGATTTTATTAAAGAAAAGCGCGCACACACGTGAGCATCTAGCCATCCCCCCCCCCCCCGCATCGATTGATGAATGCTTGATATGTGGGGCTCCACGTCTGAAAATAAGCATGTTCTCATGAGACATGCCGTAGTGGAGGGATCCGAAAAATTTCACCACCTGGTTCATTAACCTGCACTCAAATCTGAGCACACTGGCCTACAGCACTTTCACCTCTGTCAGAATTGAAGCTGCCGCCGCCATGATTTGATGCCAGAGCAGCCGAGTACCTTAGCCATTAGAGCATCACGGAGGGGCACCCCCTCCCTACCTCCGCTAAGCGAAGTACGCGTGGGAGAAGAATATACGAGCGCGTCGCCGCATCATGACGATCTGGCAACAGTAGGGTGCCTTGATGCGTGCGCCCCCGCGGAAGAGCGAGCATCGAGGCACTCTAGGTGACGGGTCCTCATGGCGCCATCTCGCTTGTAATGCTGAAAACACGATAGTTCCCCCGAGATTGGCATCGCCAGAAGTAACTGGTAGATATAAATAGGTTGCCTTTTCAAGGTTGAGGGAGGTGCTTTTTCGTGGCTCAGTCGCTAACACCACGCACTTGCTTGACAAGCAAGATGCTTCACGATCGATGCCGTGCCCCGGAGTCCTTTTCTTAATTATTTTTATTCCTGGCGTTTTCGTAAACATAAATACATATACATATACGGTGAATGACGGTGGACGCTGACGGGAAAATCAGCTGAGTGTGTCCACATAGTTGCTATCGCAATGAAAAGTATGCACTAAGTGGTTGAAGTATGCACAAAGGACAGGATAACCCTATCACGTTAAACCCTTAAAGGCGAAGCTTAATGGTCCCTTAATCTTTTTATAGTTCTAGAAATGACAGTATTCACGCAGTCACATCAATATCAACATCCTAGAAATGTGGCCTTTCACCATCGACACGCGTGTAGCGCTCACTTAATCATCATCGTCGAGGACCTTTTGAGTCCCACAAAGGTGGTCGATGAAACGCTCTCCTATGGTCAGCTTTACGCCTAAAAATTGTTTGGTTACGTCTTGAAAATGTTTTGAAGTGTCTTATTGTTTTGGATTACCTTACCTCAAACGTAACGTAGGTGAAAATAGGCTATCCGCACTCCTCGAGCAAGTACCGGCGTATGCAGTTAGATTAGTGGTATGTTTAAATGCAGGTGTGAATTAGTATTTCTCTACAGGCAACGCCACTCATGCGCTTTTTTTACACCTAGCTAAGGGCGGAGCGGGGAGTATCGCCATCTTTGTAGGCACTGGTGTCTTAGGTTATCCCGAAGAGTTCGGGTAGTTATGGGTAGTAGACGGGTATGTAGACGAGAGACAGTCACTCGGTGAGTTATAGCCGCAGCCGCACTTTTGACAATTTCGTCCCTTGCTTCTGCTATATCTCCGGGGCAACGTATAAGCAGCACTAGAACAAGAACATCACATAATATGGCGCCACGGTTATCAATATTAAACTCCAAGAGTAAATGACGCAGGGTGCTGCTGGGCCACAGCAAGCAGACAACAGCATGTGCGTGACGAGCAAACCTGCTGATAGAGCGCAGTCAAAGAGTGAGAAAGATTGACCTATTCCAAAGTATCCTCGTGTCATTACGGCTCCTTAAATAGCCTGGAGGCTCCGCCCAGAATGGCACAGGCAGCCAAAGGCTTGCAGCGATGTCCTGGACCTCTGGACCGCCTGTAGTTGCTGATTGTATTCGTTACTTTTGAGGACTTCCTGCCAAGCCGCTTGGGTGCTAAGATGTGCTTCGTTGTAAGTAGGGCAGAGCGGGATCACGTCAAAAAGCCACAACAGGCAGGCCAGCAACCAGCCGCGCTGCCTGGTCCAGCTTGGGAATTTCTCATTAGCAGGCCATTACTCCCCTTGTTGAAAGAAATAACCGCCATCTTCCCGATGTCAAAGATCACGAGTGGGCGAAGCTCGAATGCTTATCAGTAAAACCTTGAAACTACTTTTCCATCACGGTGACAGCATTGGCACGGGACTAGTCTTTGCGAATGAAGGTGATGGCGGCGATGTTGTCAAACCACGAGCGGCGCACAGCTGCAGCACAGCCAGCTGGTTGGCACTCGGACCTTGCTTGACTGGGCACGTGTGGATTCACACGGCGCTGCACGAAGTGTTCACATGACGCCAATGTAAACGACGAGCACAGGTCGATTGCCTCAAGAACAAAACAGCCAGGGAAGTTATTTTTGGTTAACATGAGAATATTGTCGACAGTAATACACAAAATACACACAGCAGTTACATCAATCAAGAAATAGGCAATGCTAATACCTTCGTCTTCACCGCGGGCGCGGACGAAGTGCGAATGATATCAGAAGCAGCAAGAACTTCGTGCGGACTTGCCTTTCATGCATCCTGTTGCTGCCCTCACTCATGTCACCACTATCATATTGTGGCAACAAAAAATTGCGGCAACACTGGTCTGTAAGACCCGCGTACATGTGCCGTTCTCAGGTGCCGCCTTTTTGCTGGCTGCGTCTCGATGATTAGACGGAGTGAGTTGCACGAGGAGCCAAACTCCTCTTCAATATCCTCGTTTTTTCTTCTGCCTTTTGCGGCTTTTCCTGAGCGCCAAAAGCTTACGTTTTTTAATAAGAGGCTGAATTTTTTCTAAAGCAAAGAAAACATACTTTTGGTCTAGTTGGCTTGTTTACTAAGTTTTAGCCCTATGGTTGCACTGAACTTTCCGAAAGATTGAATAACACTGCACGCAGGCAAAGCGCGGAAGATCTGAGCGTGTGCGCGGAGAGACTCGTGCGAGCATGCACATAGGCATATTTTTATGACTTGTCGAATGAGCGGTGCCGGAATATTTGAACGTCTGGGTTCGGAACTAGCTCACAGGCTGAAAATACATTTGGAGATCACAAGCTTGTCTGAGTGCGGGAGGGCTTGTTAGAATCTCTTCGCTATCGAGAGGGGGCAAGTGCAAGTGAGGACGTTCGCCGGGGTGGTAAGATTTATTCGATGCTGCGAGAATTTTGTTCTTGAGGGTCTTCATTAGTGAGGATTGCATATTCTGTGTTTGGGTTGAGTGGTAGGTGCCACTGACATACTGAGACACTTGCAGCGACATACCGTCGCGTACGCTCTTCCTAGCCCAAAGCTCACCACCACCCTCTATGATCACGGGACAACTGGCACAGCAGCTGCAAAGATACCTCCGAGCACAGTGCGTCGGGAATCCCCCCGCCTGAACACGTGGGAGGCTTCCCGACACCACTTCGCACTGACACCACTTAGCGACAGCAACTTAGCAAACAAAAAACACACATGTGTGTTGAGTGCAAGACACATCTCTGTGTGGAGCTCCGCTTCATCGGCTACCACGCACTCAAGAGTTTTAAGAGATGGAGCAAGAAGATTTTTTACCGGAAAAATACGCTGTCGTGTTCATTCCTCTATGCCTCGGAGCTATGTCTAATAAATGCATAGTTCATATTCATTAAAATTGTTTAAGGGTTTTTTTTTACTATTTCGCTTAGCGTTACGGTGAATAGCTATGTCTAATAACGCAAAAATTATTTTGTCACTTCACGACCCCACAAAAAATATTAGGTCGTTTTTTTAAAGGACCCCTAAACCAAACCGAGCTCAACAGCGAGACAGTGGTTTTTTTAGGAGGTTGCTCGGTAAACCACTTTTGCTCGAACCTTGCCTGGAGACCGCCAGCGTGTAGACCAGTGTTACCAGTGTAAACTTCTTTTGTCGCCGCTAATGACCTTCTCTCCGGTAATTGAAATAATGCTCACTAGATGGGTCGCCGTCGCTCAAGGCATCAGTTTTCTGCTCGACCAAGTGTACCCTTGCTCTTCCGAACAAAGGCTCCCTCAATGCCCACGTTCATGACTTCGAACGTGATTCCGTCCTGACCGCAGCCGACGTGCTCAGCTTCAAGGAAACATGAAACGCTAGAAACATTCATACCAATGAGTTCGTTCCAGTCGTCTGCACTAAAGAAGCGGAGAGTCTTGCGGCTGGTGTCAAGATCTAGGTCAAGCTAGCTGATGTGGCTGAAGATCTCGACTTGCCAATTATTAACCAGAGCCATAACGAGGAGTACGCCGCTGTGAGGCTCTCATCCGCGATAAGAGCAATGGCCATATACTTGCAACCGAACTTGTCAGAAAGAGACGTCTCCAACTTACACCGAGAAGGCAATGCATCTTACAGGACATAGTTCCAACACGGTCCCTTTGTATTCGTCGGACATCTGATTGATTGATATGTGGGGTTTAACGTGCCGAAACCCCAATATAGTTATGAAAAACGCTGTAGCGGTGGGCTCCGAAAGTTTCGACCACCTGGGTCTCTTGAACGTGCACCCAAATCTGCACACTCGGCCTACAGCATTTTCGTCTCCATCGTAATAAAGATGAAAATGAAGCCTCCTCGGCTGCTGACTTGCGGGTCAGCAGCCGAGTGCCTTAGCCACTAGACCACGGCGGAGCCGAAGATCTGAAGTTTGACATTGTGCGAAGCGATTGGCTAGTCTAACACATCAGGTTATGCACTCCGATCTGTATCGTACTACTGCCAACGACCCACCACCGTCAGGGCAACCTGTATTGGTGTTGGCTTATAGAACTTTCTAGTGCGTCTCATCATCGATGATACCTTAGCAACATACTTAAGCGATCATAAACTAATAATCTTTGAAAGGAAATGAGTCCCCGAGCTCATGCAGAAGCGCCTTTTTGTATTTTATGATGATGAATACGGGGGTTTTATGGTGCAGGGGTGACGGGTGACCAAACCGCCCATGACCTTCGATGTATATACAATGTACATAGTGCACGCATCATAAAGCAATCATCTTAAAGTGGAAGCTAGCTGCGAGCTCATCGAGCGACGTCCTTCTTTTACATAGCAGAAGAACATCTCTTGTGTATATAAAACATATATATAGTTCATTGAAATATTTATAGTGCATCAAAATATAAATAATTACAGATTGTGTATGTAATCAATTTATAAAAACTTTGTCACGTCTATATATGATGGTAGGAAATGTCTACAAAGCGTTCGCGGGTTACCAAGCAAGCTCTTCTAATAGTATCCACTTAGAAAAATCCTCAAATAGCATTCACTGTGTGGATATGGCGGTGATTTTTTTTCACCTTCACCAGCATTCCTAGAAAGTGCTTTCTACTCCTCGACACCTATTTCTTCATTAGGCTCGCGCAATGTCCGAAATGAACGTTCAGCTAGTCAGAATTTCACTGTGCTTTTCAACCACACGCGGCTATCTCTACTTGCACAGTTGCAAATGCAGAAAATGAAGGTAAATTAGTTTATCAGCCACGATAGTCATGCGAGAAAAAGCAGAACTCCCATGCGACTTAATGTAAAGCAAAGTAGGCAAAAATTGACAGCAGATATATTTCTTATATTAAGCAATCGAGAGCTTACAAGTCATCACATCCCAACTTCACGTGAAGAAACTGCTGGTATCGCGAATTGCACTCCAAAGGCGGGAAACGGCGAGAGATGATAATGTGCTCATTCTTCAGATTTTCAGAGGTTGTTCAGTGACCCTTTAAATATAATCACCTAAAGAATTTCATTTAAGGATCAAAAATATCTTCTGACCGCATTTTGCGAAAACACTAGATCCTAAAGGGTCAAATGCGTGCGAGCGCTTTTTAAGGGTGGGCCTTTTAAACTATAGAGTTTCCTACAAATACACTAGCTCTAGTGTCTGGTGCTAGTGTCCATCTGAGCTGCAACACACGGCGCTTCAGCCAGCATGGGAATAATGGGTAGCACATAGATTTGCCTAGTCTTCGCACTTTCGGCTTCATTAAGCTCCGATTGGCCTGACTTCGCTTTGCCGCAAAACGAAGTTCAGCAAATGTTTAGCAGTTACGCTTAACCACCAAATGAAAACTATGCTAATATTTTGGCCTAGCTAAATGATATGATACATTCAAAAATCACAGCGTATCCATAGAGTGACTGATGATGAATGGGGCGAAGCGTCCGTACATCTACCATCCGTCCGTGTGTCCGTTTGTCCGTGCATGCGTCCATGCGTCCGATCTCGTTCAAGAATGCAGACCACGTGCGGGTAACACCGACGAGACGCGAGCCAAGGAGGCCAAGCGCAAGCGTCTTCAACGCGCCCACCGCTCTGCTCCGTCCATGCTCCACCTACAATCCGCCACGTACGGTGACTATCCAGGAGAATGAGCGAGGCACTCGTTGGCAAAGCGCGCACAGCATTCAATCGGAGAGTAGCGGTACTTCAGACAGTAGCAATAGAGTAACACCATCTAGGAAATGAGACGGGAAATGCTCACTCATTTTTGTTTTGATTTTTTTTCTTCTCTTCTCTCGGTTACGCGTGACACTTCACAAGGTCAGACAATAAGGAGCTGCGCCCCTAAAAATGTTCTCAAAGTGTCTTTCATGCATGAAAAATAATGAAAGCACACGGGGACGTGTACGTGCAACTCTTTTCTTGTGAGTTAGCAACTGATCGTTCATCATCGCTCTCACTCTGGGCACGTTAACAGATTTCTACTACCAGTGAAAAAACGTTGTCGTGGAGATGGTTTGTTTCAACATCACTGCTGAAAGCAATCTGAGGAATTCCCTCCACTGAACGACCTTGACAACTCAAACAACAACAACAGGCCACCACGTTTATCTGGGACCTATTTCTTTCATAAACCGAACAACTGAATCACATGAAGTGTGCTGCCATCTATCAACAAACGCATGAAAATAAGTGGCGCAGGGCTCACCAATTCGGTATTGCTCAGTTATCGAAGAGCAAATCGCGAGCTCGCGTGACTTTCCGCGTACAATATTATGGGATTCATGCTCTACAAAAGCCCCGACGAGTGTTATATGCAAGTAAAACAAGGCGACTGTCAGCTAAAAAGGTCAGGTGATAACATTTAACTAACCTACTTGGCTACAGAAATCCTCATGAAGCTGATATCTGCACTCTGTGTGCTATCATGGAATGCGTGAGTTGCCACGTATCTTCACGAAAAATTTGTGTGTCGCAAGAACGATTCAGATTTATCGTGCCGCGGAGTGTCCAGTTTGCTCACAGGTGCAGGAAACGTGCGAAGTGGTAGTGTTCATTTTTCAATAATGCGTTAACACTGATGATAGCACAGCCGAAAAAGGGAGCGCATGTCTGTTGATCATCCTAGAGAGCGCGCTCTTTAATTCCGCTTGGCGGCACGACCATTTATGGCCATTGCGAATAGACCAGATTATTTAATTTTTGACCCCCACTAAGAGCAGAGCACGCACATAGGATCTTGACAACAGCTATCACTTTTACGCGCAGCTGGCTAAGGGTCTGTGGGTGCAGTTGCGTGAAAGCAGATGACGAGCCCACAATAGTACCAAGCGTAGGATAATGGCAAGTCTGATGCTGTCTTGGTCCTTCTCTATCTTTGATCGGCAGCCCCCGGCCAAAGATGGCTGCACCATATAAGCGATGAAATTCTGGTGTAATGAACGAAGAAGTTGATTTCTTTAGAGGTTTCGTGTAATTTTCCCTTTATATCCTCACTCACGTACTTGTCAGTTTAAAAAGGACAAGCATTTAGTTGAAAATACGTGCTGAAGCTTGTTACTCGTGCATTTATTCGTGGTGTCTGCTCCCACCGCAAATATTTGTTCTTGTGCTATCAATATCAGCTAAGGTTTGAGTTACCCTCATCCATGCATTAATATCTGCCATGTATCTATTGTTCATGTGGTACCACTTTCAGGTGTACTGTGTTACGGCTTCACTATCGCAAAGCTTGCCCTGTGAAGGAACAAAGCAACCATCGTGACTTTGCCCATGCACTTTTTTCAGTGTCATACTTTACACTAGAACTTCTTTTTACTCTTTTCTTATGAGGAAAAATAAATAAAGTGACTGATAAGCAAACCTTAACTGTAACTATTCGGCAAGCGTGTCAACAAATAAGGTGCGGCTTTTGGAATGCGCATTACTGGAAAGCAGGTGTGGCTTTTAATGGCATCGAAAACAACTTGAAACTTGGCAAATTGAAACGTTGCACCGTAAAAACTTCGCTGTCTCAGGCGTTTTTTTTCTTTTACTTTTTACCTGCACCAGCAGTGACAACAGTCTCTTCATGGCGTCGTCGTCACGTCACGTACGCTTCCTTCTTGGTAGACGAGCAGCAGCCTTTCCCATTGACCCTGAGAGACATTCCCAAAGCGTCGCTCATTCAACCGAGCAGTGTACCGTGACTCTGCATCTTTGCAAGCTTTACGATGCTTCAAAGAGACCTAAAGAGAATGTAAGGACTCCTGCGTGAATTCTCAGTGACACAACTACACTATCTGAATGATGTCCTCTTTCCATGGCTTCCTCGCCTACAACACACCGCCCAGAGCAGTTGGCCACTGCCATTATGAGCCTATTCATTCCTGCTAGGTCGAAACCGATGGAGACTTCCTGAACAAATTGGCTTTCCTATACGCGTGGTTGGTCTAGAAAAACAGCCTTAGTGATTCGTGGCTACTGCATACCGACGTAACGGCGCCTCGTTGCTGTGAGATCACGTGACTCGTTGCAGGCGTTTCATGAAGCTTCACAATTATCCTGGCTGCCACATGACGTTCTCCACGTTAGTCTTCATGTCGGGACTCTATACCTGTATTATTACTACCGATAATGAATTACGCAAGCCCGACAGAAGCGCAGCGGTCGGCTTATCATTCTGGCCCAGACTACCACTTCTGAGCCTAAAAATCTCTGCAATGATCGTGAGACCGCCTTTATTGAGCTTTTCACTGCCTGCTTTCTAGAATGCCCCGACAATGCCAAATAGGCACCTACGTAAGCTTCGCATTCATGGACACATTTTTTCGGAGCAACTACCTACAATAAGTGCGCAGTAGAGACTCAGGAAGAAAACGAATCTGTTGTTACTGAGCACCAACGACTAAGTTGAGCAAAGTGAAGGGGCCGTGAACTCTTGAAAAGAATGTTTGTGTACAATCTAAAGCAATTACTCAAAATATTAGTAACAGAGTGCAATGGGCTCGCGCCATGAACGGATTGATCGTTGAACAAGCTAGCAACCGCAAAGGCATGTGTGCCGTGTGCAAACCAGTGAGTATGAAAAAGAATCAACCACGCGGGAGATGCAGGCCCTATGCAGACACCTGTTACGTGCGTAGAGCATTGATAAGGGAACTAACCATCCACCTCAATTTTGGGTCAGTCTTCCACCTGGGGTCACGGCAGCGTGTTGTCGGTTGTGTCGCGCTCGGAGAGCTTGACAATGTAACATCTATGCTGCAGTGCATTAGATATTACGGAACTTTATAATAGCGCACCGCAAGCATTGCGGTGCGGTCACTGCCACTGCGCGTGCGTCGCAACGCGAGTTGACAGTCGCGTTTCAGCCCGCCCACAGAAAATCTGAAGTAGCGGCCGCGTGTGTGGCCCGCAAGCACTGGTTTCGAGGCTATGGTGTCGCTGCGATTGTGCGTTGCAGTTTGCAGGAGGGCAAACGCTATTTTAAAACTCATATGGCACCCGCTATGCCGATGACGCCCACAGCACTTGCAAACTTTATTCTAAATCTCCCTATAAACGCTGTCATACAGGCATGCGTGTATGATTGTGTGGTGCTACTTTTACGTTTCACTGCACCCTTCAAGTCCGGAGCTGGTGCCGACACGCCGCGACACGCACTGTAAATTTCCAGCGTAGTGTCGGCACTGCATTGCCACCGGTTGGGAACAGCGACAAAGAAGATATTATGCCTATAGAATGCAGTATTTCTGACTCTTGACAGAAATCAGCGCTGCATTCTTCCACGCGTAAGTAATATTTCTTTATTCTGCCGTACATGTTGCTTGCCCGAACACATCGCGCTTACCGGCAACGGGCTTGGTCATGTACTCCAACAGCAATCCAACATGGCTGCGGAAGGACCAAAAACCCGTGAACTCGCATATGAAAGGATAGGACGTATGAACTTACGACCCGCGCCGGTTTCCCTAGATGAACTCTTGATCGTCAAATAAACGTAAATCAGACCAAAGTACTTTCCCAAAAAATAAGAGCTGCTAATTGTTCGCTACCTCATGTTTTGCCGCAGTGTGAAGAGTGGTGGTGTCAGCTGATCGACTATGTTGATTTTGAAGATGCCTTGCGTAACCTTCTGTGGGCTACAGAGTACCGCATGAACTAGAATTGACGTATGGTCTAGACGGCACTCCGAAGTACTTATTGAGCCTATCTGAAAATTCACCGCGGTAATTTACAGCTAGCTAGTAACGTCATGGTATATCTGCGAAGCACTGCGCGTTTGGCATGACGTTAGTTTCAAAGCATGTACCAACCGTTATCAGAACTTTGATAGTCAAGAGCCCAGAGTCATTTCTTAGCAAAATGCCAGCATGTCATTGTGGCGTTGAACTTCCCAACGCCAGATGTGCTTACGCCGAAAACGAGCGCCACGCACCTTAATCTATGTCTCATTCTTCCTAGCATGGAACATCACTATCAAAGTTGTCGGTCCCAACCCACACCTGAGTGAAATCAACCAAATTGATTCGCGTTATCTGATCACGTCACAGCGATTGTTTTGATTGTGATCAAAACAGGTTCTGATCCGGCTCGATTTCGGTCAAAAAGGCCCCGTATGAATATCGCTTAGCATTTGCTATGACAACGTGACGCCGACTTTTTCTTCATCTTTAGACGCTATGTAAATTTCAAATTCTGTTGTGAGCCATGCAATAAGTTTCAACATTTCTAGCGGCATTTTTTTGCAAGTATAACGAAACCTGCTACTATTTGTGAAAAAAGAGAGACATTAAAACAGGCCCATATATCTTTCATTACTGAGGCCGGGGCAAAATGAATGGAGGCCCCAGTTTTGAATTCGTAACCGACTAGATTTTCATACTTTTACCAAGCCTGAGGGTAGAACCAAGTTTTACCAAACCAAACTAATCATATGTGTATTTCTTTTGCCCCATAGCACGAGTTATTACTCTATGTAAAAAATAGTCGTGGAAGTTTCAATTGCCCATAAGCTGAAATCACTTGTTTTTACGTCATACATCAAATGACACCAGTTTCTTATTCAACACATCATATAAACTTTTTTTCAAATTGTTTGCCGGAAATTCTTCTCTGCAGCTGAAAAGGAAGTGTTTGTACCAGGTATGTAGAAACACATTTTTTTTAGTATTTGATTGCGGGGATGGAAGGAGGGTTGGATTTTTAATGCTAGCAAACTTTTATTTCCTTGTATCCCAGGATCGACGTACATGTGGATATAATATATCTGTGGAATGGGATAAGGCTAGCCAACGCATTGGCTTAAAAAGTAATTTGTAATATTGCCAATATTAAGCATTTCATAAAAGCTTTTGTGTGTTTGCCTGGTCACGTATAGCAAGAAATTTTGATGAATGATCAATTGATTGAGTCATTGATTGATAATTGGGGTTTAATGTCCCAGAAAGACAATATATGAGTATTAGAGACGCCGTAATAGAGTGCTCCAAGAATTCAGACCACTTGGGGTTCTTTTGACCACGTGCGCCCAAATCTGAACACTCGGGCCTACACCATGTTCGCTGATCTATTGAAAACATAGCCCTGCGGGTGGGCAGCCGATTCCCTTAGTCACTCAACTGCCGTGGCGGGACAAAAAAAAATAATATACCTAGTACAAGAGAAGAGACGAAGCGGAGCGCTGGTGCCGTCCTATGTCAAATATATATATATATATATATATATATATATATATATATATATATATTGTAACGAACTAATGCAACGCCGGAAGCTAAAACAGCTATTTAATTATGGCGAACTTGCGCCCGTCAACAAAATACACAAAGGTTATCCTGAGCTCGCTAGTGAAAAGGTGTCAACCTCTTCTTTTGCGTCTCGCCGCGTCCCGCTCCTTCGAAAAACCGCCAGCTTTCTTTTTCCAGCGCGCGGTGTGGTGACACGTGCTGCCAGCGTTGCATGGCGCGTTTGGCTTGTCAGGTGGTCTGGCAGAATTCATAAGAGCAGGAAGCAGCGCAAGACTTCAGTAGGTGCCTAACAACATGCGGCATTAGTCCCCCTCCCGAAACGCATCGTCCCGATGCGTACGCTGACGTCGAACAGTTTCGTACAGGAGTATTGACCTGATGCTTGAGCACATTTATCAGTTGTGTCGTTCAATGCCTTTCGTAGTACGGTGTCATTCGTACTACATGTACGACTTCTGGGCGATTCCTGCGTCGGGTTGAGCACACTTGCCCTTCAGGAATCACTTCGTAGTTTAGTGGGCCTAACCGGCGAAGTACTTTGTAAGGGCCGAAATAGCGCCGCATTAGTTTTTCGGATAGGCCAGGTGCGCGTACAGGCGTCCACACCCACACTTTGTCTCCGGGGTGGTGCAGTACGTCTCTCCGCTTGAGATTATAGCGACTTGCGTCGGAGCCTGGTTGTAAGATGATACGATGTCTTGCCAATTGCCGTGCCTCTTCTGCCCTTTCTATGAAGTCGCTGATGTGCGGGTCACTCTCATTCGAATCATTGACAGGTAACATCGCGCCTAAGGTCGTTGTGACCGTCCGACCATAAACAAGTTGAAATGGCGTGAAGTGTGTCGTTTCTTGCACTGCGGTATTGTACGCAAATGTTGCATAAGGCAAAATACTGTCCCATGCTTGGTGGTCAGCGTCCAAATACATCGAGATCATGTCGGCGAGAGTTCTGTTGAGTCTTTCTGTTAATCCGTTTGTTTGCGGATGGTATGCTGTAGTCCTCCTATGGTCGGTGTGGGTGAGCTTCATTACAAACTGCATCAAACGGGCAGTAAATGATGTTCCTTTGTCCGTAATGACAACCTGCGGTGCGCCATGTCGTAGTACAATCTGAGTGAGGAAAAATTGGGCTACTTCGTTCACCGTTCCTTTTGCGAGAGGTGATGTTTCAGCATATCGAGTCATGTAGTCTGTTGCTACAACAATCCAGCGCTTTCGCGATGAAGAGAGAGGAAATGGACCAAGCAAATCTATTCCCACTTGCTGAAATGGCCTTTTTGGTGGCTCTATTGGTTGCAACAGACCCGCTGGTTTCGATGGTGGTATCTTGCGTCTTTGGCAATCCCGACATGACTTGACATAGTGGTGCACCGAATCTCTTAATTTCGGCCAATAATACTTTCGGCGAATTCTGGCCAAAGTGCGACTACTACCCATATGGTCAGCCGACGGGTCGTCATGACACGCTTCCAAGATTTCTGTTCACAGTGATGATGATGCAAGAAGCAGAAACGTCTCACCGCTGTTTCCGAAGTTGCGATATGTCCTCCGGACGTCGTTCCGGAGGACAATCCACGGACGAAAACTCGTGGTACCTTATTTTGGTGACCCTCCAAGTATTGGATAAGCGGGCGTAGTTCCGGGTCCATTCGCTGAAGACGAGCCATCTCCGACACATTCAGAACTCCAAGAAATGGGATGTCTTGTTCTTGGTCAGATGATGGAGACTCAACAGGTGCGCGAGACAGGCAATCCGCGTCATTGTGCTTCAGGCCGGACTTGTAGACCACAGTGATGTCATGTTCCTGCAGTCGCAGGCTCCATCTTGCAAGTCTTCCTGAAGGGTCCTTGATATTTGCCAGCCAACACAATGAATGATGATCACTGATTGCTCGAAACGGTCTCCCGTAGAAGTATGGGCGAAACTTGCTGATGGCCCATATAACTGAGAGACACTCTTTCTCTGTCGCTGAGTAATTAGACTCAGCATTCGATAGAGTGCGGCTCGCGTAAGCGATCACCTTTCCTTCTTCATTCTGCCACTGAACGAGGATGGCACCAAGACCAACGTTACTCGCGTCGGTATGTATGTCTGTATCGGCCTCTTCATCAAAATGGGCAAGTATTGGAGGAGACTGCAAACGGCGTCGCAACTCTGAGAAAGCTGCTTCTTGTTTTCCCGCCAAGAGAATGCTACACTTTCTTTCGTTAGCCGTGTCAAAGGCTCAGCGGCCTTAGCAAAGTTTTCCACAAAGTGTCTGTAGTAGGCACATAGTCCCAGGAATTGTCTGACAGCTTTTTTATCTTGCGGTTTCGGAAAATTTTCAACTGCTGCAATCTTTTCCAGGTCCGGGCGGACGCCTTCCGCACTGACTATGTTCCCGAGGAACTGAAGCTGACGAAATCCAAAGTGACACTTTTCCGGTTTGATGGTCAGTGCTGCCGCGCGAATGGCATCCAGTACCGTTCTCAGTCGGTGGATGTGCTGCTCGAAGGTAGAAGAAAAAACCACTACATCGTCGAGGTAGACAACACACGATTGCCACTTGAGTCCGGAATGCAAAGTGTCCATCATCCTCTGGAAGGTAGCGGGAGCAGAGCACAAACCGAAGGGGAGCACTTTGAACTCGTACAGTCCGTCTGGGGTCACAAACGCCGTCTTCTCGCGATCTCGTTCATCCACCTCGATCTGCCAATATCCACTTTTTAAGTTCAATGACGAAAAGAAGTGAGCATTGCGTAACTTATCCAAGGCATCATCGATCCGCGGAAGTGGGTAAACATCACGCTTTGTGACTTGGTTCAGCTTTCTGTAGTCAACTCAAAATCGCAGCAGTGTTGTCCTTCTTTTTGACTAGCACAACCGGCGATGCCCACGGACTGTTGGATGGCTGGATTACGTCATCGTTGAGCGTTTTTTGCACTTGGTTCTTGATGGCTTCTCTTTCTTTTGGTGCTACTCGGTATGGGCGCTGATGCACAGGTCTCACGTGTTCGTCGACCACGATGCGGTGCTTTGCGACGGGAGTACGTCCAACTTTCGACGAGGTCAAGAAGCACTCGGCGAACTCTCTGATGAGGTCAGCAATCTGTTGTTTCTGAGATGATGAAAGCTCTCTGTCAATGTCTACTGCTTGGCGTACGTTATCTACTGTCTCTGAAGCTTTATCAAGAGTGCAAACATCTGAGACTCTCGCGTATTCATGCAGCGATGCTACGGATGTTCCCTTCGCGATATGCTGCAGCTCATTTCCAAAGTTAGTTAATAGGACATACGCACATCAATCACGAAGGCTCACCAGGCCGCTTGCCACGCATAGTCCTTTTTCTAGTAGCTGTCCGATGTTTCCGTCCGCTAATCCGTCACAGTCACGGAGAACTTCACTCCCCACAAGAACGGATACACTGGAACGTGGCGGCACAGTTACATCTTCGTCCATAATGCGGAGAGGTAGAACGATTAGTTTCTCTGCGTGACAGATAGCGACGGCATTCTTTGCAGAAAACGAAACCTTGGACTCTTGCAAGTCGATGACTGCATTGTTTGTTTGCAAGAAGTCCATGCCTATAATCAGTTCACGGGAGCATTCAGAGCACAAGCACAAGAAAGCTGCCGACATACACGAATCCTCTTATTCTGATCCTTGCGGTGCACAAGCCCACGGGACTAACTAAGTGCCCTCTAGCGGCTCATATCTGAGGTCCGGTCCATTCAGTCATCACTTTCTTCAGCTTCCTTACGAGAGAATTACTGACAACAGAATAGTCTACACCAGTGTCTACTAGCGCAATGGCCTCGACGTCGTCGATCGTGACTAATATCTCGGAAGTAGCGTCGCTACTACTGCACTTGTCCGTCGTTGCGTAACTGCCGCTGCCCTGTTGGGCTAACAATGAAGGGTCTTCAGTTGTCAGTATATGAGCGGCCTCACCTCCAGAGGTCGCTGGCTCTAGTTTTCCCGCCGCGGACTAGGAGAACGTGGTCTTCGGAGATTTGATGACGGACGAGGACTCGGCGACCGATAGCGCATCGGTGCTGTCGAACGAGACTCCCGTTGTTGCATGTCTTGGGGTGAATATCGTGAAGACAAGTACTCTTCGATTTCGCAGGGCCGTTCACCGTTCCGCGGGCACAGTGCATTGACTAGAAAACCACGCAGTCCCGCTCGACGATATTGGCATGCCTGGTAAAGGTGGCCTGCTTCTCCGCAGTGGTAGCAGAGGGGCCGCCAGTCTACAGTGCGCCATACATTGCTCTTACGTGGTCTTGCTCCCAGCATTGGTAGCAGCGTACTCGGAGAAAATGTCGGAGGCATCACAGCAGTCGTAGCCATCCGATTCATGCGTCCGAGGTCCTGTCGTACTACTTGCGCGTACGACAACTGAGGCGAAGGCTCCGGTTGTGCGCGCTGTAGTAGCTGAGGTTGTGGTTGAAGAACTGGTCGCCGCACTTCTTCGCGCACAACGTCGGCAAGTGAGGAGATGGCTGGATAACCTTGAGTCATTTGTATTTTCTGAAGTTCTTCCCTTACAACAGTCCTCACCATTTCACGCAAGGGGTCAATGTTACTCGTCAGGGTGGTCGACGCCGCGCTAACAGACGAGA
Source organism: Rhipicephalus annulatus (assembly GCA_013436015.1). NCBI lineage: Eukaryota > Metazoa > Arthropoda > Arachnida > Ixodida > Ixodidae > Rhipicephalus > Rhipicephalus annulatus. Next base: position 341,891 of record WOVY01011527.1, on the reverse strand, counting down.
CGCTTACGTCCCTGTTGTACTGGCGCGCACGCTGCTGCAGGGTCTTCTATATTATTGTCGCCTCTGATCTGAACTCAGCAAGAGAGCGGGGTGGATTACGCACTAGGCCTGCAAAAAGCTCCTCTTTCACTCCACGCATCAGGTGCCACAACTTCTTTTCCTCAGCCATGTTCGGGTCGGCCCGGCGGAGCAGTCGGGACATGTCTTCAATGTACATGGCGACGCTCTCGTTGTTTCGTTGGTTTCGCGTCTGAAGAGCGGCCTCCGCCTTTTCTTTGCGGTCCGTGTTTGGGTACGTAGCAAGAAACTCTCTTCGAAAGTTGTCCCATGACAATAAGGACGCTTCGTGGTTTTCGAACCACGTACGCGCAGAATCTTGCAGTGCCACGTAGACGTAGCGTAGTTTCCTGTCTTCGTTCCAACCGTTATGTCTGGCGACACGTTCGAAACCGTCGAGCCAGTCCTCAAAATCCTCAAAAATATCACCGTGGAAGACCTCTCGTATTTGGAATGGGTCCATGACGATGTGCGATGGAAATGAAGTCACTTGGGCGGTCATTGCAGGCGCTCCGGAACTTACGTCCTCCACTGGTCTAGAAGAATCGAAGAGGGCACCAAACTCCGGCTGCTCACCTCGTAGGCGGCGACTCGTACGTTGGTGTACGGGAGTCAACTGCGCTGGCTCTAACCTTCGGGGCTCTTGGCTATGTTGCCTAACCTGAGATGGGCTTGGAATCATTCCCACCACGTCCACCAGTTTGTAACGAACTAATGCAACGCCGGAAGCTAAAACAGCTATTTAATTATGGCGAACTTGTGCCCGTCAACAAAATACACAAAGGTTATCCTGAGCTCGCTAGTGAAAAGCTCGTCAAGCTCTTCTTTTGCGTCTCGCCACGTCCCGCTCCTTCGAAAAAACGCCAGCCTTCTTTTTCCAGCGCGCGGTGTGTTGACACGTGCAGCCAGCGTTGCATGGCGCGTTTGGCTTGTCAGGTGGTCTGGCAGAATTCATAATAGCAGGAAGCAGCGCAAGACTTCAGGTGGTGCCTAACAACATGCGGCAATATATATGTATATATATATATATATATATATATATATATATATATATATATATATATATATATATATATATATATATATATATATATGGCACAACGGGAGCGTTTTCAACAAGGATAAATATATTTATTTCCCAAAAGTTTCGGGAGGGGCCTCTCTTTATCAGGGGATGAGTTATACTAACATTAACTTCAAAACTTCATTGCTGCCGCGTCTCTCTCGCCTTGAAAGATGTTTGCGAGAGTGAGAGACAACTACAAAAGGAAAGAAAGAAAAAAAGAAAAAAAGGAAAGAAAAATGACGAAAAGAAAAAAAAAGAGAAAAGAAAAAGAAATAAAATAAAGAAAGAAACTAAAAAAGAGGAAGAACCTCTGTCAACACTGAGAACGAAACCAAATGTCCGTGTACGTCCACATCCGGTTCTTATCCCGTGCTGGTCAGTTTTCGACGTGTGTCGGGCCACCCAAGGTTGTCGCCGCGGTGGCGGGAGGGGTCCGTGACGGCGTGCGTAAGGAAAGGGTTTCCCCTTATTGGGTCGGTCGGCTCTTTACCTTTCATCTTCGTCCGTTTCCCTTCAATGGTCATCAAGTGGTAGGCGAACATAAACACTTTGTCTGTGTATGTGAAAAAGAGGAAAAAGGAAGAAAAAATAACAAAAAACAAGAAAGGACAGTGTACACGTACGAGTCAGTAAGAAAAAACAAGCATGGTCTCCATCTATCAATCTTTGTCACCAATTTTCTCCTGGCTCACCTCTCGAAGGCAGGAGAGTCTTCCGGGGTCCTCGTTGATGCCGGCTACTAATGCTCGAAATTTGAAAATAAAATATGCCCCACGCTGTTCCCGCTCGCGCCTGTTTGAGAAACCGGACTGCAAAAGAGTTACGCTGATATTTTCAAAACTGTAGTTTGGCAGGCGCAGATATCTAGATAAAGATATCTTCGGCAGTTAAGTGGCGTGGTACAGGTGATTATTGAACCAAAGCCAAAATGGCGTGTCTGTTTGGCCGATATATTCTTGTCCACAGATGCTGCAATGTAGCATGTATATTACGTTACGGGAGTCACAATGAAGGCTTTCAGTTATGCAGAATTTGAAATCCGAGAAGTTCGCTTTGGATTCACGTGTTCTGACCATCTGTGGACATACCTTGCATCGAGCTTTTCCGCAGGGATGGCACCCTGATTAAATTTCGGGGGTGTTTGTTTTTGCTCTAACACGAATGTCCTTCAGTATATTATCCCTGCGGTACACCACGTGAGGTGGCTTTGCGAAAATTGAAGTTAGACATTTGCTTTGCCTGATTATGTTGAAATGGCGGAAAAGTATGTTGTTGATTTCTGGCGCTAATGAGAAGTAAGTTAGAACAAGGTTCGTTTTGGAAGTTGTTTCTGATACTCTGTTTAGTCCCTTAATTATATCATTCCTGTTCACGTTGTGAGTACGAAGTATGGCATCGTCATTAATGTCTTCTGGATAATTTTGTTTCAATAAGGAATGCTTTAGGTGTTATGCGTGTCTGTCAAATTCTCGCATATCGGTGCATATTCTTCGCTACCGGTATGCCTGAGAATATGAAATACCCGTTTTGCAATGCTTTGGGTGGCTGCTGTTGAAAGGTAGGTACATTTGACGGTATGTAGGCTTTTCGTAAAGGTTTGTTGACAAGCGGTCATTTTTGACCCTGACAGTGACGTCCAAGAACCTTATTCTAGTTTTGAAAATGTTGTGCGTGAATATAATTGACGGGTGGCACTTGTTAAAATCCTCTATGAAGCGGAAAAGACTTCCCTCATTGTGGTTCGATATCATAAAAATAACGTCTAAGTATCTTCTGTATTAGAAAGGTTTCAAGGTGCGTCCCTCAATGAATCGTATTTCAAGTGAAGCCATAAAGGTGCTCGCGAAGTTTGGGGTCATTTTCGTGCCCATTGTAGTGCCACTGACCTCAAGGAAATGCTTGCCATTGAACTCAAAATGCTTATAATTTAGTACAAGTTCAAGAAGTGTAAACAGTACCATGCCACTTACACTAGTTGATTAGTCAGATTTTACATATTCAGAAACCATAGCTGCTATTCCGTCATGGTGGGGTATGTTGGTGTAGAGTGAGCAGACTTCCATGGTCACCAGAAAACTGCCGCCTGGGATGTAGAGACTTGAAGTTTCGCAGATGAAGTGGTTTGTGTCCTTTAGGTAATGAGGGAAATTCGGGGGGATGTTTTTTAATAGGAATTGATGAATTCTGATATATTTTCTGTTGATGTGCTGTTATTACTCAACAAACGGGAGCCGAGGGACACAAAGAGCCATCCAGGGTCCCAGCAGTGACGACGTCGCCACTCCCACCAGCGAGTCCTTACAACACCAGGTGGACAAATGCGGCGAAGACCAAGGCGGCGGCTTCCAAATGACATGGGGAAACAAAAGGTACGGGCAGTCTTAAACACGCATTTACCAAAGTTCTACAAAGAACTTCCAACGACCCGACTCCCGAATTTAAAAGGGAGATAAAAGTAAACCTAAATAATCCCCGCCAGGACGAGCAAATCACCGGCAAAATGTTAAACGCAATGTTACCGGCACATTCTGTTTCCGGTCGATTCAATTTGCTCCCCAAGATACACAAGGCAGGCAATCCGGGACGTCCGATAGTATTCAGTAACAGCACATCAACAGAAAATATATGAGAATTCATCAACTCCTTAACATAAGACATCCCCCTGAATTTTCCCTATTACCTAAAGGACAAAAACCACTTCATATGTGAAGCTTCAAGTCTCAACATCCCAGGCAGTAGTTTCCTGGTGACTATGGACGTCTGCTCACTGTACACCATTATACCCCACCATGACCGAATAGCGGCTATGGTTTCTGAATATGTAAAATCTGACTCATCAACTAGTGTAAGTGGCGAGGTACTGTTTACACTTCTTGAACTTGTACTAAATTATAACCATTTTGAGTTCAACGGCAAGCATTTCCTTCAGGTCAGTGACACTGCAATGGGCACGAAAATGGCCCCAAACTTCGCGAGCACCTTTATGGCTTCACTTGAAATCCCATTCTTTGAGGGACGCACCTTGAAACCTTTCTATTACAGAAGATACTTAGACGATATTTTTTGTGATATAGAACCACAATGAGGGAAGTCTTTTGCGCTTCATAGAGGATTTTAACAAGTGCCACCCGCCAAATAAATTCACGCACAAAATTTCCAAAACTATAATTAACTTCTTGGACGTCACTGTCACGGTCAAAAATGACCGCTTGTCAACAAACCTTTACAAAAAGCCTACACCCCATCAAATGTACCTACATTTTCACAGCAGCCACCCAGAGCATTGCAAAACGGGTATGCCAAATTCTCAGGCCTACAGGTACCGACGAATATGCACCGATATGCAGGAATTTGACAGACACGCAGAACACCTAAAGCATTCCTTATTGAAACAAAATTATCCGGAAGACAATATTGACGATGACATATTACGTGCTCGAAACGTGAACAGGAATGATATAATTAAGGGACCAAACAGAGTATCTAAAACAATTCCAAAAACGAACCTTGTACTAACTTCTCATCAGCGCCACGAATCAACAAGATACTTTTTCGCCATTTCGACATAATCAGGCAAAGCAGACGACTAACTTCAATTTTCGCGAAGCCACCTCACGTGATGTACTGCAGGGATAAAATTCTGAAGGACATTCTTGTTAGAGCAAAATTAAACACCTCCAAAATTCAATCAGGATGTCATCCCTGCGGAAAAGCTCGATGCAAGGTATGTCCACAGATGATCACAACACCTGAATCCAAAGCGAACTTCTCGGATTTCAAAATCTGCATAACTTAAAGCCTTAATTGTGACTCCCGTAACGTAATATACATGCTACATTGCAACATCTGCGGACAACAATATATCGGCCAAACAGACACGCCATTTTGGCTGCGGTTCAATAATCACCTGTACCACGCCACTTCACTGCCAAAGCTATCTTTCTCTAGACATCTGCGCCTGCCAAACTACAGTTTTGAAAATATCAGCGTAACTCTTTTGCAGTCCGGTTTCTCGAACAGGCGCGAGCGCGAAAAGCGTGAGGCATATTTTATTTTCAAATTTCGAACATTATTAGCCGGCATCAACGAGGACACCGGAAGACTCTCCTGCCTTCGAGAAGTAAGCCAGGAGAAAATTGGTGACAAAGATTGATAGATGGAGACCCTGCTTGTTTTTTCTGACTGACTCGTACAAGTACACTGTCCTTTCTTCTTTTTTGTTATTTTTTCTTCCTTTTTCCTTTTTTTCACATGCACATACAAAGTGTTATGTTCGCCTACCGCTTGATGACCATTGAAGGGAAACGGACGAAGATGAAAGGTAAACAGTCGACCGACCCATTAAAGGGAAACCCTTTCCTTATGCACAAGTCACGGACCCCTCCCGCCACCACGGCGATAATCTAGGGTGGCCCGAGACACGTCGAGAACTGACCAGCACGGGATAAGAACCGGATGTGGACGTACAGGGACATTTGGTTTTGTTCTCTGTGTTGACAGTGGTTCTTCCTCTTTTTTACTTTCTTTCTTTTCTTTCTTTTTCTTTTTTCTTTTTTCTTTTCGTCTTTTTTCTTTCCTCTTTTGTTCTTTTCTCTTTTTTCCTTTCTTTTTTAGTTCTCTCTCACTCTCGCAAACATCTTTCAAGGCGAGAGGGATGCGGCAGCAACGAAGTTTTGAAGTTAATGCTAGTATAACTCATCCCCTGATGAAGGGAGGACCCCTCCCGAAACTGTTGGGAAATAAATATGTTTATCCCTGTTGACAATGCTCCTGTTGTGTCATATCCCATACCTTCACGAAGACTAACTGGTCCAGTGAATCATTACTCCCACTATATATATATTTATATATATAAGGGAAAGAAGTGTATACCTAAGGGCTCGTTTTCGCGTGTTTTGACACAATATTAATGAGATCTAACAGACAGTAATGCCAAGGAATGTATTGGGGAAGTTATTAGAATCAATGGAATGTAAATAAGAAGAAAGAAAAGTGGGTGAAAAAATAACCAGCCCCTTGAGCAGGAAACGAACCTGCTCACGGCTGGTTATTTTTTCACCCACTTTTTTTTCTTTTTTTTACATTCCATTGGTTCTAATAACGTCCCCTAAACATTCCTTGGCATTACTGACTGTTAGATCTCATATATATATATATATATATATATATATATATATATATATATATATATATATATATTTATATATCGCTGTATGATCAGTTATGCTTTACCAACACACCCAACTTCATTCTCTTGTCCTATATGTGTGTCACCGTCTGTGAACAAAAAGTAGTAAGGGCACACTGATGAATAGCTTTTTTTCAAGTCACCTGTCGAGCGGTATGCCTAATAAACTTGTTTCATAAGTTTCCTCTGAATTCATAAGATTCGTTTAATTATTCAGCTAAGTTTAGGAAAAATATGGTTCATGTTGTGAGAGTTGGGCTGCATTTTGAGTTACCAAAGATTTGCAAGTTGAGTTGTGAATGCCAGGCATACTCAGCTCACGTTAGAAGCTGATGGAATAGTGCATGGTACTAGTAGGACCTGCTTCGTTGCATCGTGGCTCGGCAAAAAAACATCTTCAATGTAGCTGAATGTGCCTTCCAGGAGTTACGTTTGCCGGCTATTTGCTTTATTCTAAACATGAAGTGAAGACATACATGCCATAACTTTTTAATTGACTAATTAAACTAAATAAGCCTATTTGGACAGCGCCAATAATTAGCACGTTGAATCACAGCAACAAGAAAAGGGCTGTTGAACAATAATATTGCTTGTGATGAAAGCATTCAGTTTGTACGTAAACATGAATACACGAGTAATGTAGATCAGTGATAAGATCATGAACATGTTTAAGTTGAGCGCTGGGCCAAGAAATGCTCTTTGAATGGTGAAAATGATGGTAATGATGAAATCATTGAACATTAGTGTTTAAAGATTTCATGATGGGGGTGATGAACAATGATTACGAAAAGGATGACTCAGAGTCGTTACCAAGTGGCCACAGGGACATTTACAAAGATTGTGATAACAATATTAAAGATGTTTAACAGGTGATGAAGGCATTGACTGTAATTAGAAAGCATTTAGGGACTATGTAAGCAGTGTTGACGATAATAATGCCTAATAACAGCCGTCGGACAGGTTCCACGTTTTTTCTCATTTTTGTATGCATTGTTATTTATATTCCGCCAAAAAACATATTTACTAGCGCAAATGGATTGGCAGCGGGATACATAGAGTTAATTGGTCACATTAAAATACATGTAAATTAGTAGTCATAGTCACCTGTAATCTCATCAACCTATTTTCTGCACAAGTACAGCAACAAAGATATCAAGTGGGCAGACGATGAGTTATTGGGCAAAGGCGAAGCATTGGAAGCTGATGCAAAAACACTTTCAATGCAGAATCACTGAAGTGGGACAATGCATAGGATATCCTGGAGCTCTGTTACTGTAATTTTGAACTGTCTCGTGGCAGCAATAAAGCAAGTATGTCAATTCATGCACGCCTTCTACTTACACATCAGTGAACTTACACATAAATGCAACCAGCAGGTGGAACGAATTTTGCTACAGGACCCTCGTCAAAACCTTCAACGACAAAAAGATTTAAAAGCAATGGCAGAAAATCTAGGACTTCTTTTGCATTTTAGTGTTTATTTTATGTGTACTATCAGCATGATATGAAACCTAACAAAGGCATCTTTTGTAAACGGCAACGTATGTGAGTATGTGGCTGTGGTGGTTAGGTCTGCAAACCACCACGTCTGCAAACCAACGTGTCCCCAGTGCCCTCGAATTCTTCTACCGGGAGAACTTTTTAAAGTGGAGGGTGATGTGATGTGGTAGCTGGGAAAATGCGAGCATAGCAGATGATAGCACCTCATCACCTGGAAGATGACGAAAATCAAAGGGCATTGAAGCGCGCACATTGAAAAAAGAAGAGGAGGCGCTCGCGCAGAACGAAGCTGTTCGGACGCCGACAAGACGACGCAATGGAGCCTAGCGTGAACACGCAACTACGCGCGAGGTTCGAAAGGAAGGGCTCCTGTCCTCGAGCCATTGACGTCCTCGGTGCACGGTGTGGCCAGGCACGAGTTCTGGGTGAGTGGTCCTGTGGACATCTGTGGTACGGCGAGCGTCCACGTCCAGCGAACCGACACGTCGCTCATAGTATGCGGCTACGCCTTAGGCCTGGCGATGCCTTCTGCAGTGGGACGCTGACCTGTGCACCCAAGAAACGACTGCATCTGAGCAACCAACGGGTCCCACTTCAAGGCACCGGGCTATGGGTCAGACTGTGAGACTGTTTACTCTTTTCCTACGTATGTGAACCGCGTGCGTGCACAAGGTCTAGTACTGCATTTTCAATGTTTTTTCTTGTCCTATAGAAATTAATTTTGTTTTCCGCACTGTCTCCATCTTCCTCGCGTCACACGCTTTGCAACGTGATGAACCTGGCCCATGCTCTGCTGCAACTACCTGAAGTGCTAGTAGTTGGCTGAAAACGAAAAACTTCTAGCGGAGGCGTTGGCTCTTGCCAGCTAAATATGTAGCCGAACGCGACCAGTAGTCCTGGACATGCCAGACTTCACCCCTACCTAGCATGGTTGCAGTTCCTTGTTGTATATCAGGCCACGGCTTCTAGACGTGGATGGATCACATAACGAAATTCCTTCTCTGTGAGCGTGTTGTCAACACAAGTGGCCAGCACATGGCTACAGCCACTCACTGGTGGCTTTTCTTACTTAGAAGACCCCCTTCCCCAAAAGTGAGACAAAGTGAAACAATACGAAAGAAAATTAGTTTTAATAAAGTCCATTCACTGTGAAAATAATTCACCGGAATCGCGGGCCACACAGCACACAGGAGCTTCACTGTACGCCATCGGCTTTTTTTGTCAGACACGTTACAAGACGACATACAGTATGCAAATGAATTTTAGAGCAGGTATGCTTGCAAATGACCACAAAAATACATGGTTCACCCATGAAAAGTATCATTCTAACCTTTTTGGCCGGCAACTTAAGCATCTTTCTTTAGCAGGCTCCTTAGCGCATCTTATGGTTTTTAAACATACTAGAATAAATTCGCACTATCTAAAATATGTGACGACACACACCGATGCTCAGTTTTGTCTCCAAGTCAGTGCAAAGAACAAAACAGAGCTGCATGAGCTGGCCTTCTCATTTGTCTTTTTTGCAACTATACACAAGAAGCTCACCGTCATAAAGCAATGCATTTTGGCATCATGTAATTTCATCAACATAACAGACAATAAAACGCTATGAATGACAAGTCTTGTTACTTGCTTCCCATTCTGCCAATGCAAGTATAGTTTCTAAACGGAAAGTGGCAATGCTGTCATTATTTTTAAATTGCTCCTCGCCACACCACACGTGTTCAACTGCCATTCTTAGGACTGTTATGAATGACCTCGTCAAAAACCAGATGTATGCACTAAGGGACAAGAAAGGCAAAGTTACTACCAATATGGATAGAGTAGTGAAATTGGCGGAGGAGTTTTACAGAGATCTGTGCACTACCCAGCACAACCACGACCTTAATATAAGAACTAGCAGTAACCCAAATGTCACCCCACCAGTAATGACACTAGAAGTGAGAAAAGCCTTGGAGAGCAGGCAAATAGGCAAAGCTACTAGTGAGGATCAGATAACATCAGTTCTGCTGAATGATGGAGGACCGATTGTGTTAGAAAAACTAGCGACCCTGTTTACGAGGTGTCTCCTGGCGGGAAAATACCAGAATCTTGGAAGAATGCTAACATCATACTAATACATTAGAAAGGAGATGACAAAGACTTGAAGATTTAGAGGGTAATCAGCTAGCTCTTCGTAGTATACAAGCTATTTACAAAGGTAACTGCTGATAGAACACAACATTAGAATTGAATCAACCAAAGGAACAAGCACGATTTCTAACAGGCTACTCAACAATCGACCACAGTCATATTATAAATCAGGTAATACAGAAATGCTCAGAATATAGGCAATCACTATACATAGCCTTCAAAGATTACGAGAAGGCGTTTGATTCAGTAGAATTATCAGCAGCCATGCAGACACTACGGAATCAGGGCGTCGACGAAGCATATGTAAACATCCTGGAAGAAATCTACAGGGGATCAACTGCTACCATAGTGCTCCATAAAGAAAGCAACAGAATACCAATCAAGAAGGGTGTAAGGCAGGGGGATACAATCTCCCCAATGATATTTACCGCGTGCTTACAGGATGTTTTCAGAAGCCTAGAATGGAAACAGTTAGGCATAAGAGTTAATGGAGAGTACCTTAGTAACCTGCGCTTCGCCGATGTCATTGCATTGCTGAGTAACTCAGGAGACGAATTGCAACTGATGATTAAAGAGTTAGGCTAAGAGCAGAAAAGTGGGTGTTGAAATTAATCTGCAGAAAACGAAAGTAATGTACCGCAACCTCGGAAGAGAACAGCACTTTGAGATAGGTAATAGCGCACTTGAAGTTGTAAAAGACTATGTCTACTTAGGACAGGTAATAACCGCAGAGCCAAACCACGAGACTGAAGTAACAGAAGAATAAAAATGGAGTGGAGCACTTTTTGCAAGCACTCTCAAATCGTGACAGGTAGATTGCCACTATCTCTCGAGAGAAAGGTACATAACAGCTGCATCTTGCCGCACATAGCTACGGAGCAGAAACCTGGAGACTTACAAGGATGGTTCAGCTTAAAGTGAGGACGACGCAACGAGAAATGTAATGAGAAATGGTAGTGTAACCTTAAAAGACAAGAAGAGAGGAGAGTGGATTAGAGAACTAACCGGGGTTAAGGATATAATAGTTAAAATCAAGAAGAGGAAGTGGACATGGGCCGGGTATGTAGCACGTAGACAGGATAACTGCTGGCCATTAAGGGTAACTAACTAGATTCCTAGAAAAGGCAAGTGGGTTGAGGGGAGACAGAAGGTTAGGTGGGCAGATGAGATTGAGAAGTTTGCGGGTATTCGCAATGCACACGAACTATAGGTAGCGCGCGTGGCGATTCAAGATGTAGGACCGAGAGATGATCAACTTGTTCACTGCACGTAGCATGTCGTAGCAGACCAGCCTTTTGTAGTCTCTGTCAGAGTTGATTCTGAACGGCTGTAAAAGGCCGCTGCCTTTTACAAAGCAGCTATCGCTAGCGAATATTATGGCACAACTCGAAGCTTCTGAAAAAAGGATTTAGTGTCTCAACGAGGGAGAAGAGGTTTTGAACGCCGGCCACCTTGTTTGTTGTGGCGTCAAAGCATGTAACATCGACGCCGTTGCCATTCAAGGACTCTGCCTGCAAACGTCCCATGTTCGAGGGAAGCCTCATGAGCTGGAGCTTGTTTTCGACGTGAACAGTCGCATCAAGGTACGTACTACGTGAGCTTTATGCGGTCACAGTGGCTGCGCATATGTCTACACCGAACCGTCACATACCCTATGTAAATATCTATGACTAGCATGTTCAATAAGTAATGCGTACGTACTCGACATCGCGCCTCACGAACAATAGGTGCGTACGCGCTTATCTTACCGCACAGTATCTATAAAAACGACGATATGACTGTGTGCGTTTTTGGGGTAGGCCAGAAAAAGTACGCTGTTCTCGTTTGCAAATTGGATTTTGATCGAAGGTAGTTAGTGCACAACATGAGATAGAGATTAGGTAGCTAGCGACGGTGCGGAGCTGCGGACCCTGTTACGTTCGTATGCAATGAGCCTGCGAGGTGAAGGACGTGCGCTTCAGCATGCCGCCCATGAAATTTGCTTATTCTGTTTCGCCTGCCTCAGCAACGAAAACAAAGCAAGATGCTTGGGGTGGGGTTAAAAGCACTATCGTACAACCTACGTGGGGTAGAAAAAAAGCGCCACGAATAGCCGAAACCCAAGCATTATTGGGTGTACGTTACGGTGAAAACTTATTGTAATGCGCTCCTGGTATTCCGTTGAGTATGAAATAGGCTGTACCTTGCCATTTTTTCCTGCACTGCGAGCTGCACTTCTGTACTTCAAAATTTTATTGTCTTTTTGCCAAACTATCAAACACTCAAAATCCATGTACAGTGGCGACAAACTGTGTGTATGATGCAAGTGGCAATCAGTGTTCTTAACTGAATTTTTTTAGCCCACTATAATTACGGCGCTCCTAAATATTGAAACGTTACCCAAAGCAACCAAATTTTTTGTTGTGAACAAAACCGCAGTAGTAGGAACACCTAAAATCAGTTTGCAGATTTTATGCTTTTATAACTGACCCAATTAAAGTATTTTTAGGTAAAATTTGGGTGGTTATGGGCATGTGAGGATATGGTGGACCAAGTTTGACAGTTTCCATCCGCCATCTGGAAGCAGCTTTCCTTTCTGAGTCTAGGTGACTAACGCAGTAGTGCAATCTTTATTTAGAAGAAGTGTTACCATGTTCTCAAAGGTGGCTTATGTGCATAACCTACTTTCTTCTGCAGGTCCACTGCTCCTGCAAGGCCGGAAACTCTGAGCGTTGTAAACATATGATTGCAATGTTGCTACATGTGAACAGGCAAGGAGCAGTTTTCTCATTTTATGCAATTGTATAAAACACCAGCCAAGCATACAGATAGCAAAACAACGCGATCTAAACTTCCATCAATGTTTTCAATAGTGATGGAACTTGTAGCTGGGCGCTTTGGTTCACACTTGAAGGTAAAACTGGTATGTGCTTATAAACTCGACAGGGACTTGGAAAGAATGAACATGAACAGGCGCCAACTTTCAGCTTTTATTTATCATCACCCTACAATATATATTCATAATACAGACATTTGCAAGTGCATGTAGTCACATGGTCATAATCAAACAGGTTACAAAAAGGCATGCAAAAATTTGCACTCACTATCAAATGATGATACTGATCTGTCGCTATCACAAGTATTGCCTCTTACAGCAACTGGCCTTTTCACACTCTCAGACATAGCATACACACTATTCGAATCCATGGTGTCCGAAACTCAGAAACAAACAAACATTAGAGGTGGTTCTAATTTTACCTTCGCCACTTTCGGCTTATGGCATTCAATGCTGCAGCGTCCAGCATTCAAATTCACTGATGCTTCTGGTGCCTCTAGTATGATTCAATGGGGCTACTGTCTCAACAGAAATTGTTCGTAAACTCTGATGGTAGTACCAGAAGCTGCACCACCAAAAATATTTGTGCGAAAGCCTTTCGCAGCATTTTTTTCAATTTGCCTCTCCTCAATCAAGTTGCTCAAGACTGACTGCACACAAATATTTTGCATAAGTAGCTAAAGTTACAAATGAGTGAATAAGTAATTTTATGGTTCACTATGGTCTCTTCATGCTGTTTGGTTTATGCCAGAGTCACTGCTAAAGACTCATCGATACAAAGCAAAATAAATTATCAAAACCGGGAACATTGACGAGCACAACAAAATTTTCAAGATAACTGTGTAACAGGCATGTCTCAGAAAGTGAGCCAACATCCCAGGTTACTAACCAGTAAACCTTTACGTGCGACTCTGCAAAACATGCGCGACACGTGCTTCCCAAGTAATATATTTCACAGCACTGCAATGTAGCAGAAGCTATCTTGAGTGTTATTTGTGGTTCCTTTCAGTTTATTAATAAGACTGGCATCCAGAACTTGGACCTGCTGACGTCCACTAATGTTACACAAGCCTGGGGCAAGTTAAAGACAAATGCACTATATGAGGCCTGTAAACCTAAAGAACTGTGCCATGTACAGTCCAAACCACTGCCAATTCTGGGCACCAAACAACAAGAGGAAATACGTCAGCGACTGATTGCGACAGCACACGAGAGTGCATTGGCGCTGCACCAGCTTGGCAGAGTGCACCATATTGAAAGCAATCAAGTCAAAATGATGCTAAAGATATGCACAAATGTTGTACGCACACACAGTCACATGTGTTTTATATAAACAGTTGTTATTAGTTCCGTAACAATTTCAACAGCAATGTGGATATTACCAACATCAAAAGTGGTTAACTGATATGTATCCCTTATGCTTGCAAGGACTGTAGTCCTGGCTAGTGCCACCTTAACCAACTTTGGAGGATGGCACCTAACTCCAAATATAGTTAACTCGACATGACGGCTCCATCATTAGAGTACATGGGTAATATTTAGTTTTATATAATTAGTTAGCAAGCATCACAATTGACACTGCACTGGCATTATGGCTACACAGGGCCTTTTTCTAAAACTCTTTCGAGACCTGGTGTGGTACTATGGTAAAATGTTTGAATGCCCCAAAGAATCACCAATGTTTGTTCTCGCCATTCCTAGGTAGATAAAAACTGTCAATCACCTCTCTCGCATCACCTGTCTACCGCGACCCATGATAACAGGTATGGGCCAAACATGTCTTGAAGAAAGGTTTACACGATGTACGTGACATGATTGTCCCGTTATCCATATCATGATCAGCCACATATATTCTCGAAACCCTCTTATCCTTTCATACTAATTTTGGTCTACCCCAAGTCAAGAAGGCGATCATGAGGCATAGCATCCAGGCTTAGGCGGCGAGATAGATAGCCTGCAGTTCGCTAAGAAATACTTCCAATTTAAGACATGAGATCAATTCTTCCTCAAATAAACCAAACATCAATACGAAGCTATCGAACTATGATAAGGTAATGACGAAATGTACATGCTTCACTAAACAAATGTGAAAAATATCAACAGTGGATAGAATATTATCATTTAGTTCCACTGCAAGAACATGCTAATGCACAAAATGAAACAAACTGTCACGGACTGCCATTTTTGCGACCCGGCGTCACGGCAATTAACGGGCGCCATACTACCCCGCTGACCGGCGGGAACTGCGGGCGCATGAAAGAGAGCCGGGAAGTGCAGAATGGGGTGTTCTTCTTCGAACGTCGCCGCCGACGTTTGATCCTTTGTACCTACGGCGGCGTCTGCAGGGTCGTGGAAGGCCGCAATGTACCCCGAACAAGGTTTAGACTACGGGACGCACCAGCTGAGAGCCAAACAGTCTGACCGTTTCCACGGGAAAACTTCTGGTGGCTAAGCCGTATGACAGCACCCAACCAGGTTGTCACTCTCTGCTAGTTGAGGGCCCTCTCCTAATTAAAAAGGGGTGGGGTCAATACATTTTTGGGGCGGAGTTTCCAACAATGAAACGCGCATGATTGCACCTGTGTAGATGTATCTTGTCCCCAAGGAAGAGAGCGAAGGGACACGAGGGGGATTTAAGCGCAGGATTTTGCCCTGCTAGGCAGGCTAGTCACTGACCAACATGGTTTAGAAACAGATCAACAAGTATCTCTTCTGGAAGTTTTAGTGTAGCTCTGTATCGGCTGGCCACCTAAACTTAGCCGTTCGTCTAGTTGTGACGCGATATTAACGTCTGCAGCGTAGACATCGGGACTTCGCCTCGAGTTAGCTCAACCTGCCCGAGGTCACCTGCAAGCACTAGCCTCCCGGAGCCACCAGTGTTGCAACAACGCCGACATGGTAGTCGTGCCAGAACTCTCTTCGACTTCTCGCATCCGATCGTCGGGGACGCAACGCTGCCGGTCATCACACGTATGCCTTCACCTGTTTATATCTTCGAACTTTCTCCTCCGTAGTTCTATTGTTGTTAGTTTGTGTAGTTTGTAATAGTTCTTGTAATAGTTTGTAATAGTTGTGTAGTTTGTAATAGAGAGAACGCGAAGAAAGGGAGAAAGAACGAGAAGCGGCAAGAGAGCGGCAAGGGAAGCCGGAGAACGGGAAGTGCAGTTACTGCAATTAAAGATTCGCCTCAGTGAGAGTAGCAGTGTGAGCCGATCCAGCAGTGAGCAAGGCGATGCCGGGGAAGAGCCGAGTTTGAGAATACACACAGGTAGATTGTTCGTCACATTTGACGAAGGAAGAGACGACTTAGATGCGTTTACACGCCGGTTTGAGAGCATCGCCAGAGGGCAAAAGTTGCCTCAAAGCCAATGGGTGACGGTGCTTTCGACATGTCTTACAGGAGAGGCGCTAAGTGTTTATGGCAGGCTACCGTCTACAGATGCAGCGGACTACACGAAGGTTAAAACTGGCCTCCTGAAGCGCTTTCGCGTCACGGCGGATGGGTTCCGAGACAAGTTTAATAAGGAGAGGCCAGTAGGGGGTGAAACAGCAACACAGTACGCGGCTCGCTTAAGACATTACTTCGATTGATGGGTTGAGCTGTCCAAACTGAGACAGACATCGATTCTCTCCACGCATTGTTGATTAGAGAGAGGTTTTTGCATGGATGTGGTTCGAACCTGGCAATATATTTGGAAGAAAGGAGGGCGGAATCTCTGGGAAACATGCTTGAGCTGGCAGACCAGTTTTTGGAAGCTCAGGGTGGAGCAAGCCTAGCGAAAACAAAGAAAGATGGTCCCATAACGGATGAGAAGGGAAAATATGAGAAAGGAGGCGACAGCCGCGCACCACTATCACGGTGCTATATTTGCAATCGTGGGAATCACCCGCCGCACTTGTGTGGCAATAGACCTGCCGTTAATGTAGCCATCGTCTGCTTCAAGTGTGGGGAAAAAGGACATAGGACAAACGACTGCCGCTCAGGAGCAAATAACTCAATCCAGGCGTCCTGCCTCTACGCACCAAGAGAAATGCATGAGGATCCCATATGCGAAGGGTATAGCGAGCTTAGGAATGGCGAAAAAGTCCCCATCGTCAACGCCGTAAGGGTGACACCGCCGAAAAATCTGGCTGAGAACCTACCAGTGGCCACAGGGACCCTCCGAGGCACAGACATATCAGTGTTGCGGGATATGGGGTGCAACACAGTAATCGTGCGGAAGAAGTTGGTGAAGGAAGACGAGCTGACAGGTACAAGCAGACTCGTCTACTTGGTGGACGGAACAGCGAGGATGCTGCCCGAAGCACGGATTGAGGTTGACACCCCCTACTTTACTGGCAATGTGACTGCACTATGCCTGCATGCAAGATCCACTATATGACCTCATTCTGGGCAATATTGATGGCGCAAGACCTCCCAATGATCCCAGAAAGGAGACTGAAAAACCTGTCGCGATAAAGGAGTCAAGGGAAGAGCCTATAGCAGCAGATATCACCCGTTCCCAAGCACATGAACAGCCGGAAAAAGCCGGAGCACGTTACACGAAGTTGTACAATCGAAAAGCGAAGGAGCGGAGTTTCAACCCCAGAGACAAGGTACTGAATTTACTTCCCACCGACACGAACAAGCTGCTGCTGCAATGTAAGGGCCCTTTTGAAGTCAGGAAAAGAAAGGTGAAGCTGACTACGTCGCAGACACGGCTGGCGGCAGAAAAATCGTCCAAGCCCATTTACTGAAAAGATACGAGGACAGCGACAGCCCCTCCACCAAAGTGTGCAACGTGACAATTGGTGTTGTGGAATCGAGCGAGGACGAGGATATTCCGACCTCTGACTGGCTGAAAGTGGAAGGGGAAGAAGACGTGAAGCTTTCCGACAAACTGGACGCTCAGCATATCGGACAGCTGCAAAGAATTGTCAGGGAACACGCTCGTATTTTCTCGGATGTCCCGCGCAAAACTGACTGGGTCAACTGCAACCTCGAACTCACCACGAGTAATCCCATCCACGTGAAACAATACCTTCTTTCCTTTGCAACGCGGGAAGGTGTAGAGAAAGAGGTGCGGGAGATCGAGAAGCTCGGCATCATTGAGAAATCAGTCATCTTATAATTCGCCAGTCATTTTGGTAAAGAAACCCGACGGTACAAATTGACTGTGTGTCGATTTTTGACGCCTGAACAACGTTCTGGTGCCCGGCTCCGAACCTATGACAAGAACTGACGTGGTGTTTGCTACAGTGGGAAAGAAGTATTTCTCGAAGCTCGACTTCGTGAAGGGCTATTGGCAGATCCCGCTGACCGAAGAGTCCAAAGCGAAGATGGCCTTTTCGACGACATCAGGACTATATCAGTTCCGCTTCATGCCATTCGGCATCGAAACAGTGCCTGCTGTATTTGCCAAGTTGATGCGGAAGGTTGCAGAAGGTATACCCGGTGTGGACCATTACTACGATGACGTACTGGTAGCCACTGAGACATGGGAAGAGCACCTGGGGTCTCTGGGACTGCTTTTTGAGCGCATACAGAGGGCCGGGCTTACAGCACGCCCCAGTAAATGCGAACTTGGTGTGGAAAAAATCGACTTCTTGGGACACCGAGTTGGCAGGGGCAGATTGCAACCACTGGGGAAAACACTCGACAAGATCGAAGCTGCACCACGTCTTTCAACCAAGCGACAAGTGCGCGCCTTCCTCGGTTTGACCAGGTACTATCGGGAATTTATCCCGAATTACGCAGAAGTCAGCGCTCCCCTTACAGGCTTAACCCGGAAGGGCGAGGCTAACTCGGTGAAATGGACAGCAGTCCACGAGGAGGCTTTGCGAAGTCTCAAACAACATGTTTCTACGGAGCCGATACTACGGCTACCAAACTTGCACCAACCATTCATACTTCGAACGGACGCGTCAGACAAAAGTCTCGGAGCCGTGCTCATGCAGGCCCACGAAGGCAAGCTCCACCCCACAGCTTATGCCAGCCGAAAGCTGCTTCCACGGGAGGCTTCCTATAGTACCATCGAACGCGAATGTTTCGCGTTGGTATGGGGAATTCAGAAATTCACCTTGTACTTATATGGAGTACATTTTTGCGTCCAGACAGACCACCAGCCTCTGAGTTATATCCAACAGGCAAAACAGCTGAACGCTCGAGTACTTCGATAGAGTTTACTACTCCAAGAGTACCAGTTCACTATTGCGCATATTAAGGGTAGCGAAAACGTGGGAGCCGATTACTTGAGCCGGATATAGTTCTTGAGGTCTGGGGAGCATGTTATTTTTTTTATTCCTTTCGTCGTATCTTTTTCTGTTTGTATGTGCGTATTTCATTGTATAAGAAGTGTATTTTGAGTTATTTTCTTTTTTCTTGGGGCATTGGTGTTTTTACATGTTGTAATGCACATTGAAGGATTTCACTACAGTAGAGTAGCGCACCTGTTCCGTTTTGTTTCGTAGTATACATTCGTGCAGTGTATTCTGTATTAATGGGTGCCGTACACGACTATTTCTTTTTCTTGTTTGTATGGCGCATTCATATTGTTGCGTGTAACTGAAGCTTTTACTATTACAATTGTTTTTTTCTTTTTTGTTGTTACTTTGATACACTCTGCCTATTTATGTTGTGTATGAGAAGGACAGTCCTCATGTCTCC
Organism: Rhipicephalus annulatus; assembly: GCA_013436015.1. Classification (NCBI taxonomy): domain Eukaryota; kingdom Metazoa; phylum Arthropoda; class Arachnida; order Ixodida; family Ixodidae; genus Rhipicephalus; species Rhipicephalus annulatus. The sequence continues at coordinate 322,486 of WOVY01011527.1, read as the reverse complement.
CTTGTTTGTGGTGTTTTGTTCCTTGTTGTCAAAAATTCCCCTCCGTGCGACCAAATGTTATGAACAACATTCTGAAAGTGGGGGGCAATATCACGGACTGCCATTTTTGTGACCTGGCGTCACGGCAATTAACGGGCGCCGTACTACCCCGCTGACCGGAGGGAACTGCGGGCGCATGAAAGAGAGCCGGGAAGTGCAGAATGGGGTGTTCTTCTGCGAACATCGGCGCCGACGTTTGATCCTTTGTATATACAGCGGCGTCTGCAGGGTCATGGAAGGCCGCGATGTACCCCGAACAAGGTTTAGACTACGGGACGCACAGGCTGAGAGCCAAACAGTCGGACTGTTCCCACGGGAAAACTTCTGGTGGCCAAGCCGTATGACAGCACCCCAACAGGTTGTCACTCTCGCTAGTTGAGGGCCCTTTCCCAATTAAAAAGGGGTGGGGTCATTACATTTTTGGGGCGGAGTTTCCAACAATAAAACACACATGAATGGATCTATGTAGAGGTCTCTTGTCCCCATGGAAGAAAGCGAGGGGACACTAGGGGGATTTAAGCGCAGGATTTTGCCCTGCTAGGCAGGCTATAGTCGCTGACCAACATGGTTTAGAAACAGATCAACAAGTATCTCTGCTAGAAGTTTTAGTGTTGCTCTGTATCGGCTGGCCACCTAAACTTTGCCGTTTGTCTAGTTGTGACGCGATATTAACGTCTGCAACGCAGACATCGGGACTTCGCCTCGAGTTAGCTCAACCTGCCTGAGGTCACCTGCAAGCACTAGCCTCCCGGAGCCACCAGCGTTGCAACACCGCCGACATCATGCCAGAACTCTCTTCGACTTCTCGCATCCGATCGTCGGGGACGCAACGCTGCCGGTCATCACACGTATGCCTTCACCTGTTTATATCTTCGAACTTTCTCCTCCGTAGTTCTATTGTTGTTAGTTTGTGTAATTTGTAATAGTTCTCTCTCGTAAGCTGATTTATTGTTCTTTATATGTATTTTTTAGTTCTATCAAGTGTTGATGTATTTTGTTAGTTGTATTGAAGTGTTGTACTAGATCCCGTGTGCTGCAATATCACTAGAGTAAAGTTTCTTTTGTTTTCTCACGTCTCTGATCTCTTCCATGTCTCTGCTTGCGTACGGAACGAACTAACCTACTGTCATTCCCGTCGCTGACTTCGAACCGGCGGCGCTAGAGTGGCAGCTTGTAACACAAACCCAAACACTTTACATGCAGTAAAGAAAAAATGCATGCCACTGAAGCCTCAGAATACATGGGAGATATGGGCCTACCCTCTGCCCTTACGATATGTGTAATGTCACTCGTCATGTGCTCTATACACGGCCATGGTGTGAGCAGTCAGAAGCATTAATGGGTTTGCGAATAATAATGTGGTTGCATTGAAAAGCTCGTTTCACAGAAATTCCGGCCTTGGGATTGTTGGTTATGAGTTAACAATCATCTTGTCCATGATTGAAAAATCGAGACATATGCGAATAAAATAAGTAATGAATTTCCGGGTCCCAGTGAGGATTGAGCTCAGGCCATTTGCGTGGCTAGCAGGTGTTCTACCACATAGCTATGCATATGCTTTGGAGTACATCGAAAATAACTTCCTCAGCTCGGAAATGCAGTTGAATTAACTCTCTTCACAAACACACGTGTCCTGGTGGAGGGGGGGGGGGTACAACTGTGCATCGACATGGAAGAAAAAGAAGATGGCTTTCGTTTTCAAGTCTTCTTAGGTGATTGCCCAAGGAACCCTGTGTGTCGGTCCATTAACTCAATAGTCTTTACATAGCGAAATGGTGTGTTATCCCTTATGTTGTGGTGCTCAGCTTCTTTAGCTTCCTCATTGACCTCAGTTTTTGACTACCTGCATAGTAAGTTCTACTACATTTCATTGCGAACCCAAGTTGCATAATATCACTCGAACCTTTTCTCAGAAAGAATATGGGAGAGATTTACAATTCCACCAATCACAATGAATATTTCATCAAGGGCGCCGACGACTTCCCAAGGTACAGGTTCCTTTAGAACTTTAAAAACTTTCATCCTCTGGATTGCACGCTCGACGTGCACACGTGCCCTGGCTATTTTTAGAGTCTTTTCCGAGTCTTTCGCCGTGAGCTGCAGCTGTCCACGAAGAAACGGAAGCTGCACAACCCCAGCCCAAGGTTTTCGCATAGCGAGCCCAAGTTGAAACCTTTGTCAACCATAACATCCCATCATCTTGAAAACTGTCGAGTTTTTCCAGAAATCCTGATTTCTCTACGCAAGTCCTGTCCGACGCTCGGCCTCCGAAACCACAGCTCACAAAAGTAATTAAGCCAGCAGGTGAGACGCCAACAAGAAGCTTTGCTGTGTGTGTACCTTTGTAATGAGAGTATGTTAAAATTCTACAAGAAGCACAGTGCAATTTTTCTACTGCAACCTCTGTGCAGTTTAGCACAACACGTACCTCTTTATATTCTTTAAAGCATTGAGGCAGCTTGCTTGCTATTTCTCGTTTCTTTGGCCATGGAATTGCACATTTCAGTACCACTGCAAGGTTACACAGTGTGCTGTAGAAGTGGCGAGAGATGGTTGTGCGGCTCACAGAAAATAGTGGTGCCATACACACAAAGGGTAAGCAAGTTTTCAATCGCACAAGAATGAGAACGACTCGTTCAAGAGTAGACATTTCAGCTACTGCGTCTTCAATCCTGCTTACTTCATTACTAATGGCTACAAGCAAAGTCAATGATGACACACCAGTAAAGGCAAGCACAGTATTATCTGATGTCAGCATATCTACAAGCCTTAACTGCTTCCCTATAATGGAGTCTACATCGACCTGGATGCTTTTGTCTTGTGTGCACATGATGTCTGGTACATCCTTCATGCACTGCGAAAGCTGAAGAAGGGCTTCTGAAACCTCCACTGTTGATACAGCTGTAGCAGTTGCACCACTATCACATGGATGTGATGCAGTTTTCTGGCCCTGCTCTTTTATCTGCACGAAAGAAAGATTTCCCATAAAGACAGATTCAAGCGAATGCAAGAGTGCTGAGAATCTTCAAATTCTTGGAAAAAATGACGTCAAAATGATTTAACTTCTTTTTGCTTAATTCCTATAAAAAGCAATTACACAGCTCGTTCGGCTTTGTAATTGTTTTTAAATGCTTCATAGCATCACATGTATACACAGTTGCCTAACGACTGATGATGTGTGCCATAGTGTGATGCCATGATCTTATACTCTTTATATTAATTTGTGCATACGGTTGAATCTTTTTATAATAGGCATACACTGGGGAGCAATTCTCGTCATGTACATGAGATGTCTCTTGTGAGCAGGACACCACGTAAGCATTTTCTTATGAGCCTCTATATAAATCTACGCACACAAGTGCCTCTTAAATCCGATTGTTTCTTACAGTAGTGTCTCTTATAAGTGGGTTCGACTGTATCAGTGTTCTGTCCTTTCACTTCCTGTTTATCTTGTCAGCTGCTTAACTCATTCTTTCTGTGATAAAGTGGCATGTTGAGATTTTCGACTACGGAGCAAAATATGAGAAAATTTGAGGTACATGCTGCAACAACACAATTTTGAAACAAGAGTATGAATGCTTGCAATAGGTGAAATGTGGCATATTTTTTTCCTGAAGTGTCTCTAAAAATCAGTAGAAGTTCTCACTTTATATTCGATGATAGTGCATAAGTTGTTATGCATTCCTCGAGCCGTTTTGTAATTTTACTCTATCCATACCTTGCATACTAGCTCGTGGTGCTTACTTCATTCTCCGCTGTCGTCCTTCCAGCTATTACTCGTGCAAATATCGAAGGTTAGATCAGTGTACGGCTTATGGTGGTAAAAAAGTTGCCAGAGGGCGTAACAATGCTTTGAGGGATACGTGATTCAAGCTATTGGCATAAAGTTGTTCTCTCTGGTTAGTAGAAATCCTTATTTCAGTTTCCAAGCATTCACCCTGGATGCATATAACTACAATAGCACTACATATTACAGCATATGATTGAGCTTTTACATCACAAAGGGCTTCTTCGGGGTTCTCTTCACAAGGTGACACACGCACAGGTTGAGCAGGCTACCAACATGTTCCTTGAGAAGCTGATACAGCACAAAAATAAAATGAAAGAATTCGTAAACATTCTGCATTACAAAAGAGTATACAGGCACAGTGACAGCTCATAGTGAACTTACGATATGTGGAACATGCAAGCCTGGGGCATTTTCTATTAAAGAGTGATTGAAAACTGCTTTATCTTGGCCATAGCACGACATGGGTATACTTTGAATAGTTGTAGATTGGTTTACATTTTCTAGTCCCCGATGAGTGCAAGCAGTTCTACTGAGCAGCACATTTTTATTCTTGTTTACAGTGATGTAGTCTAGCCATGTGAGTAATGATTTAAATTAGCCCTGTTATGTGCTGAATTTCAAGACATTATCTGGCATCAAAGGTTGGCAAACTCACAAGTTAACTCGCTCAAACTCGAAGTGGTGGGTCTGTGTATGATCGAGTCGGGCTAAGTAATTTAGTCGATTTGAGTCCGATTGAGAAAATGTTTTGTAAGCCTGAGGCCGAATGAGTCCTAAGGGTAAAATGTATTTGCTGAGCGTGAGTGAGCTCCACGTGTTTTGCCGACATACGTCTGGCATTAATACATCTTGTGGCCACCTGAAACCCCTGCAAAGAAGCTAGTTTTTGGAGAGTAAAGGAGGGTAACTGAACGCTCTTACTTCCTGTCCTGTCATTTTTTCACTGCTTGAGCTGGAGCACGAGAAAATGCCGTTTGGACAATGTCACAAGCCACATTCTATGCCTTGTTAGTTTTTTTTGCTGCAGACTATTTACAACATGCACTCGAAACTTCACAGCAGCTCTTTCATGTAAAATAGTCAGAGCGATAAGTATTGGCTGGCAATCAGTCCAGCTCGTTTACGGTTTGTCGACTATGCATTTCTGCAGCCAGCTGTTGCATTTTTTAAAGACTTGGGTACTTTCAAATTTCTTTCAAATGTGATTGCAAGGCACAGACTCAACACAAAAGACAAAGAGAGACACAAAGGCAGTGTGAACTCTATATAAGGACAAAGACACAAAAACGCGCTCTATGTGTGTCTTCTTTGTGCCTTTGTTTTTCGAAGTGGTGAGTGCACGTTTCAACCAATTGATAATATTGGTGTCATGCACTTATGACACTTTTCATGACGATAGTTATAGCGCAAGAACAAAACGACGACACAGAGACAAGAAGGACACGAAAGACACTAGTGCTCGTGTCTTTCGTGTCCTTGTTTTCTCTGTGTCGTCGTTTTGCTCTTGCGCTATAACTATCGTCATGCCATACCAACTAGCCCAAGCTGCCACATTTTTCATGAGTTTTGTTGTGTGCATTCTTAGCAGTTCCACGACGCACAACTTAATGGTAGCCTTAATGTCGGGTAGCATTGTTTTGCAGTGTCTGCAACATCATGGTAGTTACAGAAGAGATTAGAATCCTAAGAAATATAGGAGAGATGAAACCTTTGCCTATGGATAGTGTAGAGATCACTGACAGCCAGTAGTACTTAAATAGATTGCAGCACTTCTAGAACAGAACTCAGTTGGTTTGACATTACACAACTGACTATTTCTTTACAACTGACTATCTTACATTTTAGCTACATTTCTAGTACATCGGGCATCTACATCTTCTCTTCTATGAGCTGTTCTTGTCAGTTTATTCAGTGTGGTGGTTTGCTGCACATGCTTCCAGGCGTATTGCATCAGGCTAAAGATACTTCCCGAATCAAGGGATTGCTTGGTGGCCTCACTCCCTCTGTTGGCGATGGTTTAAGAGTATCCAAGATTCTACGCTCGGAATGGCTTCGGTAGGCTCGCCTGTACCGTCAAGCCCTGCAAATACAACTTCTCGGGAACGTTCGCACAGTAGCTATACAAAAGAAAAGTCGTGAACTTTTCAGCCTCGTAGACCCTGTCCTGTCCCTTTTTAGCTGTGTTCGCGCACTGAAAAAATCTTTCAAATGTGACTATCTATGGGCTTACTATATTTTCTAATCTAGCAGAACAAATGCCGACTAATAAACAATGTACTACAGTGCGACCCACTTATGGTCGATTCCACAGCCTTCCAAGGTTTCTTTGTTGTATGCCCTGTGTGGCGTGTCATAGTAAATGTTAATAATAACAAACTGTTACAAGCTGCCACTCTAGCGTTACCAGCGTGAAGTCGGTGACGGGAATGACAGCAGGTTGGTTCGTTCCGTACGCAAGCAGAGACAGTGAAGAGATCAGAGACGTGAGAAAACAAAACAACTTTGCTCTAGTGATATTGCAACACCCAGGATCTAGTACAACACTTCAATACAACTAACCAAATACATCAACACTTGATACAACTAAAAGACATATAAAAACAATAAATCAGCGCACACGAGAGAACTATTACAAACTACACAAACTAACAACAATGGAACTACGGAGGAGAAAGTTCGAAGATATAAACAGGTGAAGTCATACGTGTGATGACCAGCAGCGTTGCGTCCCCGACGATCGGATGTGAGAAGTCGAAGAGAGTTCTGGCACGACTGCAATGTCGGCGGTGTTGCAACGCTGGTGGCTCCGGGAGGCTAGTGCTTGCAGGTACCTTTTCAGTAAGTTGGTGTGGAAGACTTTTCCGCCGCCAGCCGTGTCTATGACGTAGTCAGATTCACCTTTCTATTCCCGGACTTCAAAAGGGCCCTTCCATTGCAGCAGCAGCTTGTTCGTGTCGGTGGGAAGTAAAATCAGTACCTTGTCTTCGGGGTTGAAACTCCGCTCCTTCGCGTTTCGATTGTACAGCTTCGTGTACCGTGCTCCGGCTTTTTCCAACTCCTCGTGTGCCAGGCGGCACGTTTCCTCCAAACGGTTTCGAAGGTCGAAGACATGCTGGTACGTCGCCTTAGCTTCTTCAGTCAAGTCGGCGTTCGTCCACAGCTTCTTCAGTATCGCCAAGGTTCCACTCACATGGCGGCCATAGAGAAGCTCGAAGGGTGAAAACCCCATACTGGCCAGTGTAACCTCCCTATAGGCTAAGAGGAGAGGTGCCAGGTAGCGGTCCATATCTCTCGGTTTTTCGGCGCACATGCGCTTCAATATTAATTTCAAGGTGCCGTTGAATTTTTCCACCAAGCCATTCGGCATGGGGTGATATGGGGTGGTGTGGAGCTGGCGCACGGAAAGGAGCCGCGCTACTTCCTTCATCAGGTCCGATGTGAAGTTCGTGCCACGGTCGCTCAGTACCTCGCGGGGGACGCAAAATCGGGAGAACATCTCGACCAGGGCTTCGGCCACTCGCCCAGTTTCGATACTCGGGAGCGCCACTGCGTCTGGATACCAGGTGGCATAATCCATCAAAGCCAAAATGTATTGGTTCCCATGCTTTGAGGGCGGTCCCACTATATCGATCGCCACTCGCTTGAACGGGGTGTCGATTATGGGTGCCCTCCCCAGTGGAACATGTGGTACACGGCTCTTTGGTACGGTGCGCTGACAAATGTCACATGAGGCGACGAACCTTTTTACGTCAGCTGTGATGCCTGGCCAAAAGAACTCCTCCGAGATCCGATCCTTGGTTTTCGGCGTGCCCAAGTGTCCTGCATTATATCATCGTGTGCTGTTTTAAGCACAGCTTCTCGGGGGCAGTGCGGAACGACTAATTGGCGTACAAGACGTCCGTTGGCCTCTATCTACTGTCGGTACAACAGTCCCTGTTCTTGTTTGTACTCGACGCTTCCCTTCTCATTTCGGCATGTTTGCTTCCTGCCGATCTTCTCAAAACACTGTTTGAGTGTCGCATCTCCCCTCTGCTCGCAGCCATAGTTGTCTCCCGGCAATCCCGCCGTGGTCCCAGGCGTACGAAGCTTGGTAAATTTTTCCTGCTGTGCATGTGCTTGGGAACGGGTGATGGCTGCTGCTACAGGCTTTTTCTTAGCTGCTTTGTCGAGACAGGTTTTTCAGTCTCCTTTCGGGGATCATTAGGAGGTCTTACGCCATCAATATTGCCCAGAATGAGGTCATACAGTGGATCTTGCAGGCATAGTGCTGTCAGATTGCCAGTAAAGTAGGGGGTGTCAACCTCAATCCGTGCTTCGGGCAGCATCCTCGCTGTTCCGTCCACCAAGTAGACGAGTCTGCTTGTACCTGTCAGCTCGTCTTCCTTCACCAACTTCTTCCGCACGATTACTGTGTTGCACCCCATATCCCGCAACACTGATATGTCTGTGCCTCGGAGGGTCCCTGTGGCCACTGGTAGGTTCTCAGCCAGATTTTTTCGGCGGTGTAATCCTTACGGCGTTGACGACGGGGACGTTTTTGCCATTCCTAAGCTTGATATACCCGTCGCATATGGGATCCTCACGCGTTTTCCTTGGTGCGTAGAGGCAGGACGCCTGGAGTGAGTTATTTGCTCCTGACCGGCAGTCGTTTGCCCTATGTCCTTTTTTTCCCGCACTTGAAGCAGACGATGGCTACATTAGCGGCAGGTCTGTTGCGACACAAGTGCGGCGGGTGATTCCCACGATTGCAAATATAGCACCGTGGTAGTGGTGCGTGGCTGTTGCCTCCTTTTTCATATTTCCCTTTCTCGTCCGTGATGGGACTATATTTCTTTGTTCTCGCTAGGCTTTCTCCCCCCTGAGTTTCCCAAAAACTGGTCGGCCAGCTCAAGCATGTCTCCCAGGGATTGCGCCCTCCTTTCTTTCAAGTATAATGCCAGGTTTTAACCACATCCATGCAAAAACCTCTCTCTAATCAACAATGCGTGGAGGGACTCGAATTCTGTCTCAGTTTTGGACAGCTCAACCCATCTATCGAACTAATGTCTTAAGCGAGCCGCGTACTGTGTTGCTGTTTCACCCCCTACTGGCCTCTCCTTATTAAACTTGTCTCGGAACCCATCCGCCGTGAAGCGAAAGCGCTTCAGGAGGTTGGTTTAACCTTGGTGTAGTCCGCTGCATCTGTAGGTGGTAGCCTGCCATAAACACTTAGCGCCTCTTCTGTAAGACATGTCGAAAGCGCCGTCGCCCATTGGCTTTCAGGCCACTTTGCCTTTGGCGATGCTCTCAAACTGGCGTATAAACGCATCTAAGTCGTCCCTTCCTTCGTCAAAGGTGACGAGCAGTCTACTTGCGTGTATTATGAAACTCCGCTCCTTCCCGGCATCGCCGTGCTCACTATTGGATCGGCTCACACTGCTACTCTCACTGAGGCGAATCTTTAATTGCAGTAATTGCACTTCCCGTTCTCCGGCTTCCCTAGCCGCTTTCCTTTCTTTTTCCTTTTCCTCCCGGGCCAGTGCCCGCTCTTCTCTGGCTAACGCCTGCGCCTGTTTATGCTGCTCCTTAACCCAATGTCTCAGTTCGGCGCCCTCGAGGCCTAACTGTTTACCGTGCGCGATCCACTCATCCAAATCCATACACTCCATACTGCAAACTGTCACTATAATGCCACTATAAAAACAGCGCAATCATATGCAGGATGCAACCGCTTCAACTGTGCGGCTCTATCACCACGCTCTCCGCACGGTTCTCGTTCACTCCTTACTGTCTTACTCTTGTACGGAACGTCCTGTCGCGGACGCCAGTTTTCTTACAAGCTGCCACTCTAGCGTCGCCAGCGCGAAGTCGGCGACGGGAATGACAGTATAGGTTGGTTCGTTCCGTATGCAAGCAGAGACAGTGAAGAGATCAAAGACGTGAGAAAGCAAAACAACTTTACTCTAGTGATATTGCAGCACACGGGATCTAGTACAACACTTCAATACAACTAATCAAATACATCAACACTTGATACAACTAAAATACATATAAAAAACAATAAATCAGCTTACACGAGAGAACTATTACAAACTACACAAACTAACAACAATAGAACTACGGAGGAGAAAGTTCGAAGATATAAACAGGGGAAAGCATACGTGTGATGACCGGCAGCGTTGCGTCCCCGACGATCGGATGCGAGAAGTCGAAGAGAGTTCTGGCACGACTGCGATATCGGCGGTGTTGCAACGCTGGTGGCTCCGGGAGGCTAGTGCTTGCAGGTGACTTCGAACAGGTTGAGCTAACTCGAGGGGAAGTGCCGATGTCTACGTTGCAGAGGTTAATATCGCGTCACAACTAGACGAACGGCTAAGTTTAGGTGGCCAGCCAATACAGAGCCACACTAAAAACTTCTAGAAGAGATGCTTGTTGATGTGTTTCAACACCATGTTGATCAGGGACTAGTCTGCCTAGCAGGGCAAAATCCAGCGCTTAAATCCCCCTCGTGTCTCCTCGCTCTCTTCCTTGGGGACAAGAGACCTCTACATGAGTCCAATCATGCGCGTTTAATTGATGGAAACTCTGCCACAAAAATATTTTGACCCCACCCCTTATTAATTGGGAGAGGGCCCTCAACTAGTGAGAGTGACAACCTGTTGGGTTGTTGTCATACGGCTTGGCCACCAGAGGGTTTCCCACGCTTTTCCCCGTGGCAAACGGTCAGAATGTTTGGCTCTGAGCCGGTGCGTCCCGTAGCCTAATGCCTTGTTTGGGGTACATCGCGGCCTTCCACGACCTTGCAGACGCCGCCGCAGTTACAAAAAGATCAATCGTTGACGCCGACATTTCAAAGAGAGCACCCCATTCTGCACTTCTCGGCTCCCTTTCATGTGCCTGTCGTTCCCACGGTCAGTGGGGAAGTACGGCGCCCGTTAATTGCCGTGACGCGGGGCCGCCAAAAATGGCCGTCCGTGACACAAACATATCATGCTCATGTCTAGCAGAGGCATGGGCATCTCGCGCTGCTGCTTCCTGAATCCTTGCCAGGTCTTCTTTTTCATGTGTTCTTATGGGCAAGCTCCAAGAAGGCACAGCAGTCTTCTTCAGTCGTTTTCGATTAGGCGTTCACGATATGGGATCTACACAAAATGAGAATTGAAATGAAATCCTGCAATTTCATGTGCCACAACAACAATCTAGTTTAGTGCACTACAGAAAAGCACATTTCGAATACCTTACTGTTAAACGAGCATTCAATGCATGCATGGTAGTCAAGTATTTTACGTAATTCTGCATTCATAACGATGCATCGGCCATTGGTGGAATTAAAAATTAAAATGCTTGTTGGTTATACCAGATTGCTAATGCACACTAATAATACTTAAAAACCAGTCGCAAAGATATCGCGCTAAAAAGCAAAGCCTGTGAAACAAGAAAATTTTTCTCGCGATCAGGGATCGGTCTCGGTCCAAATAAATTGCCCCTACAATGCCACTTGCGATTAAGTGTGATTGGGATTGATATGATCACGGTTTCGTTGACGTCTGCACCAAAAATGATCCGGACAGGTTTTTGCCGTGTAACAGCGGTCAGTGTTGATTACGAAATCCAATCGGGTTTGGCCCTGATCGCAATGAAAGAGCCCGCGAGGAAAGACACTTCAAAGTGTAGTCGCGCATTACGGTCTATTAAAAGACCGACAGAATGCGAAAATTAACGCTCCCTTCATTTTATGCGGGCGACAGAAGAGTTAGGAAGCTAGTGCGGGCACTAGCTTTCTAACTATTCAAAAGCAACAATCAAGTGTTGCGGTGTTTACGTCCATCGTCCCGCATCGACGGCGCCATTCATTTCAACAATGTCGTTAGAGCGTAATCTTTATTCTTTCGTAAAAATGTCAACAATTAGCATTTGGCTTACCGATGCTGCTCCAGAAGAAGTCTTCGGCGACAAAATGTGCGCTGCAAACCTTCATTGGCGGCGTCACAGGCTTGCCTACACGGAGCTTCGCCACCCACTCCTTCTTGAGTCGCACGTCCAGCGGAACGAATGAAGGCTTATCATCCTTCACCGCTCTGTTCGTGCACTGAGGCACGCAACACATCCCGTGGCTATTAGATTTTTTCGCCATCGCGTGCATGAAAGTTGGTAAGAAACGAGAACCCCGCCTGGCTCCACTCCTCAACTGATCATCTCTGAAATTTTGCTCTCGCCGGCCGCTACGTGGCGCGACCGTCTGTGTGCATTGCAAATAAATTGGCAGCAGCAAGCAAAGGACTGAGTTACCTGGCGGAACAAGGGAGAGGCTTTTGTGCGGCAGTGGACGTAGTCAGGATGATGATGATGATGGTGGTGGTGATGATGATGATGATGATGATGATGATGAACGACCTCGTGTCTCAGGAAGAAGGGTACGGGAGAAGCGTGCACAGCCGCATTCCTGGAAGAGAAAATGGGACAGTCCCTCCATCTTCAAAAAAGACCAACGCACGGTACAATGATGCACAGTGCAATAAAAGGGAGGCTTCTCCGCCGGTCAAGGCTTGGGCTCTGCCTTTTTTCGCACATCGGGCGAGATGCGCTGGTTCGCCGTGGCCTATACACGACAGGATGCCTTCGCATGCCACCCCATTGTTCCAATTCCACAGAATCGCGTACTGCTCAGCGTCAGAAGTTTGGCGGGGGGCAGAAGCACCACGTCGCCGGCCGGGATTTTCAAGGAAAAGCTAAATTCCTTAGTCGCGCACGTGATCAAAAAGCCGGGCAGTGAAGTGTTGTGGGGGTGTCAAACACATTAATGAGTCGTCTTTGTGGACTTTCCTACTCTTTCCTTGCGTGTGGAAAGGTGGTTCCGCCTTCATGAGTCACCACCCGAAGAGTCATCGAGCATCGCATTGGCTGAAAGAGTAGAGAATGCGAGCGGGGTTGACTACGCTGCTTTTAAAAGTGCGGGACATGCTTGTTTTCAGCATTCCTTCAGCGAGCTTCATCCAGAGCGAGACCTTAAACCAGAGTGTTTTTACTGAAATAGAAATCAAGCGAAAGAGTTTTTGTCACTTACTTCACAACGGCTACCCCCTTTGACTTGATTTTTCCTCAAGCTTGAGTTCCCCAAGCTCATTTCTGAGCTCCTAGGCCATGCAAATAAATAGTTGTCGTTGGTACGAGTGCCTCATCTTACTTGTTCGACAATGGTTCCTACGACGGGGGCCCGCTACCAAAACTGAGACCCGCAGAAATTAGAGTCACAACAAGATTTACCTGACATGCTTTCAATGTGTTCATTTAAATTTTTCTCTTTTTTTGGGGGGAGCCCCGCCAAAGTGGTCTAGGGGCTAAGGTACTCGGCTGCTCACCCGCAGGTCGCGGGATCGAATCTCGGCTGCGGTGACTGTATTTCCGATGCAGGCGGAAATGTTGTAGGCCCATGTACTCAGATTTGGATGCACGTTCAATAACCCCATGTGGTCGAAATTTCGGAGTCCTCCACTACGGCGTCTCTCATAATCCTATGGTAGTTTTGGGATGTTCAACTCCACATATCAATCAAATCATCAATCTTTTTTTTTGGGGGGGGGGGAGGTGCTAACCTCCCTTTTCTTCCTCATTTATTCCTCCTCCTCCTTTTTTAGGGGAGGGGGACCGAAGTTACTTCATTCATCAGAATTTTGCAGTCAAACCTACTTGGAAAGCTATTCAAGTTACCTACCACTAATTATCAATAGTTCTTTTAGTTAAGCTACGACGGCTACAATGGTAGGTTTATTGCTGTTCAGCTAATATTTGTTTTCAACTTGTCTGTACTTCTTAAGCAGTTCCACTTATTGAACAACTTCTAGACTTTATGGTTTTATTGTACAGTACGGTTCACTTTTAGAGGGAACACGCGAGTGCGTGGCCGGCAATCTACGGAGCGGTAGCATGAACTCGTCAAAGTGGTGCTTGCCCTGTGTCATCTGCCAGTTCTCTGCCAATGCACTCGGCGTACGCTAGTGAACTATGAGCCTTTGCACTTTTTGTTTTCGCACTGTAAATCAAGAGATACCAATTCCGCCTTCATAAGCAGATATTTCATGGGAGCGAAGGCGATTTTCGAATGTTTGCTGCAATAGAATTATCTGTTATCCAAAGCGACCAGTTCCAGCAAGCAGTATGTGAAAAATGTCACTGGTTTAATGGTGTGAGTTTGCGAAAAACTGCAGCAATAAATAAAATTATGCATTTTTGTGCTTGCTGGAAATCGGACGAGAAATAGGCAGAGATGAAGCTAGATAAGTTGCAGCGCAAGAGTGCGGAAGCGCTTTTCAATGCTTTTATGCACACAAGCGTAGAAGTAGCAGATGAAGCAGGCCACCTGCCACCCTTGTGATTATATACGCATGCGCCGTATTTACAAATCTCGCCACAAGTTAGTGCCACGCGTCCCACCGACCACGGGCTTCCGTGTTCCCTCTAACAACGGACCGTACTGTACAGTGGCAGTCCTACGAGTCACAACATCAGGGCCATCGTTTAGGAGGTACAAGACACCATCAAAAATGAAATTGGTTTTGAAAATACCACTAGTCGAAACAGTATTTCTGTCGCTGATTTTTTTACGTTATCATAACTGTGCAGTGTTGATGCACAGCTTTGACCACGAGCAGCATGTTGCAACTCCTATTTCGCGTGAATGTGTATTGTCATCAACCCACTTAATGCCTCTGAGAGTTGTGCGTCTGTGTTAACAAAAGTACTTTTGTCTCTATTAGTTAGCATTGACAGGACTTTTGTTGCCATACAGTTTTTCATTTCATTTCATTCTATTTGTTTTCATTAGTTAAACTATACAAGGTAAACTAAAAGATGAAAAACCTATACAAACACATTTGTAGCACAAAATACGGGAGTACGAGTACAATTTTCAGAAAATGAATGTTCAGTTTTGCCTTGCATGATGGCCTGGAAGTGTGGCCAGAGCTTTCAACTAATTATAAATGCTCTCAATTTTCCAGAGATGTGACAATTTGTTTGTGCTGTTGACATGAAACCTCATGTTTGATTTTCGAAAAGTATTGAAATTTCATCCCAAAAGCTTCGTATCTCAAAAGACATGATTGAGCCATGGTATTTAAGGACACGTTCATAAGGTAGCTTTTACAACATTCTGCTTCCACTTGGGCAATCAGACCCTGTCTAAGGGCCACAGCAAAAGCTCTGTCAAATAACCACAAGACATGTGACAACTTCACTTTGAAATTTATATACCTTTTGTCTTAATTACCTAAGGCGTATCTCTACAGAGCATGAGATCAAGTCTTCAACTAATGGCCATAATAGCTGCTCATGTGTTTGTGTTGCAGTGCACAATAATGATTCACAGGCTATCAAATCAACCTGGAGTTATCCAGTACGACATGCTTCATAATCAAAGTGGTTTACTAGGTAGAGTGGCAGAACACTTTCATTAAAGGACAGCAGTATCTACTACTCAGTAAAACACGGGAAACAAAAAAACAACTGCAATGTTTTTTGTTTGAGGGCCATGTATGACACCATCAGCTAATGACAAGTGACTGCTACAAAAGCCTGTGCCAAACTTTAACGTCACAGGTTACCTGTTGATTGATTGATATGTGGGGTTTAACGTCCCAAAACCACTATATGATTTCATAATCATATAGTGGTTTTGGGACGTTAAACCCCAGATATCAATCAATCAACAGGTAACTGTTAAACTTATTTAGGCAGCTCCACCCACCCACTGAAGGGAAGCGGGTTAGGGGGAGACAGAAGGTTAGGTGGGCAGATGAGATTAAGAAGTTTGCGGGTATAAATTGGCAGCAGCAAGCACAGGACCGGGTTAACTGGCGGAACATGGGAGAGGCCTTTGTCCTGCAGTGGACGTAGTCTGGCTGATGATGATGATGATGATGACCCACTGATAGAACAGTTGAAGTTAATGCCTTCATTTGCAATGGGCGCTATCCTGTTTCCTTAATATAAAAGCGGCGATATGCAGCGGTGTCTCATAATGAAGTTTATAAGCTACCTGTCATGCATCTGCTGGTCATTCAGGGTCAACTAATTCGGCAAGAGAGGGGGATTTGCTGGATACACAAGAATACTCGTTCTCTTTAAAGGCACACGCAGCTGTTGAAGTGCATAAATGCATAGCTTTTTATAATAGCCTGACAAGAACAAATCGACAATAATTGGTATGATGACTGTGGCTTGACAAGACATAGGTAAAATAAAGATAACATGGAAATAGACCACTAGGTATAGTGAAGATTGGATATCCTAAATACGTTATTGCGTATAACATGGACTTCACCTATATTAATAATGCTATTCACATGCCTGAGCAGCCATCATAAATACCCTCTGCATGATGCAGGGGTATAGCTTCCCAGTAATGGCAGTTACGTTATAAAAGAGCAAAAGCATAATGCGAAAATGAATATCACTATTATTGCAGTACCTAGTAAAGTCACCCAGAGAGTCAAACTAAGTTACGATCTCCCTCCTATTATGTTTTATCATGATGAAATGGTTTTGGCAGGTTGAAGTTAAAATTGTTGTTTAGACACAATAGACGAGCTCAGCCAATTTTTTCTTTTGTGCATATGCTTATTCTTTGTCACATTCTGCATCCTCGCAGTGATCTTTGAACAAGCGATTGCATTTATTTGGGCGTAAAGAGCCTTCAAGCAGATGCTCTTCCACAATAAATTTTGAAGGGGTTGAGAGAATTATAATACAGACAACAAAGCAGCTTCGTCTGCCATAGTTTTACAGTACTTGCGGTGCTCGACTGCTGAACTGAAAATTGTGGCTTTAAAACCAGTCGGGGTGATCATTTTTTAATGAAGACACATATTTAAAGGACAAGGCATGGTGCAATGTAAGTGCATTTTAAAATACATCAGGCGGTTGAAATGTACGACGTCTTCCACTACGGCATGCCCCAGAGTCATATCGTTGCTTCGGCATTTAAAACCCTAAATATTATTAAAACACATCTTGATCAGTCACAGAACAAACACTAATAAATGACATATATTACTAAAAAAAAGAAAAGCAAGTAAAGCTGCACTAGGCCTGTGACATGTAGGATATACAAATCATGGACAATAAGGGTAATGTATTCAGTTGAAAAAATTAACCTACTTTCAATGTAGCAACGAAAAATTTCGCTTACGTACCAACAACTAAAGCAAGTGTAACTGAAATGTTGTAAATTCCGATAAATAGTTTCGTTGTTTAGGCCTCAATAACCATTATACGTTAATTCCATAGAAAACTTGTCACCATGAATTTTTTTCTGAAATTACCCCCAGAAACATGCGGGTCTCATCAGTTACTGTGAAAGCTTCTTTTGGGGAGTATCAGTGTAGAAAGATTCACATTTCCAGCTATCGTGATGAATATTTGATTTAGTTGTCCGACAAGCTTTCAGGGCACAGGTCCCTTCAGCATTTAAAAAAACTTTTATTCGCTGAATGGCTCTCTCAACATGAACGTGTGCTTGTGATATTTTGATTGTTTTTTTCAGAATCTCTAGTAAAAAACTGAGCTTGATTTTGCAGAAATGTTGGCTGCACAACACCTAGTACACCTTTAGAGCTCATGTCACCAATATTGAAACCTTTGTCGACCTTGACATCATCTTTGAAAGAGTCCAATTTGTCAAGACTTTGATTTCTCTACACAGGCGCGTTCAGATGCTCTCCTTCAAAAACCTTGGCTGTCCAACGCAATCAGCCCAGCGGGTGTCATACCTATATTTACTTTTACCGTGTGTGCTACCTTATGGTATGAGTAAGTTAAAATGCGACACAATGCACAGTGACATTTTTGAACTTCAACTTCGATGCAGTCAAGAACATTTCGCACCTCTTTGTAGTCATTGAAACAGTGAGGCAGATTCATCATCATTTGCTCTTTTGCAGGCCAAGGAATGGCCGTTTCAAGAACAGCACCAAGGATGCGCAGTGTGCCGTAGAAGATTTGTGAGGAAAAGGTCCTGCTTACACCACAAGGTGTGGCTAGGTACGTAAAGGGCAACGACAGCTTCCTAGAAGTTTTTTATGCTCCCTATAAGTTTTTTCAGGAACAGTTTTCTTTGAAACGACGTACATATAGTCAAAAGATGTTTGAAAACAGCACTTATACAACCTCAATTCAAATCGTACGTCATTTTGATTCTCTTATTTGTGCTAGAATAAGTGCATTCGTTGGCTGTGAGAGTGTAAAGACTTGTGATACTAACAGCCTTTGCATCTTCTGGTGCATTATTTAGTGAGAAACGTAGCTGATGTTTCATATTTTTGTTATAGTAAGTTGCTGAAAATTTCTTCTTATTTATTTATCCCACAATCTTACGCACAGGTTGTGAAGAGTAATGCGTGGGATGTGAGATCTGTGCTGTGTTTTGTCACGCAACGACACTTTATGATTTGCTTGCAACATACTTAGAACAGAATTTTTCCAGCCTGAAGTGTATGAACCTCATTCTTGTTTAGTGCATTTCATTTGCTTGTACGGCTGTGTGCTACAGTCTCTGTACTGAAGTTTCACAAACAAACATTGGTTGGCTGGTTGATTGGTGGTGTTTATTATCACAAAGACACCGAAGCTATGAGAGACGCCGTAGCCGAGACTTCTGAACAGTTAAGGCCAGCTAGGATTCTTTTACGTGCACACAGATCTTACACAACATGAGCTTCTAGCACTTTGGATAAATCCAAATGCCATCTCTGCAGCCGGGCTCAAATCCACATCTTTCGGGTCGGCAGCCAAGCACCATAACCACTACACCTTTGTGGCAGAAATGAAATGTGACGAGGGCATGGCATCTGCTCCTTATAAATTTTTTCAGGAACAGTCAGCTTTGACAAGACGTACATATAGTCAAAAGATGTTTGGTTACAGCACCTTATACAACATCAATGCAAAACGTACGCCATTTCGGTTCTCTTAGTTGGGCTGGAACAAGTGCCTTCGTTGGCCGCGAGATTGTGAAACCTTGTGATTTTGCATTTTCTGGTGCATATTTAACGAGAAATATGCCTGATGTTTTATATTTCTATTCTAGTCACTTGCTGAATTCACCTACTTATTTATTCATGCGACAGTGTTGCACACAGGTTGTGAATAATTTTGCGTTGGTTGTGTAAATTGTGCTGAATTTTCCGACCCACCAATCCTTTCCGAATAGTTTGTAACATATTAAGAACAGAGTTACTCCAGCTGGAAGTGTCAAACTTCATAATGTAGTTTTGGTGCACTTCATCTCCCCTGTAGTGCTCTGCATTTGTTTGTTGTGCCCTTATTTACCAAAGTACCCTGCTCTGCGGATTTGGGTGTCTTGCGAGCACCGCAGCAGTGTATGTGGTCGACATGACGACTAGTGCCAACAAGCTTGTTTACTAGAAAAATCAGGTAGGCATACTCAAAAACAGAACTTCATGCCTCTTCTTGAATTCAGTGTACGCTGCTCTGGTTTTCTGTGTTGTTTTTGGATGAAATATACATGCTGTAAAACCACACATTGTTTTAACAGTTATGTTCGTAGGAGACTTCCAAAATATGTGAAGTAAACAATAAGTATTTATATAACTATTGGAGTGCGAATTGTTTTAATCTGCAGCAGCGGCAGTTCAAGTGGAAGAACGAAATAGTGCATTTTTCATGAAAAATCACTTTGGGATGGTCACAAGGTTTTCCATTTGTGTTTTTGTTTCTTCAATGAAACTTAAACTGAAATTCAGTGTTTTATAGCGTGTCCTCTTTTCGTCTTCATACGTGTTAGTCACGCTGTTTCTGTGCCCATTCATTGTTGTTTTGTCACAATTGCCAGTGGTAAATCTACAGATTTTATGAGATTTTACTAACTGATACGTTTCCTACTACTCGAACCTCCTAGTCAGGTGGAATACTCCTACATAACGTGGCTCTTGCGCCAAGAAGCAGCATATTACATCAGATGGAATACTCCTATCTCGTATATAGGACCCTACTATCCTTGGTTAAAAAACTACTGTGAGGGACAATATAGGCTTACGTTCTTTTCCTATAATCAGAGAACTGATATGTTTTCCAATAGCTCTAGGTTCTCTGCAATTGCGACTTATTCTTCGCTTTCTTTGCCTTTTTAACTTGATGTATGGTGTCAAAACGAGACAAGCAAGACAAAAGCAAAGTGGCAGGTTTATAGATCCTAATAATTGTATTTATGGATCTTGAACAGCTCTGCTTGAACAGGGGCTGTGGTAAATCTGTGCACCCATGCCAGGTAATGGGGCCAATATTCCAACAAGCTCTTTTGTAATGGCTGCATAAAATGAGGAAAAAAACATGCACAAAATGAAAGCCAGCAAAAGAAAATAAAAAACGCACTAATGCACACTAGGCCACACGCACACGTAATTACAAAATGGGTACCATGCTGCAACGTGAGCACAATACACGGTTTAAACATGATCCTTTCTCAAGTTCATGAAACGACGTTGATATTTTCCAACAGGCACTAGTGCACCATCACCTACAGCCGAGAGAACCTTGCACGCGTCATCAGTGTCATCTTCCGCGTATGCAGCTGCCGCTACTATTTCGACAATCTAACGGTTGATATTACAGTGTGAGAATTGGTAACCCAAATTGAAAACCATGCACAGGCTTTCGCTATACGCAATGCACTACTTTTCTTCGCTGTTGCACACATAAACGTAGCAACCGGTTGCTACGTTTGAGGCCTTAAGGAACTAATCAGCAGCGTGCTCGAATGGTAGACCTGAAGTTCACCTAAAACACGGCGGCGCGGCTTGTGACCGCGCCGCCGTATTTTTTTCGTGTCAAGAAAGACGACGTACGGGGCGGGACTGCTGGTAAAATTCAGCCAGCTGCGGTACGTTAACGTGGATATAAATGAATTCCATTAGTCAAGAATGCTTTGATTATTCACGGATTGGGGCTACTGGGAAAAGAAGTGACTCGGGTACGCTGCTTCTACTTGGTCGCAGTTTCACGGTAGCCGTGGAGTGATCGCAGCCCCGAGTGAACTGAATGCTGGCTCACTCAATAATTAACAGCTTCAAACATAAGCACCTTATTTTGAAGTAGCACCAATATTTTAAGAAGGCTCTCACGTTTGGTTCATGCATGTCAGCTTATGAGACTCCCTGCGCCCAATTTTATGGGTTCCTGCTTTACAACCGATACCGACGGCTTTTAAACACACACGAGGCAGCCCCACTTTCGACAGACAAGTTAAGAGAAGCAGACTTCACTTACCTACGTTACTTCAGAAAACCTCGTGCAGTTAAAATATGTCAGCTGTGGGCCAGCATTGACAGTGCGGTTTGACAATAGTGCTTCACAAAGTATTTTTACGAAAACATCTCGCTTTGCGAGGTGGAATCATACTGATACTATCACAGAGGGGTCCAGCTTATTCACCGAAGCACGAAACAAGCAAAGCCGTAGTATTTCGTTGCCGCTAACGTGTTAACCGTGAGACATGCACAGCCGTACACAGGAGCAACTACGTAGCATCGCCAAATTGTCGTCCACCGATCATCTATGAAAGAAAGCTCCTGAGTGCCGCGAGGCGGCGTGACAGTCTAGGAACATTGCGAATATCGCGCGCACGAAACGCACCGCGAAGGCCGGCTTATAAGCGTCCTTACCTGAGCTTTGTTTACCGCCTGGCAAATAGCCGCAATGCCTGTCAGTCGCCTGCTCATCGTGTGTTGATCGCGGTGATGAGCTGCGAGCTTGTGATATTGGGGTTAGGCCTTGGTTGTTTGCAAAGTGGTGGCCAGCAACGAGTCCGGTTGTATATCGCGCTCTTGAAGTGTGCTGACACGAGCTAGCGAGGCTTTAGCTAGCGGACTGGCTTTGGTTCAAATCTTTGCGGAAATCAGTCACAATCACCTTTGGTTTTCTTCTCACTCACCCGAAAACAGCTCGGCGCCATTGTGGCGGTGGCCCCGCGTTTCTTCGCACTATTGTTCGAGGTACGCTGTAGACAGCGGCGGCTCATGGGCCTGCCGGAGCTGTGCAGCGCCAGTCGCAGAAAACTCGCCGACTCGTTGGCGGCGCCTCGGCATGATGGCAGCCCCTGCCATACTTGCGCTGTGACGTTATGTGGCTCCAAATGACATCAAGGTGAAATGATTCGCGTGCTGTACTTTAGAATTGTGTTTTTTTTTCTTTAATTCACGTTGTTGGCATTCGCCGTGTGCGAGCGTCCTCATCATCTGTCACGTGACACTAACCATTTGCAATACTTTTTCTGTTTTGCAGAACGCAGCCGCTGTCCACAATGGGCCGAATGCTGTCTGTGCTGGAGCGTGTAACACCACTAATCTAATGCTTCCGTTAGAGCAGCTTAAAAAAAAAACTCTACAACGTGACTGAAGCGGTATCAGACAGTGAGTTCAACGAAAGAAAGCAGAAACTGCTAAGCGAAAAATACAACAATTCATTGTCTCACTTTTCTTTCCCTGTCGCATTGAGTGCAAAAGAAATGGTAGAAGAATGGCTAAATGCCACGGAAAAGAAGCTGTGAAAAAAATTTTCTGTGAAGGCAATCTAGAAAAAATCATTGTTTCGGGGGTTCTTCTCTGCTGAATTTGTTCCTCCCCATGGAGAAAAAGCTCCGAAGAGAGTATTGTTTCTTGCGCAGAGTAAGTGCAGAAATTCACCCCTGAGTAATAACGAATTATTTAAAACTGGGGATAGAAAGTTCATCCAAACGGAGTATTTGAGTGGACCGACCGTTCAGCCAGCGAGGTGCGACAGCGAGGATTAACGGTTGCACTGGTAAACTGTAACTGTGAAGACGATATGTTAGTCCCCTGAGATGACCTGTGGGGACTAAAAGCTTTCCGGTAAGGTGTAGATGTGAGGACTAATTGTTAGACCCGCTAAATGGTCGAAGGGCCGAGCGCCGGGGCAACCCCATCGCGCTCACAGAGAAAAATCAGCATGTACCTATTACATGCAATATCAGAAAAAGTTTTTTTTATCTTGTACGCCACATTTTTGCAGACTTTGTACCACCCCCAATTTCCAAGCCTAACAAGCCGCAGGCGCTAGCTCTCTGATTACTACTGTGACAAACATGCACACTTCTGGACAATATTGACACTTGCTGCGCAGAGGATGTGTGCATGGCGCACATATGAGCTACCGATGCAGCAGCTGACACCCGCACATGGTCCTCTGTGACAGACTGGCAGAGAGGGCTGTATGTGTGCGGTATGGTAAAAAGGGGGGGGGAGGGGTGACAATTTGAGTATGCGGCTAATCACTTTTTTAGAGTTCAACACCAGCGGCTGCCTCTCGTCCCTGGCCAGATGGCGCGAACCCCACACTACAAGCGCACTCGTACCCAAACACCGTCGAGCTTCACATTTTCCATGCCTACGCGCAGCCCAACGAGAAGTGCTTCGAGCAGATGCACAGTGACACTTGCACACATGCTCTGGGAACTCTATAACCGCTTCATTTCGACTCAATCTTAGATAAGTAGAAGAAGTCCTTCAGAAGCTCACTTCTCGCCGACCAGCAATGTGAAGTCTTGCAATGCCACGAAGCAGCTGCCAGGCACTGTAAGTACCCACATGGCAGAGACCCGCGGCGCGCTAAGCACGTCTTGCGGGACGTAATTTTTTTGTTAAGTTGAGTAGCATGCCCTGCTATACAACCAAGTATTTTAAATGCAAAGCATTTCTTATCGAACTTGGACGAGTTTGATCGTATCTATCTATCTATCTATCTATCTATCTATCTATCTATCTATCTATCTATCTATCTATCTATCTATCTATCTATCTATCTATCTATCTATCTATCTATCTATCTATCTATCTGTCTGTCTGTCTGTCTGTCTGTCTGTCTGTCTGTCTGTCTGTCTGTCTGTCTGTCTGTCTGTCTATCTATCTATCGATCTATCTATCTATCTATCTATCTATCTATCTATCTATCTATCTATCTATCTATCTATCTATCTATCTGTCTGTCTGTCTGTCTGACTGTCTGTCTATCTATCTATCTATCTATCTATCTATCTATCTATCTATCTATCTATCTATCTATCTATCTATCTATCTATCTATCTAATTGTCTGTCTGTCTGTCTGTCTGTCTGTCTATCTATCTATCTATCTATCTATCGATCTATCTATGTATCTATCTATCTATCTATCTATCTATCTATCTATCCGGCAGCGACTTCTCAGCTCTCCTGATGGTTTGGATAATGGCATATATAAAAAAATTGGTATGGCATAACATGACTGTATGACAAGCCTCAGTTACTTTAGTCATAACATGAAAATCATGGCATGCATGTCACGAATTTCATGATTTCCATGTCATGGTCTTGCTGCTCTTGCGGTGGTTTCGTTAGCGTAATATATTGCAAAACTGGCATGGAATGACATGACTGCATGACAAATATAAATGGTAGACCGTAACGTGAAAATCATTACACGCATCACATGCAAGTCTTGACTACACGCCACGCTCATAGTGCGTCCGCGGTCGTTTTGCTAGCTTCGCATAGGCCAAACTTGGTATTACGTAAATTGAATGGATGATGAAAGTATATGACTGGCGCGAACATGATAATCATGACATGCGTGTCATGTAAGAACATAACTACATGCCATGGTCGCGGTCGTTTGACTAGCTTCAAGTACACCAAATTTGGTATTACGTAACGTGAATGAATGATGATGGTATGAACTTGATAATCATGGCATGCGTGTCATTAGGAACATGGCTACATAAAATGCCTCATGATGCGCTCGTGGTCGTTTCGCAAGCTTCACAAGCACCATATTTAGTATTACGTAACATGAATGGATGATGAAGATATATGACTGGTGCGAACATGATAATCATGACATGCACGTGATGTAAGATAATGGCTACATACCACGCTCATGATGCGCTCAAGGCCGTTTCAAGTTCATATAAACCAAATTACGGTATCACGTGACGTGAATAGACAACAAAGATAATTGACACGTTCAAACGTGATAATCATGACATGCGTGTAGCGTAAAAAAATAGCTACATGCTACGCTTTTAGCGCGCTCACGGGCGTTTCGCTATCTTCACATATACCGAATTCGGTATTACGGGACGTGAATGGGCGACGAGCACAAATGCCAGGCGCAAACATGATAGCCATGATATGGAAGTCATGTGAGGCACAATTTACGTACGCCTCGTAACGTTGTGCTGATTTATTGCGACAGCTCAGCGTTCCTCATTTTTGCTGCGCATATCATTGATTTCCCACTTTACGTGGCATCTACCAATCCTTTTCTCCACTTCGACAAACATGCTAGCACGTTCACCTAACACCATCCAAACAAAATCACGAACAATATTTTGCTCAAGCACACGCTTTGCGCATTACGTACTGTCACTAAACCTACCAGGAGCCACTGTGAATTTATTTCTTGTTATTGTTATTACTTGGTTTTGTACAAAGATACACAAGGACACAAAGAAAGAGAGCAAGCAAGCAACTGCCAACTTAGAACAGCACTTCGCTTTGTCCCTTCCTGTCGATTGTATCAAATATTTTTTGCTGCCCCGCCACGGTAGTTGAGTAGGTAAGGTACTCGGCTGCTCACTCGTAGGGCTGCATTTTCAGCGCACTTGCTAACATTCTGTAGGCCCATGTGCTCAGATTGGGGGACACGTATAAAGAACCCTAAGTGGTAGAAATTTCTGGAGAACTCCACTCGGGCATCTCTCATACTCATATGGTGATTTTGGGACGTTAAACCCCACATACTAATCAATCAATCATCAATATTTTTGCTCTATGTTATCAGGCAAGCGCACAGAAGGGCTTAATTAATGGCAATATTACAAATTAATTTTTAAGGCAATACGTTGGCTAGCCTGAGCCCACTCCACAGGTATATTATATCCACATGTACGTCTACGCTTGGATACGAAGGGATAAAATTGTGCTGGCTATAAAAATGCAGCCCTCTTTCCATCCCCAAAAAAACTAATAAAAAATGTGTTTCTACACCCCCGGTGCAAACACTGCCTTTGCAGCTGCACATCAAGATTTCTGGCAAGCAATTTGAACAAACCAGTTTAGATTACGTGTTGAATAAGAAAATGGTGTGATTTTATTTTGTATGCTGTTCATGAAAACAAGCGATTTTAGTATTAGACCTTTTGAACTTCCACGACTTTACTGTACAGTAATGACGCGCGCTATGGGACAAAGGGGATACACATAAGATTAGTTTGTTTTGGTAAAACATTGTTTTACACTTATGCTTAGTAAAATTGTGAAAATATGGTCTGTTACAAATTCAAAACTAGGGCCTCCTTTCATTTAGCCCCAGTCTCAGTGACAAAAGAAATATGGGCCTCTTTTAAAGTTTCTTTTTTTTCACAAATAGCAGCAGATTTCCTTATCTTTACAAGAAAATTGGCACTCAAAATGTAGACTCCTATGGCATTGCTCGTGACAAAAATATACACTGCGTCTTAAGATGAAGAAAATTGAGCATCGCGTTGCCATAACAAGTGCGAAGCGATATTAACATGGGGCCTTTTTGACCAAAATTGAGCCCGATCGGAACTTGTTTTGATCACGATAAAAAACAGTCGCTGTTACGCAATCACATACTACGAATCAATTTGGTTGGCTTCGCACTGGTCTAGATTAGAAGCGAGCACTTTGATAGTGATGTTCCGTGCTAGGAAGAACAGGGCATAGATTAAGATGCATGGCGTTCGTTTTCAGCGTCAACACAATTGGCTTTAGAAAGTTCGGCGCCAGAATGACATGCTGGCATTTTGTGAGAAACTGCGCTCCTGGGAGTTCAAGTTCTGATGACGGTTGGTAGATGCTTTGAAACTATCGTCACGCCAAACTTGTGATGCTTTGCACATAATCCCATGGAGTTACTAGCTAGCTGCCAATTACCATGGCACATTGTCAGGCAGGCTCGATACGTACCTCGGAGTGCTGCCTAGACCATACGTGAATTCTAGTTCATGCGGTATTCCGTATCACACACAGGGTTACGCAAGGCATCGTCGAAATCAGCTGAGTCGATCAGCTGGAACCACCACTCTCCACACTGCGCCAAAAAATGAGGTAGTGAACAATTAGGATCTCTTATCTTTTGGGAAAGTACCTTGGTCTGATATACGTTCATTTGACGATCAAGAGTTCATCGAGTGAAAGGGGCGTGGGTCTTAAGTTTTTCATATGCTAGTTCACGCGTTGATAATCCTCCCGCAGCCATTTTGGATTGCACGGCACGTCGTGGGCATTGCGAGTTTTTTTTTTTTTTTTTGAGGCGTGCGCCGCACTGCGTTGCTTTAACGCAGGCACATTTGAGCGCGCCCGGCATCCCTCCGTCACGAAGAGAAGTAGACGCGGTGCTGTATGTGTAACGTCATCGGCACGAAATGCAGCACGTCGCATTTCGCGCCGGTTGCCGCCGGGCCGTGTCGACGGACGCTGGTCGCGCCGGTCGCGCCTGGCGTCAGACTATTGGCCGCGAGATCGAGCAGAGTAGCTGCCTGGCGGCAACTGGCCGAAGTTTGGATTGCTCCGCGCGTCGTCTGCTATGTGAGCGCACGTCATGCACGTTCGCAAAGTGTGGTTTGTCCGGTCATGTCAGCACGAGTGTAACTGTTTCTACGTATGCCTGAAATGACCTACGAAAGACTTGTAGTACAATCGACGAATTCAACTTTTTATAAAGCTGTTTATTGTCGTCGTGCCCTTCATTCATCAGAATAATTTCAGAGTGGGTGCCGCTTTCTGTCTCAAGCACATCGCCAAATGCTCTTGGTATCCTCCCTAACACGAGCACTATTGAATGGTGTGCAAATGCATCATTTTATAGCCACTCCGTTGTAATAAAAAATGCTCTCGGTCATGCACTTGCGCGCTGTTGATAGGTGTACAACTACGGCACTGTAGTGACTATGGTTGGTAGGTCATACGAGGAGCCTTAGTTGTGTTTATAAGGTCGTGGTACCGCTGCACGGAAATATTTGTATTTATTTATTTATTTATTTGCAATAGTGCCAGTCTATACTGAGACCATAGCAGGTGGGCACTCCGTACAAATGTTATGATTGATCATCATAGTAAAAAAACTGTAATACAGAACATAAAAGCAACATCAACCTGGCACTTTGTACATTAGCAACATTTACACAACATAATAAACAAAATACAAGTGCATACAAAAATGGCACGTTAAAAAATAAGGCCGCTTACATGGCTGCTTACAGAACATACAGGTAGTACATACTGGTTTCACTACCATTGTCACTGGGCATTTAAAGAAGCTAAAATTTGTTTTCAATTTATAATTCAAACTGAGACAGTGACTCAGTGTTGATTGATGATTGATATTTGGGGTTTAACGCCCCAAAACTACCATATGATTATGAGACACGCCATAGTGAAGGGCTCCGGAAGTTAGGGCCACCTCGGGTTCTTTATCGTGCACCAAAATCTGAGCACATGGGCCTACAACATTTCCGCATCCATCGAAAACGCAGCTGCTGCCACCGGGATTCGATCCCGCGACCTGCGGGTCAGCAACCGAGTACCTTAGCCACTAGACCACCGCGGCGGGGCAGTGACTCAGTGTTGTTGATGTGAGGGGCTAACATGTTCCATTTGCGAATAGCAACCCAGAAAAAAAGAATATTTAAAGACATCAGTGTTGCATTTGTATTGTACTATTGTATGTGTATGTTTGTGTCTTGTGGCTCGTGTTTGTGAATAAGACACATAATTTGAAAAGTCTACTTTAAAATAATTGTGCAGAGTTGGTAAAGAAATTTTAGACGTGCTTGTTTTGCTCGTACTTCTAGCGTAGGAAGTTCAGAAAGAGTTAGCAGACTAGTAGGTGAGTGTTCACGTTTATATTTGTTGTGGATAAGTCATGGCTTTCCTCTGTACTGCTTCAATTTTCTTTATGCTTGTGCGGGTGAGAGGAAACCACACTGTACTTCCGTATTCGAGGGTAGGCCTGACAAATATTTTGTAGACTGGGAGCTTTGTTGGCAATGTTCGCATTTTAAG
The DNA here is from genome assembly GCA_013436015.1 of Rhipicephalus annulatus. Classification (NCBI taxonomy): domain Eukaryota; kingdom Metazoa; phylum Arthropoda; class Arachnida; order Ixodida; family Ixodidae; genus Rhipicephalus; species Rhipicephalus annulatus. The sequence goes on along the minus strand of WOVY01011527.1, from coordinate 293,583 downwards.
TGATTTGCGAAGAAAAAATAATTTTTGCATGGCAGACGAAGTAATGTTTCTAATGTGCACGTCCCACCTTAAGTCGGACGTAATTGTTAAGCCTGGGTATTTATGTTTGTGTACTCTGCTCAGAGCAGTGCCATTTATAGTGTAACAAAAGTTTGATCGCTTTCTCTACCTCGTTATCGTCATGCAAGCTGATTTTTTTACAGCGATTGTCATCTGCCAGTTTGAACACCATTCAAAAATAGCAGAGAGTGATTTGTTGAGCGAATAGTGATCTTGGTCATTTCTAGTTTTTCTATAGATGATACAGTCAACCGCGAATAACTTTATTTTACAGTCTATATTAGGAGATATTTTATTGATATACACGAGAAATAACAGGGGCCCGAGCACGAACGCTGGGGCACTCCTGACGTAACCGGTAGGATATTTGATGCAATGTTTTCGACAACAACAAACTGAGATGGAGGCGGAAATGTTGTAGGCCCGTGTACTCAGATTTGGGTGCACGTTAAAGAACCCCAGGTGGTTTAAATTTCCGGAGCCCTCCACTACGGCGTCTCTCATAATCATATAGTGGTTTTGGGACGTTAAACCCCACATATCAATCAAACAACAAACTGAGACCTATTAGACAAAAACTCACGCACCCAAGCAACAATTTCTCCGTCCCCGATAATGTTTTGTAGTTTAGCGATCAGCTTGGTGTGACCAACGCAATAAACGCTTTTGAAAAGTCAAGTAAGAATATGTCCGTTTAGCTGCGATTGTCAATACCGAGCGCAAGATGGTGTATGACCTCAGTCAGCTGCGTTGTGGTCGATAAACCTCATACGAAATCCATGCTGGTTGGGGGACGGGATGCCCTCGTTTTCGAAAAAAATTGGTAAATGTTTTAAGACTATATGCTCGAGTAGTTTGCATACCATGCTCGTTAAAGATATCGGTCTGAAATTGGATTCAATGGATTTATCTCTCGTTTTATAAATTAGAATAATTTTAGCTATTTTCAATCTTCTGGTAGTCTTGATGTTGAAAGTGATTTATGGAAAATAGTGCTGAGATATCTGCTACACCATTTTGCGTACCTCTTCAGAAATTAGTTAGGTATATTACCCGCACCACACCCTTTCTTAGTATCTAGAGCAAGCAGAAGATTAAGAACACCAGTGTCTGTGATAACGAAAGCGTCCATCACAGACACCGCGCGTAGAACTGATTCTGGCATGACGCCATTATCTCTCGTAAAAACTGAAGGAAAGACCTGGTTATATCTGTTGGCTTTATTTATCAAATTTTTCAATCGACGATAGTTTACGGTGAGCGTGTTCTTTCGGCGAAAGTGGTTCCAAAATCTTTGTGGTTTACTTTTGAGAAAGCTGGGAAGTACAGTATTGAAACAGTGTTGTTTGGCTTCCTTGGATTTTTGTTTAAAGTTTCACATAAACTATCACATAAACTGTGACAAATTGGCACGTAAGCTTTACTGTACCTAAAGCAGAGTTTCCATGCGCAACCATGTGCTCGAATATAAGAACGATCTAAAGAGCCCAGACATTGAAAGTTTATTCAGGTGACATGCCCTATATATATTGTCATATAACTTCACTAAAATTTCATAATTTTACATTGTTTTCAGCGTTTGTGTGGCATTTTTAGTAACCTACGGAAAGCTGAAGCCAGCATGTTTTGTCTGAAAAGAAAACATGCTTGTCCCATTAACCAGGCCTTTGTTGTAGCACTGTCATGAACGTAATCTATTGACGAAAGCTTTGTGCTGAACTTTTATATAAGATTTTCACTGATGCAAGAAAATGTGCGTACAAGTGGTAAACGCAGTTTAGTGCAAAGCGCCATTAGCCGCTAAGCTTTCCTGACTAGACTTATTGAGTGTTGCACACTTCATGGTGAAAAGAATCAGAAAAAAAAACCATGCGTATAAGATGCGAACGGTGGTACTGAATTAAGTGCACAAATATGCGGGCTTTCTACGATCTTGCTCTCTTTTTTGTAGTATTCTGACGAAAAAGATGTAAATAAGTAGTTCAGTCATACTGCCGCAGTTCGTAGCAGGCTGAACGCAAGCTAACCACGTACAAACAACACAGCAAAGGCGTGTTTTAGTGTGAATCCCTATGGCAGGGCAAGAATCCCTATGAAAGGCAGAATGCGCATTACTCGCGGGTAATGTTAAGGTTGAAAAGGCGTCGTGCATCGTTTCAGTAGAGAAGAGCACAAATATTAACAGTAAACTGTAGTCAAAGCATTTTATCCACCGATAATCAACTCGACGGCACGCAACGAAGCGCCGCTGCGTGTTTTTGTATACGTGCCGCCGACTGCTGATCCCCACTTTTGCGGGGGACGGTGCTCCTATTCGCAATGCCCAAGGCCTATAGGTGGCGCGCCGTGCAATAAAAGATGGCTGCGGAAGGATGATCAACCCATGAACTCGCATAGAAAAAGAAAGGACGCACGGACGTACTCCCCGTGCCGCTTTCACCGGATTAATGCTTGATCGTCAAATGAATGTATATTGAAGCGAAGTACTTTCCCGACCAATAGGAACTGCTGAATGTTCGCTACCTCGATTCTCGCCGCAGTGCAAAGGGTGGCGATGTCAGCTGATAGAACGTGTATACACGATGCTTTGCGTAATCCTGGGCGTGCTACAGAAAACCGCCTGAACCAGAATTCACGTATGAACACACTCACGTATGCCACTCCGAGATCATTCGGGCCGAGCCTGTCTGGTGGGTTCGCCACAGCAGTAGGCCGCTAGCGAATAGTGTTTAACGTAGCGATAGTTTACAAGTATATTACGCCATCGCTACCAGCACTGTAAGCATGATGTAGCTGCTTCTTCAACGAAACACAAGTATTCAACTTCCCATTGAGTAGCACATCTGTCACAGCCATGATAAGACTCTGATAGTGCGCAATTTTCTGCACCTAGATGTTGCATGTTTCATCAGCGCGATCGAAACAAGGATATCGAAACGAATACATGCGTACGCTTTCGCAACGTCGAAATTGCGGAAATTGGTCGAACAACAACGTCGTTCGGACGGCACCAGTGAAGTGCAGGAGAAGTTAACGTGGACTGTAGTAACTGCATACTTCAGTGCTCTAACCATTTCGCTTCGCTGGTCGAGCTCGAGCGTGTTGGTGGCATGCGGCGCTTTGTAATATCCACTGTAACTGGGATACATTCAATGCACAAGAAAAAGTATGCTTTTATTTTGAGCTCGCTGAAAGATATTATACAATAAATACAATCACAGCGACTTACGAGCGTGAAAAACATTAATGCTTGACGGGACGTGAAGTACAACTCTCTGCTCGTGAGCCAGCAGCTGATTGTTCATCTTCGCTGTCACTCTGAGCGCGTTGACAACCACATACGTCCAGTAAAAAATCCTCGATGTCAAGGCGGTTTTCTTTCAACATCACTGCTGAAAGTAATCTGAGGAATTCTTTCCGCCAAACGATTTCGATAGCACCAACAACGCGTCATTCACCATGCAGAACACTCCCACGGCGTCACTGACCACGTTTATCTGGGGATGCGGAGAATTCATTTCGCTCCCAGAACCGGCCAGTAAGGAATCGCTTGCAGTGGGCTGGTATCTATCAACGAACGTAAAAAAAACAAACGGTGCAGCGTAGGCCAAAGTTTGAAAGCGCAAATCGCGTGTCTGCGCTACTTTCCGCGTACAATGAATGTTATGGGGTTCATGCTCTACAAAAGCATTGACGAAAGCTATACGCACGTAAAACAAGGCACGTTTTAACTGAAATGGTTATGTGTTAACATTTACCTATCAAAAGTGACTGCGGCAAATATAGCGAAGCTGATATGTAAACTTTGCGAGCGATAATCGAAAGCGCGTGTTGCCACGTATTGTCACGAAAACTTCGCGTCTCGCAAGAACGAATCAGGTTTATCGTGCCACGGACGGTCCGGTATATTCACCGACACACGAAACATACGAAGTGAGTTGTGTTCGTTTCTTGCTAACACGTTAACACTGAGGCTAGCACCGCCCAGCAAGGCAGTATTGGGAGGGTCGCATACTAATCATCCATGAGAGGACACTCCTGAATTCCGCTAAGTGGCGTGACAGTCTATGAACATTGCGAATAGCCCGATCTCGCAGTGAATAGAGTGCTCGTGCTTTGCTAGCGTGGTGTCGCTGCGCCTGGCGTGCGTGCGCGTCAACGTTTGTCAACGTTATGTCGGTGTATATTAGGCCCTTCATGTTGCGCTCAGCGCCGTTTCGTTAGCTTCACTTAATATACCAAACTTGGTATTACGGGACGTGAATGGACGACTAAGGTATGCAACTGGTGCAAACATGATAATCATGAGACGCTTGTCGTGTAACGAAATGACCACATGGCACGCTCATGATGCTCTCGCGGTTGATTTGCTGGCTTCACAAATACCAATTTTGGCGTTACTGGATGTCAATGAATGACGAAGATACAAGTCTAGTGCAAACATGATAATCACAACATGCATGACAACATACCACGCTCGAGATGCGCGCTCGCGACCGTTTTGCTAGCTTCACATATACCAAATTCGTGATTCGACGACGAATCTAAATGACTAGTCCAAATACGATAATCATCTTATGCGTTTCATGTAAAACAAGAATACATGCTACGCTCATAGCAAGCTCGCGGCCGTTTTGCTAGCTCAACATATACCAAATTTCGTATTACGTGAAATGAGTAGACGACGAAGGTAAATGACACGTCCAAACATGATAATCATGGCATTCGTGTTATGTAAAACTTGACTACATACTACGCTCATAATACGCTCGTGGCCGTTTCACCAACTCCACATGTTTCAAATTTGGTATCAGGTGACGGGAATAACTGACGAAGGTAAACTTAACGTCGAAACATAATAACCATGGCATGAAAGTCATGTATGGTATAATTTACGAACGCTTCATAACGTTGTGCTCATTTTAAATTTACATACCAATCTTCCTCATTCGTGCTTCGCATATCATCGATTCTCTCTATACGTGGTATCTGCCAATTTTTTTATCCCTCACCTCTACACCTTACCGGGCAACTGTAAGTTCAATAGATCACCTAACTGGACTAATATTTAGTTCTTGCATTTACATCTAATCGAACAACTGTTAGTCCCCGCAGCTGCACCTCACAGTACGAACGGCGAGTCCATTCAAATGCTTCATTCATACGAGTGTTTGTTTTTTTGGATCTCAAGTTTTTCGTTAATTCCTAGGGATGATTTTTATAGTTAGTCTCCGCAAAGCTATATACCTCTTCGCGGGGCTTTTATTCCGTAGTCAGCAACAAATGCCCCTGAAAAGAGCATACAAAAAATATGTAGTCTGGTGCGTGTGTCCCAGCTTTCGAAGTCCATGCGACGAAGAAAGAAAAGCGAGACACTGAAACTCACTTTTTTCACAGCAGTTTATTTCAACAAGTTCACTGTTAAATAGGGGTTCAGCCACGATGTCTCGTCTTGTGTAGTTCCTTTTTTCATCTGAAGCTGCTTCAAATGGAGTGGTATATGACTGGCGCTGCATGATTCAGTGCACACAGAATGTTGCGCTGCGCACAACAGCTCCGTTCTGGAAATCACAAACATTGTAAATAGTTAGTCAACTATGAAAGGTGATAAAGACGCACGCACATGACAAATACGAGCAACGTGAAGGGGAAACACACGTCTAAATCACGGCAGGTAAATAATTTCATCGTTATGTCATACATCATCAAAGGCGCATTTCGACCCACATAACGTGAACGCGCAAGTAAGGAAGCAGCTGTCATCATGCCGAGGCTCCACCAACGAGTCGGCGAGGTTTCTGCGAGTGGCGTCGTACAACTCGATCAGGCCCGTCAGCCATTCCTGGCGACAGCGAACCTCGAGCAGAAGAGCGAACGAACGCGGGGCCGCTGCCACGAACGCGCCAAGCTCTTTGCGAGTGAGTGACGAAAAAGCCGACAGTAATTGTGGCCAATTTTCCCAGAGTTCCGAACCACAGCTATACGGCAACCTAAAGCCCCCACCAGCCCATGCTGGTGCACTTCAAGCGCATGACATAAAAGTGCGTCCGCGGTGGGCCACAGCAATACGTTCTGGACGAGCCGCAGCTAGCACAAAGTCCTCTTCCCAATATCGTGAGCCCAAAGCTGTTTATTGTGGCCAACACACAGAAAACGAACGTCTGAGCGGCCGATGGCCATGACGGCAAATTTCTAGGTGGTCACAAAGCACAGGTTAGCTGACACCTATGCCAGCCTTCACAGTTCCTTTCGTGCGTGCTATATATACAACGTGATCGAAGCCGTTCTCGGCAAGCACGATGTGTTTCTCGCACGAGGCAGTTGCGGCAAAATTAAGACTGAACACTTACTTGTGGAGTGAGCGCCAATTTCTTTCCATAGTCGCATGGAAACTATGCATCAGGCAGGGCAACTGTCTTATCGGCCATTATTCCCAGCAGGTGGTAAAGCAGTCCACGGGACAACGCCAATGATACACAGCATGACGTCCCGACGTGTTGACACCAGCTCAACTCAACATGGGTGTACGACACGAGAAAGTAGCGTCACAATGTATTCGATTCATACGTGCATTTAGATAAAAGGCACCGCAGCGTAGTTCTCATATCGTCTAACTCTCAGAGTGCACCACAACTATCAACACACCATCGTGAGCACAAGTGGATAGACTGACCTAAGTGCGAGGAGGATGGTTAGTTTCCTTGACAATGGCTTACAGATAGAACACATCTCTGCACACGGTTTCCATTTATCTCCCAGTTTATTCCTTCACATACAAACTGGTCTGCATATGTCACGCAGCCCTCAGTGGTTACTTCTTCAACGGCCAATGCGTTCATCGCTCGCGCAAAATTGGGATCCGTTACGCTGCTCTCGCGTAATTTAGCCTTAGTGTGTTTACAAGTTTCCTTTGCCAGTCTTGACAGTCCATTCGCTTTTCTCAACTGAGTTGTTGGGTGCGCACAAAGGTGTCCATGTATTCAAAGGTTACGAAAGTGGCTATTCGTAGCTCTCGAGGTACACCATAAAGCACCCAAAAAAGAGCTCGATAAAAGCGCTCTACAGTGATCGTTCCAGAGCTGCTAAAGCCCAAAAATGGTCGCCCGGGCCAGACTGATAAGCACACAACTACGTGTGTATCGGGCGGTCGTATTGCAGGATCAGTAGTAATGATACAAGTATAAAGACCAGAGTCGGACGAGAAGGTGGCGTGCGTCATGAGGCAGCCGGGATAATTGATGAGGCCCATGAAACGCCTGTGAAGAGTCATGTCTTCCGACCAAGTTGAGGCGCCGTCACGGCGGTACAGTAGCCACGAATCGCCTTGGGCATTTTGTGGAATCAACCAGGCGTACAGGCAGGCCAATTTCTGCAGGAACTCGCCCTCCCTGTTGATATTGCAGCGATAAATAGACTCGCAGATGGCAGTAGCCAACTGTTCTGGTGCGGTGCATTCTAGCCGAGGAAGCCACGGAAGGTCAAAATCATTGATAGAACGTAGTTGTGTCACTGAAAGTCCACACAGAAGTTGATGCAACGCCCTTGCTTCGGTGTTGGCCATCGCAAAGCCTGCCAAGACACACAGTCGAAAGAACACTGCATGGATGCTGATCGGTTGACCGGTGCTTAGTAAACGCTGCTTAGCGTCAATGGCAGAGCTGCTGCTCGTCTGGAAGAAATAAGCATACTCGCTTGAGGCATTGATACATCCTCCCAGAGGCTGCTTTGGCCACCGGTACAGGTAGAAAGTAAATGCAGCCAAGCAACAGAGTCAGCCCAATTTCTTCGCTGCACCGTTGCAAGTTCAAGCTGCCTTCCGTTAAAAAGACCATCTGCTTATTATTAAAGCACATACAAGATACAGCACCTTTTTGCCGACAACCAAAGCATTTTTTTACGATTAAAGCAGGCTTATCAATCGCTTGATGCTATATTCTTCAGAAGAAAACAGTAAAATGAGCTCGACGGAAAAATATGACACAGAAAAAAAATTGCATGCGCAAATTCATGCCGTTTGCTTCTGGTTGTTCCTTCCCAGGGAACGCTTTTGTACAGCGAAGCTGCGACAGAATATTCCTGCAAGTAACACCGCATGATGAATACATACCTAGCAGATAATAATGCATGGCTGATCATAATCCATACCCTCGCTGATATTTACAGCACAAAATTCGGCAGCTGCCACGCACCTTGATAATCGACGGTTTGTGAAGCATGCGGAGGCATGTGACTGTGTTGTATTTAGATAAATAATATGAAACACGCCAAATATACGTTAAACTGTACTCACAGAAAAGTGTTGTATACGTTTTAGTTGCATATGTGTTATGCAACAAGATGTTTAGACTTGCGTAGTGATGCAAACAGCAACATGACTGTTAACAACGTCAGAAGCTCTAAGCTGACTTTTAACGCTTGTGCTCGCGATGATACTGGTCCTGGACAATGCTTAAACCAACTTTAGTGAATGGCGATTGCCGAAAATTCACGTCAGCTTGTCGACAAAGTTATATTATAGGGGTACATATGTATCGGTTAAAAAATTAGATAGTCCTGCTGACCCGCAGGTCACGGGAACAAACCCTGGCTTTGGCGGCTTGATTTTCGATGGAGGTGAAGATGCCGTAGCCCCGTGTGCTCAGATTTTGGTGCACGTTAAAGAACCCAAGGTATTTGTAATTTCTGCAGCCCTCCATTTCGGCGTTTCTCATAATTATATGACAGTTTGGGACGTGAAACCCCACATATAAATCATCAAATAAATTTGCATAGTCAGAACTGCAACCGAAGTTATTGTGTCCCCGACACTACGCCTGATTGTGTCTTTTTCCAAAGCACTATTTAGACCTGGCCCGGGTATAATGCTTTGTTGCCACAAAAATTTTTGAGTTCGATTCCTCCTGCGACCCTGATATTCCCTCTTTGCATTTTTTGGGTCTTCACTGCCGATAAGATTTTATCTGAACGCTTTCGCCTTAAAATTATTAACGTCTCTTGTCGAAGTTCCTGAGTCATAAACTGTCGAAGCATCTGCGGCACAATCTTGCACCGTTTTTAACCACGAACCCACTCCAACTTGCCCAACTATCAGTGGTACTATACGGGTATGTGCCACACTTGTCTGGTGGAGATGGTTTGATGACGTACGCGACGAAATCATTGCGCATGTCATGTCATGACCAGCGAATCGTATTCGTCAAAACATCTTTAAAGCCGGCTCACCTCAAGCTGCAGAGGTGATAACGAGAGCAGTCCGATGTAGTTGGCTAGATAGATAGATACGTAGATAGACACTGAAAATTCTTGCAGTTCGCGAAAAAATGCTTCTACTTTGAAAAAAAAATTACCACAGCGAATAGAAAGGACGAATAAAAGCACGGCTTGTTTACGGCCGTCTTTTTGCTAGCATAGCTTCATAAAGAATATTTTTTCTTGTGAAGCAAGAACCCACCACGGCGGTCTAGCGGCGTAGCTACTCGGCTGCTGACCCGCAGGTCGTGGGATCGAATCCCGGCTGCGGTTACTGCATTTTTGATGGAGGCTAAAGTGCTGTAGGCCCCTGTTCTCAGATTCGGGTGCATGTTGAAGAACCCCAGGTGGTGGAACTTTCCAGAACCCTCCACTAAGGCGATGTGGTGGTTTTGGGACGTTAAACCCCACATGCCCTTGAGTATTTAGAGCGCGTATTTCATGTGCACTGATGCAGATTCAATTTGCTGCAGTGCGTAAGTTGAACAAATAATTTACAAGTGCCTTTAACTGGCGTCCACAGCCAGCTTTTTCAAAGCGGGAAATTCCTTATCTAACGAGAAGGAAAACAAAAGACGGCAATCCGACTGATGGGCCAGGGGATAGCTATCTGATTAGAGATCATTCCAGAAATTTTTATTCTAGCTCGAAAGAATTTGAAGATTACGAGACTACGGCCGTGCTTCACGACGAGCTGAAGCATGGCCGCAACTGTAGCAGATGGCAGAGAAGCGCCGCCCACTGCGCTCACTGGTCCTGGGCGAAAATAGTTGCCACTGCCGGCCGGCAGTGGCGCCGAGCAGACAGCACACGCTCTGGTGTTCCCTTTAACAGTGGATCCCTCTGTACACACAGTTTAGTGACACTAACCTTATAGATGAGTTATACTATCACATTGAGCCTAATTTTTAACGCAATTGACCTTAAATATTCTTTCGTGGTGCCATAATGGTACCTTGAAGAGGAATCGGCACTTGATACACGTGCCCTAGTTAGTTTCTTTTTCTTGCGAACGTATGGTACATCATCTCATCACGAGAAGGACCTACAAATGCCTCACAGCAGTCGCACCCTGAAAAAAAAATAAACAGGCCACCGCATTTTTTTACCGCACAATTAAAATATGGTGTACGCCATCTTGCACCCGAGACATTACAGTACTTAATCCAAGAGTGCTTTTAAACATCTCTAAGCGCATTGCCACAGTAGCAATTCAAATGAGAAGAAAAAGGCCAGTTATTTCGAGAGCTCCCATAGGTGCTGTGTGTTTATATTTAATGATTCGTCGAACTCGCAGTACGGGGACCAGTATAACGCAACTCTGACAAATGAAAGCTTCCTACATGAGCTACATATAAATGAGAATGATTATAGAAAACCTGTAAGGGAGAGGAGATAATAATGTTTTGTTCTCCATTGCCATACAGTTACGAGAAGCGCTACCGCAAACAGGCGAGAGGCGGCGCGACTTGCACATGAGCCGGAATCCAGGGGACGTCAGCGTTATGCGTTTCACAGCTTAGATATTCTGCTTAGATTAAATACCCGAAGTTGCGCAAACATATTATATATTTTGAACATCTTGCATGTAATGCCTTCTGTAACACCAGCTTTAATAATGCTTTGTTCGATTGCCTCCGGACGAAACACTACTTCGTAGATGCTAATGTACATTTTTTTGAAATATCGCCGAACCAGGATAAGTTTACAATAAATGCAGTGCCTAAACTTGTAAATAATAACTGGTAATATGTCTTCGTTCCAAATGTGCCGCCAACAGAGATGCCACTTGCCACCACTGCTGGCTGACGAATATTGGAATCAATATTCGAAAATTGAGACACCATTAGGATTATGAACTCGACCCTTCTAAGACAGAAAAGTCACAGCATTACCTTTTCCTCCTTTCACCAAATTCTTGGCGTCACCCTACGCCAGTGCTAAATCAATTATTAAAACGCCGTGAAAAAGGTAAACAAAGTGGTGTTCGTCGACGCTACTTCATACACGAATAAGAAGGCATACACCACTGAAGTCATACCAAAGCCACCTAGAACAGGTTAAGGCCTGCACACTCCCTCCGTGACGTCCCGCGCCTTGCCCGAGTGGGCCACGCCTCGAGAAAAAGTTTGTCTGCTAGCCGTCCAGGTTCTACTCCCATGCACTAGATGTGTGTGGGGTTGCCTTCCACAAGTTTCAGAGTGCTAATCACCTATAAGTACTTTTCTGCCAAGCGTGCAGATATAAATTTGAGGGCAAGTTATGTCAAACTAAGACATGTTAAAAGAAGCTTTGATTATTGTGCCCGAAAGCCGTAGCGTTAGAAGTGTGCCAGAATATGGTATGGTGCATTTCGATTTCCTTGAATAAAAAGAAATAAACTACGATCCAATATATTTTATGGAGACTACAATATTTATTAATTCTAACGTGAATCTTCAAGACGTTGAAGGTAGCTCAATTGAGCGTTTTCAGTTTCCTCTTCAGTGTTGCGCCTGTAATGATGAATGTAGTGGGTCATGGGTTATTACACGCCCTTCTTTGCTGCCGTTTACTTGTCGGTTTTCATTTGGACGGAGTTTTTCAGTAAGGTGTTGGTGGCTGCCCACAAGATGTTGTGAAGCACTGTCTCTGAATGGTGTCCTTTGCAACAAATGTCCAAATCTTCATTGTCAATTAAAAGGTGCTTCACCACACTGACAAGAAGCTGCCTTTAGTGCCGTGCTGCATGAAACCGGGCGGTGTTCTCTTTCGAGGTCAGCTTTTCTAGCACGATTTGTGTGTGCAGAACAGCACTTATTACTACTGGTTGGGGAAACATTAGGGCCGCTCTTGTGAGGCCTTCGATTAGCATATCATCAACCATTGGTATATCCCTAACTTGTCTCGTGATGTTGGCCGCACAATCTTCACAGGGAATTTTTCTGTGAGCGGCGTGGGCGCAGTAACCTGCAGTAAACACTATTGCAGGCAAGCTTTCCTTTTTTGATTTCACGTCCTCTTCAGTCAACTTGATGCCATATTCTTCTATCACCTTGGCTGCATCAAACACAATACTGCTAGGTTGGGACAGTTCACCTGGAAAAACCAGCGAGTTTTGAAGCCTCAGTTTTGCTTCTGATTCAAATATTTGTTGGACAGAAATATGATAGTTGGATCCGAGTTTGAAGCCTCAGTTTTGCTTCTGATTCAAATATTTGTTGGACAGAAATATGGTAGTTGGATCCACATAGCCGACGATAACGACCAAACCTCTCCTCGAGGCGGTCTGTCTGAAACTTTGCAAGCAAGACATTTTCAAAACCTAGCTCCTCCAGGCAATACCGACTGACTTCAATCAAGGAGTACGACGTGAGATGTAGCGCCGAGTGCGTTTACGTGGTTAACAGTCCTGCACGGCCAGGGCCAATCTTTAAGTTTTCTCAAGTGTCAAGCCAGTCCACAAATGCATTAAGAAACTGCAGCTGCATGCCCTCCATACTTCTTACGGGTGCTTGAAGAGGATTTCTTAGGTGCTTGCCTTTCGATGGTGTTTTAGTGTTCACAACGCACCACCACTTGTGTATTCAATAAATTCAGCAGTTTCTCGGGCACAACTCAAGCCAAGCTTTGCACCATAAGTTTTTAGTGTTTCCACACTAAATGGACTGATAACTTTCAGTGCTAGCTTCAAGTTTTGTCTTTCGACCTTAGAGGGGTTTAAAGCCTTATAAGTAAGTCTGTATCCAAGCTTCGAGAGATTGTGTTGCTCGGAAGCGTTCAGTTCACGAAGTGTCTCAAATGTTGCTTTCTTCACTTGCACCTGTGATGTCGTACTTGAAAATTCGGGATGAAAAATGAAACAGCCTTCGTTTTTCTGGTTCAACCAGTTGTTACGGATGCACTTTAATAAATGTACGGTATCGACAACGAAAAATAGCGGCCATGAATTGTCTGCTGGATGTGTGTACACAATGTCTATTGTGTTGTTTTTTGAAAAAAAATTACATTACTTTTCTGTTCACAGCGTTGTTATCAGTGATAATGGCAAATACTGTAAGTCCCGCTTTTTCAAGACCCAAAACTACTTTTTTTTCAGGATGTCATGCAAAAGACTGGCTTCAATGCTGAAAACAGGAAGGATGTGTACCACATCTTTGTGCGCAGAAAGCAATGAATTTGTCATGAACACGTGTGCTATTTTTGCCACTTCAGAGGAATTCAATGCCGTCCCTGTTAATGAGCCACCCTTATACTCAAAATATTGCTGGATGTGGATTTCATATAACATGGGCGTTACGACTCTTTAGTGTGGCTTTAGAAGGCTCACCTTTTTTGTAATGTACTGCAAAAAGCCTTCATCGCTTTGTTCGTTTGCAGGACTTGCATTGTACTTGCTGCACAGCCTTAATATTGTGGAAGGATGAGGTAACATTAATTTCCCAGTGTTGCGAACGAATTTCTATGCGTGAGGAGAGATCGTATGAAAAATGCTAGCTAGTATAAGAAGATCTGAAGAATATCTCATAGCTCCTCGCTTTCTAAGTAGAAGGCGCAACTGTTCCTTCAGAAACTCGAACGCTTCTAATTTCTCTTCTGCTAGGAGGTCACCATTAGAAAGGTCATCAAGAATAGAAAACATAATGTCGAAGCAGGCTTTCAATTTTTCTTTTTTTTCGCAGACGTCTGGAGCATTGAAATGCTCCACATTTTCAAGAATAGTCTGCAAGCTCCGAATGTGCTCTAGTTTTTCAGAATGGGAACATCAGCAATGTACAGCTTCATCTTTTTCCAGTAGGCAGAAATGTGCAATTCATTGGAAACAACCACAGAACGTTCATCCTCTGGAGGTAGTGTGTTACTCTGAATTTGAAGAAATATAACTAGCAGCGTCCGTGCTGCTCACTATCCAATAGTCGGACAACTTAAGTTGTGAGAGTTGTGACATGAGCTCCTCGAAACATGCCTGCTCTATTCTTGCGGTCCTCATCTTCGTGCGAAACAAGCGACATCTGAATGCCCTTTTGTAGCTGGTCTGCCTCACGGTGCTTCCGTTTTGCGTCAGGCTCCTTGCGAACGAGAGCACAGTCGGATAGGTAAGCGGGGCTGTTCGGAAACATCGTTGGTTGTGCATCTTTGGTTAGTCGAGTAAGGCTCATCGGAACTTCTATACTCTTTCCGTTGCTATCCGTGTAAGTGGTGGTAGTCCTCAAATACTCTGCTTTGAAATGAAGTTCGCCGACCTGCGATATGCAGAAGCAAACAGAATGTTTTAAAATATTTGATCAACATTTTATATATGTTTTTCTTCCTGATTACATTCTAGAACGTTATAATTAGCAAGGATTGAGATCTAGAGTGACGCTGCTCCGTAATGCACTGCACTAGCACAAATCTGCGGCACAGAATTCGCTTTATGTGAAGGTTTATCGTTAAAAATTTTAAATTCTTACCTTCGGATCACGCAGAGTGTCGATGTCGACGTCCTCGTGACAAATAGCGCGTTTCCATTTTATCCTACGGTCGTCTTTAGGGAAGGAGAACAAACGGACCTTCGGTCCACCGTCATAATTTCCACGACAGTTCGGCACGCAGCAGCAGCCCATCCTGTGAACTCCCTGGTAATTTCACGGGAACAAACTTCACTGCTTGGACACCCAATAACACAGCCAGGGCCAAAACTTGCACATATCTCCGAAGAACGTCCACCAGCTCTATTTCAAAATTCTTGTGCAGCATAGCACCTCTCTTTGCCAGGCTCAAACAAGATCTAACAGGCTCGCCCTAACGAAGGGAGTCACTGAGCCTGCATTCCCTAACCGGTCCTCACAATGCCCACCAGTTCGTCGGGCTAGGTGTGCTGATGTCAGACAAGGAAACGAAGGGAGTGAAGAGACCTTGCAAATTCTAGGAGGCGCTGGTCATACAGTGGAAGAGCACGATACGCGATTAGGCTTCAGCTGTAACCAAAGATCTAGGAGCACTAGTGGAGATAGCCATGCATTTAGCCATACGTAATACATAGTTTACGCACTTCGACAGTGACTCCCATGCAGAAAACAGGGCCTGCTCCACAAAATTTTTATCCGAAAAAGCATGAAGGCTAATCAACAACGTATAGATACCAACTCTGTAGAGATCAAATGGTCTCCAACATATACAGGTGGAAATGTAGGCGTACCATGCAACTTCGTCTCTAAAACATCTTAAAAAATGTACCATATCATCAACTTGTATTGTTAAACTCAGTTGGATACTTGAAATCTCATTGAGGTAGCACGTAGAGAAGCGCGAGGATTAGCCAGGTGCACCTCCGAACACAACTATGTCCTTATGCCTAGGAATTTGGGGATCATCTCTTTATATACAATGAACTTTGCCAACGAACTGTTGCTAGTGGCCGCGGTAACGCTTTCGCCCCTGCCACACTGTGAGCTCAGTCTATTACTCTAAAGCTATTAGAAAGACACTCGTACCGCTAACCCGTACTATGTAATAAGTTGAGTCCAGGCTATGGCATAGAATTCGAACGCCTCAAATAAGGTGATTTGATATCCTTAGAGCATGTGTTACGGCATTGCAGATTAGAACACAGGGACTTCACCAAAGAAGAAATAGGATGAGAAACACTACACAGCAACTCATTGAAGGTCAACTCAAGGATATCTCGAGGACCCACGACGTGTTTGTTGAGATTAGCCTACCTGTCTCATAACGGGAAGGGCCCAAATCAATCCTTGGTTGAGCCTCAGGGCCGAATAAAGTTTCACCATACCATACCACATAAATTGTATGGGAATAAAAACGAGGGTGCAGGTTGAGTGTGACCATTAGTAAGAATAACAGCTAGGGTTGACTAAACAAACGATAACGTGGCGTTGTGTTGGCTAAACTATAGCTATTGTCACCATAAATTATTTCTGAGCTAGGGTTGTCGTATGTCTTTTCAGTGATGCAGTAACAAAACGTTTCGTGTAGAATAGCCGTAAAAATCGTAGACGCTCACTTAAGGTTGTATGCTTCATTCGAACATTGTTTTCGGGCCACACGTGTATGGCGTCTTTCATCTTCTTTCTAGCACTCTGTAGCGTCTCGTACGGCGCTATGGCAAGCACACTCCACCACCAGATAAACGTGTTATTTCCCATGAGGTTTTCGCGCAGTATTGCTACAAAAAGTAACTTGAAGCGTGCAGTAAAGTTGAACAAATTTTACAGTGAGTGTAAGTAATTGTAGCGCCACCACACGGCATTCAACTAAAACGTGAAGTATGGCCTTCAACATTTTCGCGAACATGATCATTCGAAAGGAGATTTCACATTTTACGTTAGTTGCAATAGGTGGCAATTGAGGCTAGTTTTAGGAAATAAATAGAAACAGTTTTATCTATTTCAAGTGCACGAGAATGGTATAAAACCCGCCTTTAATAGGTGTGAATCAAACCCCGGCATTTTAAAGTTTGAATCAAGCATTCTGCCGCTGCACTACTTTGATGGAACTGCGCGCAAGTCCTAAATGACGACACAAATATCAGGCTACCAATAGCACCACTCCAAGTGGCTTGATGTTTTCTGCCTTTGCTTTCTGTACAATGTTCTGCGGCCGTTCCAAGCACTCCCTTTTCCTTACACTCTAGTCAGAGGAAGTAGGTCTGTTTCAGTGTCACCACTTTTATGAACTAACGTGTCGAGCTATCAGTATACACTATACCTAGTGCTATTGAAATAATAAAAAAAACTATTGATAATAAGTTACAAAAGATTACGTTAACATGAGTGACCTAAGGTAGACAGGTATAGATTAATATACACGTTTCAAATTTTTCTTTGTTAGTACGTCTTTAGCAGTGAGCCGAAGACACTTTTAGTGGGGGGAAACGCACAGGTAAAGTCGACCAGCTGTCAAGCGGAGCGAGCGCGAGCAGCAACAACACTGTTCCTTCTTTTCTTTCACTGGAACTCCTGCCTGTGCTATATATCAATGCTGCAAATCACTCCCCCTCCCCCCACTTCTAAGAAAAGGAGCCATCCTGGCGACCTATGGACCGGGTTGGATGGATGGCTCATAGTGCGGTTTCAATCGATTGACATGAACAGTCTCGTGACCATGACGGCGCCGGTCTGTTGATAGTTGAACTGGCTCAAATATATAGTTAACCAGTGAGGACTGACGTAGGACTCGGTAGGGATCTGCGTATTTCGGCAGTAGCTTGGTGGAAAGACCAGGAGCAGAAGAGAGAGCGCGAATCCATACCAACGTGCCAGGCGAATTTGACTGGGGAGGCAGATTTTCCTCGTGACCGTCCTTCCGGTGCGCTTAATCTTGTGTGGTTAAGGAACGTGCGAGTTGCCTGCAATTTTCCGCATAGTGGCGACTTCGGATAGAGTGTGCATTCTGAAGCATCAGGATGGTACAAAAGAATGGTGCCCATGAATGAGGAAGGTTCGCGCCCGTAGACGAGGAAGAACGGAGAGAATCCTGTAGTAGACTGAGTGGCGCTATTGTAAGCGTATGTAACAAAGGGGAGTATGCAGTCCCAGTTGGTGTGGTCAGCGGACACGTACATGGACAGCATGTTGCCCAGTGTGCGCTTAAACCGTTCGGTCATTCCATACGTTTGCGGATTGTACGCACTGGTTGTCCGATGCCCAACGTTGCATTCACGAAGAATGGCTTGTACGACTTCGGAAAGAAACGTACGCGTGCGGTCGCTGAGTAGCTCACGAGGCGCGCCATAGCAAAGAACACGATTGTGAAGGATAAACAAGCCAACTTCACGTGATGTGGCCCCTGGCAGTGCAGCAGTTTCAGCATAGCGTGTCAAGTGATCGATAGCGACCATCACCCAGCGGTTCCCGTCAGGAGTGTAGGGAAGGGGTCTTACGAGTCGATTCCGATGCGGTCAAGAGGTCGGAATGGGCAAGGCCATGGCTGCAGTTGTCCATTGGCTATGTTCAGTGGTCTTTTTTGGCGTTGACATTTGGAACACGAGCGTACGTACTGTCAGACAAATTGGTACATTCCGCGCTAATAGTACCGCAGCCGGAGGCGTGCATACGTTTTATCACACCGGCGTGGCCACATTTCAGATCCGCGTGAAAGTAGTCACAAATAGCAGCACGTAGGTAGTGAGAAATCGATCAATATGTGTGGTTTAACGTCCCAAAACCACCATATGATTATGAGGGACGCCGTAGTGGAGGGCTCTGTAAATTTCAACCACCTGAGGTTCTTTAACGTGCACCCAAATCTGATCACATGGGCCTACAACATTTCCGCCTCCATCAAAAATGCAGCCGCCGCCAACGGGATTCGAACCCGTGACCTGTGGATCAGCAGCCAAGTGCCTTAGCCAATAGACCACCGCGGCGGGGCAGGTAGCGAGGAATCACAAGCAACCAATTGCGGCCGTCGGAAAGGTAGTTGCGACGGTACAGGAGTCCATCGCGGATGGCGAAATGTCGAGCTGTACGTCGTATTGAACGATTGGCGGTACCTTGGGGCAACTGAGACAGTACCTCTATCATAGAGATTATCCAAGCGCCTTGGCGCTGATCGGAGTGCATGTCAGTGAACGAAGGTGCCGCAGCATCAAGACTGGAAACAGACGCACTTCCATGTTCATGGGGAAATGGAGAGCGGGAAAGAGCGTCGGCATCTGGATGTTTGTGGCCCGACCTGTAGACGACACGAATGTCATAGTCTTGGAGACGCAATGCCCAACGAGCCAGACGGGTCTTTTAGTGGCGATAACCAGTAGAGGGCGTGGTGATCAGTCACGACGTCAAATGGACGCCCATAGACGTAGGGTCAAAATTTTGTGATTGCCCAAACGATGACCAGGCATTCCTTTTTTGTGACCAAATAAACCTCTTCAGCCCTAGTAAGAGTGCGACTGGCATAAGAAGCCACGTATTCGTCGAAGCCAGACTTGCGTTGAGCAAGATTAGCGCAAGGGCGACTCCACTTGCGTCGGTGTGGATTTCAGTAGGGGCATTTGGGTCAAAGTGACGGAGAATCGGTGGAGATGTCAGTGAATGACGTAGTTTCACAAATGCGTCATCGCAAGCGGAAGAACACGCCGAAATTCCTTCAGTGTCAGAAAGGAGCCGTGTTAAAGGGGCTATTACAAATGCGAAATTATGGACAAATGGACGAAAGTATGAACATAAGCCGATAAAGCCCCTGAGTTTCTTTAGTATCGATGGCTTAGGAAACTGGGCGACAGCACGGAGTTTCGCAGTGTCAGGTAGAACACCATCCTTGCTTACAACATGCCCTAAGATGGGGAGCTTCCGGGCGGCAAAATGGCACTTTTGCAAATTTAGTTGTAGCCCAGCATGTGTGAGGCATTCCGGGACACTTGCGAGGCGCTGAAAATGGGTATCAAAGTCTTTTGAAAAAATGACGACGTCTTCCATACAGCAAAATTACGTCTGCCATTTGAGGCCTCGAAGTATGTTGTCCATCCGACACTCGAAGGTGGCAGGGGTGTTGCAAAGACCGAACGACATGACGTTGAACTCGTACAAGCCGTCCGGAGTTACAAATGCAGTATTGGCGCGGTCAGATTCATCCATGGGTACTTGCCAGTATCATCATCGAAGATCCAGTGAGGAAAAGAACTCTGCTCCTTTCAAACAGTCGAGAGCGTCGTCAATTCTTGCCTCCCCAAGTTATTGCCTCTGGAACTGCGATGGTCAGTTTTTCGTTTGGGCAGGTGTTGCATGCCGAAGCATCGGTGAAGGCGAATGTCGTCGTAGCGAGGGTGATCGGTGCTGGTTGAAGGCATGGCGGCTCGGTGGAGGGGTATCCGAAGTAGCATCGAAAGGCAGCGTCTGTGGTGGCTTTTTGTGGGTGTAGCCGTAGGTTTCATCAAAGGTAACTGGATGAGGAACGTGCCGGCGACATAACCGCTCTATATGGCTAGGCAGGCGACAGTAGTAGCAGATGGGTCTGTTATCCGGTGTGCGCCAAGGATTGTTGGGAAGCGTTGAACGACGGTGGGAAAAGGGAACATGCGAACCTGCCGGTACGCGTGTTCCGTAGAAGGCGTTCATGTGGTGGGCAGAGTTGACGACGTTTGACGGCGCATGTGCCGGCCTTCGCGCGGTGTCAGCGTAAGTCAGGGGAGCGGACACAGTCAGTGGCTGGTACGTGGGCGGGAGTGCCTCGCAGACTTGCTCTTCGATGGTTTGGCGCAGCGACGAGGTCAGTCCGTGAGTATTGCTGAGAAGCAAGGGCGCTAGAGACAACTGGCGAGCCACTTCCTTTCGGATGAATTGTTGAATTTGCGGCGTCAATACCGCCTGTTCTGGTGAAATTGCACCAACGGTCATTAGTGACGTGGTGGTCATGTCGAAAGTAGGGCGTCGCGTTGAAATGCGCTGTCTTCGCAACTCATCGTAGTTTTCACAGTGCTGAATAACTTCCGCAACTGTTCGTGGGTCTTTCGCCACCAGCATGTGGAAGGCATCATCTTCGATGCCCTTCATATTATGTTGGCTGTTTCAGACATGTAGGAATTGTAGTGACGGCAGAGGCCCACAAATTCTTCGAGGTAGGACGTGAAACCCTCTCCAGACAGTTGGGCGCGATCTCGCAAGCGCTGTTCTACGAGGAGCTTGTGCACTGTTGGTCGGCCAAACACGTCCGCGAAGTTGGTTTTGAAAGTGGCCCAGTCGGTAAGCTCAGCTTCATAGTTGTTGAACCAGAGAATCCAACTGGCCCAACTTGCCATCTTGCTCTGCTTCTCCTCTCAGGTAAAAGTGGACGCGGCCAAGTTTGTCGTTTTTGTTCCACCCATTATTCACGCTTACTCTCTCGTACGAAGACAACCAGTCCTCGACGTCCTGCTCATTGGTGCCGCTGAATATGACTGAGTCTCGCTCTTTCGGGACAGCAGGACAGCGGTCAGGGGGAGATGTAGGAATGGTCTGCTGTACAACGTCGGTGGACATCGATGACGGCGAAGGTAGAGTTCGGTTGCGGAGTTGCAGGATAGAAAATGGATCCAGCACCTCCAGCACTTGTTAGTACGCCTTCAGCAGTGAGCCGAAGACACTTTTATTGGGGGGAAACGCAGAGGTAAAGCCAACCAGCTGTCAAGCGGAGCGAGCACGAGCAGAAAAGAACACTCTTCCTTCTCTTCTTTCACTGGCGCTCCTGCCTGTGCCATATATCAATGCTACAACCTTTAATACTTTTGCAATTTCCTTACAGCATGCGAATATTGCAGCTGTGCTGGCAACTTGTGCGCGCCGTGTAAAGTTTTTCAGAGTGGGAGTGATAGTAGAGTGTGTTCTTTTTCTTTAGCTGCCTTTATTAGATAGTTTGTTGTACAAACAACTAATTGAGCCTTGAACGTAGGTGATTGAGCTGGCTACGTTTTCTGTTCTCCCTTCTGTCGTACTCTGCCACATGTATATGTTACGTCCCCGTGCACCTGTTTGTGGTCGCATTGTTTCACAGGACTCGCACATGCAGAGACGTGCGTCAGACCATTAGTAACATGGGCTTTTACCATGACGCATCGATGCACCAATGAGTATCTTTCACTCAGCCGCACTTGCCCAGGGGTTGCGTACTGCCTACAGACCCGTGTTCGCCGTTTACGCTAAGCTGCAGGAGCTCAAGCTGCCACAAGGCCAGAAATGGAGACCTGGAAGTGTTTCAAGCTGCGACACTTGGTCCATGCCTGTAGTATTTACGTATTTAGGCATCACACACTACGCAGCAGTTAAGGCTGCGTTGTGTGTGGTGCTTGGTCTCTCTATAGCCTATACACTCTAACACAGCGTCACATTGAGTAATAAAAAAATCCCGTGGAATCCAGCCCACAGTGCACATTGATGGCAGTGCAATCAACAGCTAACGGTAAGCGTCCAACGTAGTTAGTCGACTTGTGAATGACTGTTGTTCAGCGCCGTACGCATTTTTCTTCAGTGTTGCCAGACTGAAGGTAGAGCAAGAATATAAATTGATTGATTGATATGCGGGTTTTAACATCCCAAAACCACTATATGATTATGAGAGACGCCGTAGGGGAGTGCTCCGGAAATTCAGAACACCTGGGGTTCTTGAACATGCACCAAATCTGAGCACACGGCCCTACAACATTTCCGCCTCCATCGAAAATGCAGCCGCAGCAGCCGGGATTCGATCCCATGACTTGCGGGTCAGCAGCCGAGTATCTCAGCCACTAGACCACCACGGCGGGGCACAATAATATAAAGCGATTAGCCTACAGCTTGCCTTTCCATTCGTTGCAGGCATGCAGCTTTAAGTTAAAGGGGCTGGCTTTGTCAACGCTATGAAAAGAAAGGCTGTATTTTGGTAGTATTCCTGGCGCACAACAATAATCTATGTCAAGGGTTGGCAACCCACGACCGGCAGGCTACATAAGGCCCTCGGCATGACGTATGTATCCTCCCTCCTCTCAACCCATCAGTAACCGATGACCACCTTCAGGGCTTCCTACATCCGTCTGTGAAAAATCTTGATGGAAATATTTGCGAAATAAATACGAGTGTTCAGCACCCAAAGTCCGGTTTAAATACCTTTCTTTTTTTGCTGTCACGTGTAACCTCTTTTCACATCGTTTCTATTACAGTTTCGTAGAATATTCTTATCTATTAGCCGAACTTTTTTCTCTTTGCCCGCAAAGCTCCCCTTCATTCTGATTGGTCGTGCTGGCCAACGCTGTGTCGGCTTCATGCAACTCGACGCCTGACTCAAAAGGTTGCCGACCCTGATCTATGTCAAGTGTCTCTCCTTGCGTTATCGGTGCATGGCCTGAAACATCAGCATTACGAACGGCCCGTGCGCTGTTAGCGTGGCACAGCACACTTCTTTGGTGATAGCGTGAAGTTTTGAACAAAACCAACACAAGTGCGTAAGATCCTGATTGATGGGAAAGAAAGAAAAAAAGACGCCTTCCCAAACGGTGCAAACTGTCCGCAAAGTAAGCGCACGAAAAAGGGATGCTAGCGGGGCAAATTGTTTTTTTTTTTTCAGTGATGCAGTAACGCAACCTTACTGCACCACTGAAAGGAGCGGGGTGGATGAGTGATTCGTCGTCGCCGTCTGGGCGTTTATCACTGGGCATTTTTTTACCTCCCTAAAAATACGAGACGACTCATTGGCTATGATTGTAAAAGCCTGATGTTTTTGTGACACGATTGATTGAACCTGCATGATGGGAGGTGAAAATGTGTACAGTCGAATTCTTTTGAAGAGCGAACACGGAAGCGTGTGTCTTTCACAGCTCCCAGCGCTGCTTAGCGGTGGTCGCGAGAAGCATCGCTCATGCGCAGTGCGGCCGGCCTACCGAATTCTGCCGTCGCGCGCGCACAAAAGTAGGGAAGCCGCTTGCTTCAAAGTGGCAACCATGTCGAACTTTCAATTACGTTCCACACGATTCACGAATAAACTTTAAAATATGTTATGTTTTGAAGAAAATTGTTCACTTGAGGTTTCGCCTCGCACATTTTGTGTTGTAGTATGACCTGGCGCCGGCGCACACTGCACAAGTTATGAACAGGCATTAAGAAAATCGCCGGATCGCAGTGCTCTTCTAGCAAGCATAATCACTTGTGGAAATAAGTGAGAATACGCGCAAATCCGCCATCGTACGACTCCCCGTTTAAGCGGTGACTCAAGGTTCACCAATAGTGGCAGAATCTTGATTGATATGTGGGCTTTAGCGTCCCATAACCATCATATGAGTATGAGAGACGCCGTAGTGGAGGGTCTGGAAATTTCGAACAGCTGGTGTTTTTTTTATAGTGCCCCTAAATTTGAGCACATGGGCATATAGCATTTTCGCCTCCATCGAAAATACAGCCGCTGCTGCGGATATTAGATTCCGCGACCTGTGGTTCAGCAGCCGAATATCTTAGCCACTAGACCACCGAGGCGGGGCCTGGCAGAATCTTCGAGCATTTCACAACATTGTTGTGGCGCTGTATTCCTCACTACTTTCAAGAATGGCAGCGGTGATTTTCGTTTTAAATGTGGTCATGTCAATAAACTAATGTAACATCGAGCAAAATTTTTCCACATGACTGGTACAGCTTCCTTAAACGTATCAGTTTTTTATAAAACGCGCACTAAATAACAGTTCGGGTGTTGTGTTCCTTTGCCTGTTCGTTGTACGACTGCACCGACGTAGAAAGAAAAGACAATAACGAAGTGACATGGCAGGCATAACAGACACGCCATTTTAACTGAAAGCACCGAAATTTTAGTTGCCATTATAATACGATCCCCATGGATGCTGAAATGGAGCTAGCAGACGACACACAAGCACGAGACGTGTTATGCGCGAAGGGAAGCTACCCGTGTCTCGCATG
Source organism: Rhipicephalus annulatus (assembly GCA_013436015.1). NCBI lineage: Eukaryota > Metazoa > Arthropoda > Arachnida > Ixodida > Ixodidae > Rhipicephalus > Rhipicephalus annulatus. The sequence goes on along the minus strand of WOVY01011527.1, from coordinate 268,942 downwards.
TGCGCAGATACTGTGACGTATTGGGTAACGACACTAGCAGTAGCAAAAGCCTCGCTCTGCTGTGCTCACTCTCAAAAAGACTGCGACTATAAGTCTCAATGAACTGGTCCCTGACCGTTACGAAGTGTGGCCTACGAAACCCACTTGGGCTTCCGCAGTGGACCACAGTCGTCAGCTGTGTTTAGGTATACGTGAGCTAACCGAGCCGTTAACACGTGAAGAGTATAGCGCTCCTATTAAGTAGTGGTGGTGGTACTACGACAAGCGCACGGGGGTCGCTATCCCTTGTGCGATAACAAGCACTACTAAAGCAAACGCAACGAAAGCAAGCTGTCCGTTATCAAGCTGGCGTTCCTTCCTCTTGGGTTGCTTTATTTCATTTTGTTTTTGTGTTTTACCTTACTTCTCAGTGCTTATCGCATACTTTATCGAAGGGAGAAGAAAAACATGCTCTCTGGGGCGAGTTCATTCCATGTGTTGGTCGTAAAGACGCAGGACTCGGCACCTCTAGCGCGCCAACGTAGTCTCGCTCGCCTGCGCAGAATAATGGTGGGGCCGTACACTTCACGTCGGTCACCCGTACTTTCCCTGGGTGGCGGAGCTAGTACAGACGATCCACTTGCCACCGCTGCAGCCATCGGTAAGCGCATTCCCCAAACTCATTGCTAAGAGAGGATTTCGCTAAATCATCTGCTCATGAAGCCGTATGCCTGGATGACTCTAATTGTAAAGCTGAGGTATCCATACAGTCGTCCGTGCGTGGCTTCGTTCTTATCCGTGCGTGGCTTCGACTAGCATGAACTGAGGTCAGTGCCACCAAGCGTTGAAAATGATATGGGCGCTCTAGATAGAGATAGACGTAGCACGCGTCGGGTTCAGTAGTAAATTTGTGTTTCCAGTCTGCCTGACCGGCGGGTCGAATTCGCTCACTTCAGATCCTGTTTTCGGCAGGTTTCGCTTGTGGCTACGTTATCGCGCACACCCATGGGGTTGGTTGTCGTATACTTATCTAGACAATGAACTATTTTTGCGTGTCACAGCTTACGCACCTTATGAGCTTAAATTCGCAGGTGCTGCTGAAGACGAAGCGTATGTATGAAAAGCCGAGCAAATGTACGTTCATGACGTTTGTAAATTTTCAAAATAGATCTCAAATTCAGTGGTGTTGTTAATCTTCTTATGTTCAATAATTTTCAGAGTGCAAATTGAATGGTGTTCGGGGATCGAATCCCGGCTGCGGCGGCTGCATTTCCGATGGAGGCGGAAATGTTGTAGGCCCGTGTGCTCTGAATTGGGTGCACGTTAAAGGACCCCAGGTGGTCGAAAGTTCCGGAGTTCTCCACAACGGTTTCTCTCATAATCATATGGTGCTTTTGGGACGTTAAACCCCACATATCAATCATCATCACTTGAATGGTTCTAGCAATTTATAGTCTGCCTTTATGCTCAGTTCGCGCTGCACACGTGATGCGATATAGGAGAGCAACATTAGGGTGGGTAATATATTTGGGGTTTAACGTTCCAGATGCAAGATTCATTTATAGAATGAGATGGCACTTCAAGCTTTTATGTGATAACTACGCACACAAATTGCTTTGTCTGCGTTGCATTCATGTGTCTTTCTTGCTGAAAACACGCACAAACATTGCGTTCCAAGACATGTTCTGTGCAGCGTGTATCGAACAGAAATGCACACTTCAAATTGTAAAAACAGTTCTAATCACGCTGTCTTAAAATTATTCAATCAGAACATGAACAATGCCACCGCATTTCAGATTTGCATTTTTGATGGAGGCAAGAATGCTGTAGGCCTGTGTGCTCAGGTTTGGGTGCACATTAAAAAATCACAGGTGGTCGATAGTTCTGGTGCCCTCCACTACAGCAGCTCTCATAATCATGTTATGCTTTTTTACGTTTAATTTCACATATCAATCCATTGCATTTCCGATTTATTTATTGTGCGACTGTTACAAACGCCATGAACGTGCGTTTGCTCTGCTTTTTATACATGTGATTCCTTGCTGGGAGGTGGTCGAAATTTCCGGAGCCCTCCACTACGGCGTCTCTCATAATAATATGGTGGTTTTGGCACGTTAAGCCCCACGTATCAATGAATTCTTGCTGGGAATTCAAATTCGCGAGGTGCGTAAGCTGCCGCACGTAATGGTTCATTGTCGATGTAAGTATCGAACAACAAACGCCATGGGCGCATGCGATGACGTAGCCACGAACGGAACAAAGCAAAAGCGGCATGCGAAGTGAGTGCATTCGAACCACCGGTCCGGCAGACTGGAAACCGAAATTTACTAGTGAAACAGACGCACGTTACATCTATTGGTAACTGCTGCAGGTACACTTGGCTCCACCTCCATCCAAGTGAGTCGAAGCCACGCATCGGAGCGTTCGAGTTTACGGTTCTCACGGCTGGACGTGGCGTCTTCGACTTGTGCGACCGAGGAGGGTCCGTGACGTGCATATGTATTTCGACAGTGTGCCGATACTACGGCAAGGGGCACCGAGGACTTCAGCTCTTGAAACTATTAAATGCGCCGCTCGCAGCAGTTGTGAATGACTCTTTGGGGAGAAATGTTGGTTGGGAATTTCGCTCTCATGGTCGTTTGTTTTCTGATATGTGGCTGCCAAAAAGTGTTTCTTTCTTCGTTGCGTTCACATCTTGTAATGTTGTCTTTCTCACTCAAGTAAAAGCAATGCTTCATGAAGGACAGCTGCAGCAATCAAAACAAGAATAAGATATTCGAGTCCCCGTCTGTTTACAAGTATCAGCGTGAAAGAGCGCGCGAAAACGTTTCTGCGCGTTCTTTCACGCTGAGATATGAACAGCCACCCACAACTTCAACTATGATAGCCTGCGCACGAGCAAAGTTGCAGTTAAGCGAAGTTGCAAAAAATTACTTTTTGGTGAATTTGCTTGTCGTCACCCTTATTATTTAGTTTTTTCTTTAGAAATTAATTCTTTAATATGGTGAAAACAGAGAAACATTGCCTCTCACGCACGCTAGTAATAGATTTGGGCGATAGTATCCACTACTGCATCTACAGTCATTGTTGAAGACTATGGTTGTAGACACGCCAAAGACCGGACTTCAGCAGAAGAAAGGCGTAAAATTTTTTGGCGTACAATATTTCAGCGTTTTTTTTTTTCACCGTAGCATTCAATAATAGAACAATCTGCCTCGTGCAGGGGTGTCGACTGATGATACAGAGCTAACAAGTGTGCTATGACAGCATACTTGTGCTTGCACCTGGTACATATTGTGATGCGCTGAATTATATATACTCTTGCAGTGATCACTCCTCGCATCTTTATTATTGGTGTGCTTATTTTTAGCCTGATAAGGCTTTGCTAATATTTTTGCATTAATATCCACTATGGTTTTGTTGGCTCTTCACACGTTTGGATTGCAATCTTTATTGGTGTTTTTTCTCTGCCAATTCCCACTAGAAGTGATACTTCAGGCGATTGTAGCATCATAATAAACAAACCGAATAACAAATAAACAAAAGATAATACAAACAGTGGCATGACGATGAAAAGGACCTACCAACTAAAGTATATGCTGTAGCGTACGCATGTAAGTAATCCATTTTCGAGGAAAATTAAGCTATAAACAGGATACGGAGTACCATTTATGACAACCGATGATGTTAGAAATGTCATACGAGATATGCCGCAAAAAACGTGTGAATAGGACGGAATAAAAGGGAATTTTGTGAACGATAGCGGAGAATTCATATTCAACAAGTTTGCCACAGCTTCCATGCCATGTCCTAAGACCAATCGAATGTGCTGTTGACTGACAAAAAACGCTAATGTTATATTACTAGAAATGAACTAACACCTCAGAAAAAATGAAACGCATAAGAATACTTTCAGTATTCCCTAAAATAATCACAACGCGCCGTTCACATGTGCGGCGGCACCATGAGGGTCCACTGCAGTATAGGCTAAAATCAAACAGGGGCTCGCCATCGACTTGAGCCAACGTCGATGGACAGGCTGGTACTGAAGAAGCACGCACTGACGCTTCAGAACACTTGCATCTTGTTCTTATTCTTTTTCACGTCGATTTCAGGGGTAGCTCACTGGCTATATTTCTTAGTGGTGGTCCACGCCGAGAACTATTGGCCAGAGGTAATTTAAGCCGTTTTCTGCCAAATCGTTTTGTTGTTCTCATACTGTCTGTATTGCATCACGGGCTTATGTTACATGATTCACTGCAACAAGTTACGACATAGCGCATTGACTGCTCACCATTTCCGCCACCTTGAAGCCTTTGTTCGTGCTAGTTGGTGTACGCAACGCATGCCCCTTGCAAGAGAGGCATGGTTTGTGTGCACAGGAATATCGGTAGAATATGGGGAAACGGTATGTATATTAAAATAAGCCATGTATTTTCTGCAGTTGGGCAGCATTATAATTGCGAACGAAGCACCGTAATAATGCAAACGAGCTGTTTACGAACCAAAGGCTTCCCGGAAATATCAAGCAATGAACTGGGTGCAACCACATGTGATGCACCGTGTCCTTTTTGTCGCAGAGGTGCTGACCCGCGGTGGCAATGCAGCCGATGCGGCAGTGGCAGCTGCGGCCGCGCTCCAGGTGATCAAGCCGTACGCGACGGGCATCGGAGGTGACTGCTTCGCCCTCTTCTACGACGCCAACACGCGCACTGTGCGCTGCATCGACGGAAGGTGAGCGCAGGCCACGATATTTCTTACACAAGAACACTGCTCATGTACGGCAGCACTTGAAACATCTTGAAATGTTGCTCTGTATTATTTCGCGGGGCTGCCTTTACGCGCAACGCCCAGCGTTGCTAGCGCAATATTAACAAGTAACGAGCTCGTATGTTTATCCATCTTTTGTGCTCTTCAAGTGTCATCTTTTTATATGAAGTCATGAAGGTTAATAGGGGTGTAGAAATATTTTCTTCTCCTTAACCTCCTCTCGTTCTCGCGATTAGGCGTTCTGCTTATTGAAGTGTGTATCCCTATATAAGGAGGGGCCAAGCCTGTCTCCCATTCGTGGGACCCATGTAAAGTTATCTCCCTTAAAATCAAGTGGTCAATATTGGCCTACTACAAATCTAAAAGCACTCAAGACAGAGTTAAAATATCAACAAGGTCTAAATTAACAGAAGTAGCCAAGAAATAATCGAAGTACACTTAAAACTGCAAAAATAGAAGCTCAGTAAACGAGCAGCTGGCTCCCGCACCACTCAAGGGAGCTCCTGGCCATAGAGTTTCTACCAATACTTACTAGAGGGAACTCTGGCACTAATGTCTAAGGGAGCTGCAACGCACGGCGCTTCAGCGAGCATGGGAATGATGGGTAGTACACACATTTGTCTAATATTCGTACTTCTGGCCTGCTTTTGGATCCGTGTGTGTTCGTGTAGCTTGGAGCTGTTTTCTTACGAAACAGGCATTATCAAATGTTCAGCGGTTGCGCTTCCCCATTTTATTTTTTAGACTTACTTTCCGAATTGGCTCACAAAGTTCAAAAGGGTTGAATCTTTCTTTCAAGACAAAACCGAAACACAGCAGTAAAAGAAGCCGCAAGTACGATTCGCTGCCCGCAAGTAAGAAGACTAGGCAAATGTGTGTACTACCTATCATTCTCATGGTCGCTGAACGATCGCAGCGCCAGAGTGCTCCTTAATTAATTTTGAGAAACTCTATGCTCCTGACCACCTCACCAAGCACGCGATTGCTGCTCCCACCGGTGCTACTCCGGCGCCTTCGCCGCTGCACCCACGAAGAAAGGAAAGCAAGAGAGGCCCTGAATTTGTGTTTGTGAAGCCTCCAAATCCGAATAAAACCCCTTTACATACGGATGGATGGATAGATATGGCTGTACCCTTTAGATCGGGCGGTGGCTAGCGCCACCAAGCCGTAATACCTCATGAACCAAAAACTGTATTTTTTTTCCTTAAAAAGTGAGTTTGAGGATTCGTACTTTGCAGTGAAGAGTTTAATTTTCACTCGTGCCTTGACTTTAGCCACCAATCAGATAACCTCCTTCTAGTTAAGTCTACCCGCTTAAAGTTTATTTTGCCCTCCCGGTCCCTAAACCCCAGTGCTTTGAAAAACTCTGCGCCATCATCCTGAGCTATGGGGTGAAGCCCTTTACAGAACATTATCAAGTGTTCGGCAGTTTCTTCTTCCTCTCCACACGCACTGCTTACTGTGTCTACCCCTTCGTATTTGGGCCGATATGTCTTGGTTCGCAGTACACCCGTCCTGGCCTCAAACAGTAGAGAACTATCCCGAGTATTATCATAGATCCTTTCCTTGGCAATTTCCTGCTTAAAAGTTTGATAGATCTCTTGTACGGACTTCTTAACCATGCCTATTCTCCACATGTCAGTCTCCGTTTCCTTCACTTTCTTCTTGACCGATAGTTCTTTTTTGGTTTGGT